>CM053026.1:483571244-483806185 GCA_028564925.1 Lithobates sylvaticus
CCGGCGAACACGGGGGAGGGGGCTCTTCGGAGGAGGGCAGTGGGGGGGGGGGGGGGGGGGGAAAAAGGGGGGGGGGAAAAGGGGGTTTGGGGGGCCCCCCGGGGTTTTGGGGGGGGTTGGGGGGGGTGGGGGTTGGGGGGGGGTGGGTTTTTGGGGGGGGAAAAGGGGGGGGGGAGTTTTTGGGGGGGGGGGGGGGGGGGAGGGCGGGGGGGGGAGGGGAAAGGGGGGGGGGGGGGGGGAAAGGGGGGGGGAAAGGGGGGGGGGGGGGGGGGGCGGAGGGGGGGAGGGGTTAAAAGGGGGGGGGGGGGGGGGGGGGGGAGGTAAGGGGGGGGGGTAGGGGGGGGGGGGAAAGGGGGGGGGCCCGGGGGGGAAAAAAAAAGGGGGGGGGAAAAAAAAGGAAAGGGGGAATTTGGGGGGGTTTTGGGGGGGGGGGGTTTTTTGGGGTTTTGGGGGGGGGGGGGTTTGGGGGGGGGGGTTTTTTGGGGGGGGGGGGGGGCGGTTTTTTGGGGGGGGGGGTTTGGAAAAAGGGGGGGGGGGGGGGGGGGCGGAGGAAAGCCCAGAACCCCAGACATCTGCATCCAGCAGCAGATATAAGGCTATGAATATGGCCTTTGAAGAGATGGTGGAGATGGTGGACATCCTCCAAAGGGAAGATTATGACGGCGAAAATGGCCCCTACCCTCGACCCAACTTGCGCAAGGACAAGATTCTGAGTACAGTCGTCAGCACCCTGGAGCATAAGTTCGGCGTACGAAGGGGCAAGGATCAACTGCGCAAGCGATGGTCCGACATTAAATCCAGGGAGCCCGATCAGTACAGGAAAATTCGAAAAGCGATCAAAAAAAGTAAGTCAAGCACGTGCGCTACTATGGTTATATTTGATATCTCTAATCTTGCGAAGATTTTATTAGCACTCGTACGTGAATCTTGCGAAGATTTTATTAGCACTCGTACGTGAATCTTGCGAAGATTTTATTAGCACTCGTACGTGAATCTTGCGAAGATTTTATTAGCACTCGTACGTGAATCTTGCGAAGATTTTATTAGCACTCGTACGTGAATCTTGCGAAGATTTTATTAGCACTCGTACGTGAATCTTGCGAAGACTTGATGAAAGTTCGTTTGTCATGATAAAGTTGATTCAGTTTACCTGGCTGTGGGTTGTTTGAGTTGTAAGGTTGTTTATTATTGTCAGGATCTATACTATTACTGCTGTAGTAATGGTTTTGAGGGTAACTTACACAGGGACTCCAGAAGATGGTTGGGGGGGGGGGCAAATCTGTTAAGCAGGGTGTCAAGCTACAAATTCCAAAGAAATGCTCAGCATCTACAAATACTGTAGCTGATGACTTTTCAAATAAGTACACTCACCTGTCACAGGGTCCAGCGACCTCAGCACCCGAGACTAACCGTCCCTTGGATGCTGCAGCTAACATCTTTCATATTGGAATCATGAAATTAATCTTTGCGGCTTCACTTCCCGGTTCACTATTGGGCATGCGCCAGTTGCGCAATGCAATAGGACTGGTCCGCGCTAGCTCTGGGACCCCTGTGTGTCCCAGCAGACAGCACGGTGGGACGGGATGTGGCGTATACTTCTGTGGGAGTCTATGGCCGGATGTGTGTGCAAATACCTGCCTTACACAGGTATCTGCAACCCCTCCCCCCTAAAAGGTTCCAAATAAGACATCAGAGGGGTGCAGGGATCCAATGAGCGGAAGTTCAACTTTAGGGTTGAAGGCTGGTTTAAGTATTGGAGTTTCATTAGATAGGGATTTCAATTCTGTATTCAAGTAAGATCTTGTAACAAACTGCTAATAATTGGACAACACTTTAAAACAATGTTTAATATTCATATTTCGGCACTCAAATATCAGTGTGATTAAAAGTGTACCTTTGTGTTTCATTACCATAGGGGGCAAAAGACTCAGACGTCACTCAGGACATCCCAGGACCTCCCGGCATCACCAGACTAATTGGGCAGTTAGCCCAAGCCCACGCGGGGATGTGGAGGAAGTTGAGGTGCGTGAAGTCGAGCACATCTGCACCCCACCAAGTGAGTGTCTGATAACACAGATTGAGCTAATAAATTAATGTCTGCATGTTTTTGACCTTTTTTTTTCTTGTGTTTTATCTACCCAACTTTTAGGTGATGATCTGGTTGTGGAAGGCCAAGCTGCGGAGCCATTTTCCACGGACAGTGCCCACAGGCTTATTGGGCAGATAATGGGCTGGAATATGCAGCTGGAAACAATGGGAAACCAGTTGCAAACCATGCAGAGGGAGATGGCCACCATGCAGCAGGGAATGAAGGACATGATTGATGTTTTGGGGAGAATCTAAAGACCCCTTTTCCATTTGCAAACATCAATCATGTCCTTCATTCCCCTTTTGATATGCAAATTTTGTACAATTTTAGATGCCAAATTTTGAATATGCACATGGTGTGTCAACATCAGGGGATCTCAATGTACGCATTTTGTGTTTGCAACCCCTAATGCTAGTAGGTGAGCGGAAAGGGGTTTCACACACAAAACACGTCCATTGATTCCCCATGATGGAACATAGCACATGTTGACATTACCCATTTTGAATTTAAATTTGTGTGCATATTCAAAATTTGGCTTCTACTGTACATGGGTTAACAGTTGAACTTTGTAAGTTCCCTAGTTTTACATTGGCTAAATATTTTATAAGCTAAAAAAATGTTTTTAATATTTTAAACCATGTTTGTATTTTTTCAAAAAATAAAAAAAAAAAAAATGTTGTTAAAAAATACCAAAAAAAAAGATATTTAAAAAAATAAAAATAAAAAATACAAATAAAAAAATGATAATAAATCAACCAAAAAAAAAAAAAAACATGTTTGGATGTGCACTATAATAAAAAAAAATGTTTGCACAAATTAAACAATATGTGTGGCTTCTTCTTTTTAAATACTACCAGTTTGACCAAAAAATGTTGTGGTTCATTGACAAAGGGGCTTATTTACTAAACGCAAAACAAGTTTTGCACTATAATAAGTGCACTAGGACAACATATAAAACAGCCAAAAAGAAAAGCAAACAATACGAAAAAAACAATATTTGAAACAGACATCAATGGATTTATTTTAGAAAAATAAAGTAAGTTTTAAGGGTCTGCTGCCATTGCAATGGCCCCCCTACCATTAAAATAAGTTAAATATCGGTCCCGCACTTGCTGTGCTGCTTGTGGGGCCAAGCCACGACGGCGATTATCCAGCCCTGTCATCTTGGCCTCCACTCCGGCCTCAGGCCCAATAGGTAGTGGGTAGCTGGTCGAATGCTTCCGGAGGTAATTGTGCATTATACAGCAGGTGAGAATAATTGTATTGAGTTTGTACTCTACCAGATGGATCGAAGTTAAGAGCAATCTGAAACGGTTGGCCATAATTCCGAAGGCATTTTCAACCACCATTCTTGCTCTGGCCAACCGAAAATTAAAAATCCTCCTCTCAGGGGTGAGGGATCTTTGGGGAAATGGCCTCATCAGGTGTTCACCCAGACCAAACGCCTCGTCGGCAATGAAAACAAAGGGGAGTCCCTCCACATTCTCTGCATCTGGTGGCAGCTCCAGGCCACCAGTCTCGAGACGACGGCAGAACTCCGTCTGGTTAAACACTCCTCCATCCGACATCCGGCCGTTTTTCCCCACATCCACATAAAGAAAGTCATATTGTGCCGACACCACCGCCATCAACACTATACTATGGAACCCCATATAGTTCCAATAGTAAGACCCTGAATGGGGTGGGGGCACAATTCGGACATGTTTGCCGTCAATCGCCCCTCCGCAGTTGGGAAAGTCCCAACGGGCAGCAAACTGGGAAGCCACAGTCTGCCATTCCTGTAGCGTGGAAGGACACTGTGAAGTCAAACAGAAAGATACAATTATAATTAAAAACAAGCCAAAACTCCAAACTAAAAACAATTTTGAGCAACATATGTATTTATTTTCTTAGTCCTTGAAATCAATCAAAAATATTAAAGATAAGGGGCAATTCTCTGATTGATGACCCCTCTGATGGCCCAGAGAAGATAATAATGGGGATGTGGGTGGGGAGTAATTAATTCTAAGGTCACACAATCCACATGCAATCAATTAAACAGTGTGGGGGGGGGGGGGTTAATTAGAAGCTGACCAAAAACACATGCAATCAATTAAACAGTGTGGGGGGGGGGGTTAATTAGAAGCTGACCAAAAACACATGCAATCAATTAAACAGTGGGGGGGGGGGGGGGGGGGTGGGGGTGGGGGTGGGGGGTGGGGGGTTAATTAGAAGCTGACCAAAAACACATGCAATCAATTAAACAGTGTGGGGGGGGGGGGGGGTTAATTAGAAGCTGACCAAAAACACATGCAATCAATTAAACAGTGTGGGGGGGTTAATTAGAAGCTGACCAAAAACACATGCAATCAATTAAACAGTGTGGGGGGGGGGGGGGTTAATTAGAAGCTGACCAAAAACACATGCAATCAATTAAACAGTGGGGGGGGGGGGGGGTTAATTAGAAGCTGACCAAAAACACATGCAATCAATTAAACAGTGTGGGGGGGGGGGGTTAATTAGAAGCTGACCAAAAACACATGCAATCAATTAAACAGTGTTGTGGGGGGGGGTTAATTAGAAGCTGACCAAAAACACATGCAATCAATTAAACAGTGTGGGGGGGGGGTTAATTAGAAGCTGACCAAAAACACATGCAATCAATTAAACAGTGGGGGGGGGGGTTAATTAGAAGCTGACCAAAAACACATGCAATCAATTAAAAAGTGTGGGGGGGGGGTAATTAGAAGCTGACCAAAAAACACATGCAATCAATTAAACAGTGTGGGGGGGTTGGGGGGGGGATTAATTAGAAGCTGACCCAAAACACATGCAATCAATTTAAAAATGTGGGGGGGGGGGGGTTAATTAGAAGCTGACCCAAAACACATGCAATCAATTTAAAAATGTGGGGGGGGGGGATTAATTAGAAGCTGACCCAAAACACATGCAATCAATTTAAAAAAGAGGGGCAAGGGGGGTGAAAGGGGGGGGGGTTAGTAAAGCAGTACAATGGAGCTGTTAAGATACATTATTTTTCTAATAAAGTGACTAGGCTAGGGGTGTTTAGGGGCCCAAGATTACATGCTGGGGAGGTTGGTGCAAGCAAATATGCATGTGACCCACTAAATAATACATTCTAAAGCAATTTCTATAAAAGTGAACCATAAAATAAACTAAAAAAAAAAAAAACATGCATGAATAGGGGACATTCATAGAATAGTCCTATCATGGTAATTAGCTAATTATGAAATTGATGCACTACATTAGCAAACATACAAGACATAGGTAATTTTAAAAGAGAAAACTTACCTTAATGTATTCCTCCTGCAGGACGTGAATAATGGCAGAACAGGTCTCTGGAATAATGATCCCCAGAGCCTGGGGGGAGATGCCTGTCGTGAACTTGAGGTCCTGCAAGCTTCTCCCCGTCGCCAAGTAACGCAACGTGGCGACTAGCCTCTGCTCCGGAGTGATGGCTTACCGCATGCAGGTATTCTGCCTGGTAATATAAGGGGACAGCAAAGCCAACAGACGGTGAAAAATGGGGTCCGTCATCCTGAGATAATTCCTGAAATCATCAGGATTATTCTCACAGATCTCACTGAGCAAAGGCATGTGCGAAAATTGGTCACGCTGGCGCAGCCAATTCTTGGTCCATGAACTCCTCCTCACCCTGTTCATGGACTGGGCTCGGGCCAAAGTGTTAACCGCAACACCGAGCCCCTGCACAGCACGAACTCGTTCCCGAGTACGTCCACACTCCATGCCTTCAAAACGGTCGGCTGATCAAACAAACAACTTAACTGAACGCACTGAAGAACAGCAAGGCCTATGAAGAACGACCTGAAGAACAGGAACGAGCAGACCAGAACGGCCTGAGAACAGGTAGGAACTGATCCACACGCACTGAAAGACAGATACAAACCTCACAAGCACAAACTGAACGGCAGAAACGAGCGAATTAAGCAGAAGTCTGAGAAGCGCGAATCGTCTCTAACCAAACGTCAACTAACACGAGATACACACGAGATTAGTTAACGGTGCCCAAAGGGTGTCGTTTTGGATCTTGAGCTTCCTTTTTCTAGTCCCGTCGTACGTGCTGTGCGTCATCGCGTGAACCGCGGGACTTTTTGCGTGATCGTGTGTGGTCAAGTCCGTTCGCTTTTTAGTCCGCCGAAGCCAGCTGGAAAGTCCAGAGGATTGTCCGCTGGACTAGGTCCGCCGGGGAAAAGTCCGTACGTGTGTACGCCGCATAACATATACTTGGTTGCAAGCCTCCAACCTCCAAGAACCAAATAAACATAAGACATTTTGGGAAACGGCCTTAAATATGTCCTTTACGGAGGACCAGTGGCTACAAGCATGCACATTTGCACATAAGTGTGCGATTAGCACACGCTTGCAAGAAACATCGTTCAAGCTATTAACAAACTGGTATAATACACCAACCAATTTACATAAATGGTACCCAACGGTTCCGGAGGTCTGCTGGCGCTGCAACCAAGACAAGGGCACATTACAACACATTTGGTGGGACTTCAATCTAATTCAACCTTTCTAGAATCAAGTAATTAACCAGATAAAACAAATCACGGATACCCAAATTCAACTAAACGCAGCATGCTGTTTACTACATATCACCAACTGTTCAATGAAAAAATACAAAACCTCATTGACAAGGTTCTTGCTCACGGCCGCTAAAGCAATAATACCTAGACATTGGAGAAGTACCACTGCCCCTTCAACCAAAGAATGGCTAACATCATCTATACAAGATGGAAGAGATTAGAGCAATAACGCATGAACATATAGACAAGTTCAATGGTACCTGGCAGCCTTGGATCATCTTCAAGTATTCTTCGGCGTATGACGCTCTGATACAGACCTAAGGAGGGACTGAACATAGATACCTAACCTATTGACGGTTCTCCTTCCCTCTCTGACACCCCCCCCCCCCCTCATATCCTACCCCCTTTCTTCTTTCTTCTCTCTCAATGTGTCATCCTTTTAAAGGCTGACACTCTATTTCTATTCCTTACCTCTATTTATGGTTTCTTAAGGCTTCTTATGCCCAGTTAAAGCAATTATAGAGGAGGTTCTTGATATATGATGGATTATTGCTACATGTAATGAGAAACGTTCCATAAAGGGAGACATCCAACATTTCAACCTTCATAGTGCAAAATGTAATGTTATATGCCACTGTTAAATATATTTTGTAAAGTTTATACAATGCTTTATTGACTGTATCCATGCTTAATTTTAAAATAAAAATTTTAAATGTAAAAAAAAAAAAAAAATAACGCAGTGACGTACAACACGTACGACGGGACTAGAAAAAGGAAGTTCAATAGCCAGTAGCCAATAGCTTCCATCTCGTACTTGCTTCAGAGCATGCGCCATTTTTGGTACATCGGAACAGCATACAGACGAGCGGTTTTGCCAATAGGAATTGGTTCCATCTGCAAAATATAGAACATATTCTCTTTCTAGGTCCGTCAGAATTTTCAACGTAAAAAGTCCGATGGGGCATACACACGGTTGGAATATACGATGAAAAACTCCCGTCTGACTTTTTCTGTCGGAAATTCCACTCGTGTGTATGGGGCTTAATAGTTGTCCTGTGGACACTCTCCCACATGAGCAACATCTCTGCAGCTACTCCAGAGTTACCATGGGTCTCTTGGCTGCTTCTCTGATTAATACTCTCCTTGCCCGGCCTGTCAGTTTAGGTGGATGGCCATGTCTTGGTAGGTTTGCAGTTGTGCCATACTCTTTCCATTTTTGGATGATGAATTGAACAGTGCTCCGTGAGATGTTCAAAGCTTGGGATATTTTTTTATAACCTTACCCTGCTTTAAACTTCTCCACAACTTTATCCCTGACCTGTCTGGTGTGTTCCTTAGCCTTCATGATGCTGTTTGTTCACTCAGATTCTCTAAAAAATCTATGAGGGCTTCACAGAACAGCTGTATTTATACTGAGATTAAATTATACACAGGTGGACTCTATTTACTAATTAGCTGACTTCTGAAAGCAATCAGTTCTACACACTTTTCAGATATTTATTTATAAAAAAAATTGAAAACCCTTTATCATTTCCCTTTAACTTCACAATTATGTGTCACTTTATGTTGGTCTATCGCATAAAATCCCAATAAAATACATTTACGTTTTTGGTTGTAACATGACAAAATGTAGAAAAATTCAAGGGGTGTGAATACTTTTTTCAAGGCACTGTAGTTCTGTTTGAATGGTCTTGTACAATGTGCTGTAGGGACGGAAGGAACAAGAATGCAGAGCGAACAGGTCATTTGAAACCCCCAGAAGTCTGATGCAAAACACACTTACAGTGGGTAAAGAAAAGAATCACCCCCTTTAAAATAATCACATTTTGTTGCTTTGCAGCCTGAAATGAAGACAGACACAGTTTTTGTTTTATCCAGCTTTATTACTCCAGATTTATTATAAGTGCAACTTTTAAGATCAAAGTGAAAGATATAACACCAACATGACAGAAACATGTGTAGCTAATCACCATCTCAATGGTACACAATGCCATTTGACTTTCAACTGTGATCATCTGTGGTCATTTTGATTAGTTCAGCATGAAAAGAGCTTTCCTGAAACATTTCAGTCCCTTGTAGTGCAACTGAAGCAAACAATCAACTATGGGTGGCAAGGCACTGTGAAAAGATCTCAGGGATAAAGTTGTCGACAGGCACAAGTCAGATGGATACAAAAGAATTTCAAAGGCTTCATCAATGCTTAGAAGCAGAGTGAAGTCTATTATTAAGAAGTGGAAGGTATTTGGCACAACACAGACCCTCCCTGGATCAGGGCATCGCTCCAAACTGGATGAAGGAGCCAGGAGGAAATTGGTCAGAGAGGCTACCAAAAGGCCTACAGAAACTCTGAAGCAGTTGCAGGAATCTATGACTAAAGCCCCATACACACGGTCGGATTTTCCGATGGATTCTGTCCTATCGGACAATGTTGTCGGAAATTCCGACCGTGTGTAGGCACCATCGGACTGTTTCCATCGGATTGTCCGACGGACAAAGTTCTATCTCCTGCTGGATAGATTTTTCGACAACAAAGTCCGATCACACCAATTCCGATCGTGTGTATCGAATTCCGATGGACAAAGTGCCACGCATGCTCAGATCACATTACAAGACCAAAGCTATTGGCTACTAGCCTCTACGTAGTCCCGTCGTATGCAACAAACGTCACCACGTTCAGAATGATCGGATTTTTCGACAACAAAGTCCGACCGTGTGTATGCAACACCAGTGTTGGACTAAATCCGTCGGACAAAATCCGATGGATTTTGTGGTCGGATTTTCCGACCGTGTGTATGGGGCATAAGTGTGGTCGTGTGCATGTGACGACATTATCACAAATTCTCCCCAAATGTGGCTTGTATGGGAAAGTTGCAAGAACAAATTCACTCCTCAAGAAAGAACACATGCAGTCATGACTGAGCTTTGCCAAAACCCACCTTGAAGATTTTGAGGCCACATGGAAAAAGGTGTTATGATCAGATGAGACTAAAATTGAATTATTTGGCCTTAACACCAAACAATATGTCTGGCAGAAATCCAATACAGCTCACCATCCAAATAACGCCATTCCTATAGTAAAGCATGCAGGTGGTAATATCCTGTTATGGGGGTGTTTCTCTGCAGCAGGGAGTGAAGCACTTGTCAGGATAGAAGGAAAAATGGAGGGGGCAAAATACCATCAAATTCTTGAGGAAAATCTGCTGCCCTCTGCCAGAAAGTTGTCAATGGGAAGAAGATTTGCCTTCCAACATGACAGTGACCCAAAGCACACAGCAAAAATGACCACACAGTGGTTGAAGGAGAAAAAGGTTAATGTCCTTGCATGTCCTAGTCAGAGCCCAGACCTAAACCCCATTGAAAATCTGTGGAATGACTTGAAGACTTTAGTCCACAAACGGTGACCAAATTTATCTGGACTTGAGCAGTTCTGCAAATATTGCAGTAATTCTGCTGTTGAATTTTTTAAATAGTTTTCTGACATGTTGGTGTTATAGTATTCACATGGATGTTATAAGTTGCACTGAGTAAATACAGCTGGATACAATTAAAATTGTGTCTGTCTTTATTTCAGGCTACAAAGCAGCAAAATGTGAAAATGTTTAGGGGGTGTTTCTTTTCTATACCCACTGTGTACATGTATACATTGTGGCAGGTCGAGCCCGTGCCACGGTCTATGCCAGATTTTACAGGAAACCGGCACTGATGATGCAGGTGTGCGCTCGGTTTATGTTAGAGACAGAGTTAAAGGTCAACGGCCCCACCCTCCTGAGGGGGTTACTGTGTAAAGGGAGCTCTGAGGTGCACATTGCATCATACTGTCCAGGTCAGGACAGACAATGGCCTGAGCCTGTGAGGATTTAGCAGCTGGGATCTGCAGGAGAAACAATTAAGCTGACAGAGATACAGGGTGGTGTGCACAAGCACAGGGCTGTGTTTTTTTTTCAGTCTGGAGGACCAAGGCATGAGACCTGAGCAGTGAAGCTGCAAAAAAGAGAGACAAAAGGCTGAATTCTACGTTCTCTTGTAACAATGGTGAGAACTCCTACGTAGAAAACTATTCAAGTGTGAACTTCTTGCTTTGTTTTAAATAAAAGTGGGCAGAAAAGTAAACTCACTGTTTGGCACTACCAATGAGCTACAAATTCCTCAACTTGTTACAACATATACTGTATATTATATACAGTATATTATTACTAATATATACTGTATATTCTAGATCAGGGGTAGGCAAACTTAAAGGTGTGGAGATCTACCTGAACAAAATGGGAGAAGTCAAAGATCACAGAGCACAGTCTCGCCTCCTCACACCTGATTTAAATGTCTAATTGCCATACTACCGCGTCGCAATCGTGTGCATTGCATGGCAATCATGGGTTTAAATCAGGTGGTGAGGAGGCAACACATCGCCTCCTCGCCACCTATCAAATATACTCGGATCGCTTTTCAGAGAAGCAGCAGTGCCTGCTGCACTTGTGAACAAGCCCTTAGTTGCATTTTGCAGTGGCACCCTTAGGGATCATTTACACGCAAAGTTGGCGGGTGGTAAAACCCTGCGGTTGGGTCGCGGTTCAGTGTGAAAGCACCCCTATACTATTATGTCTAGTGTATTGCTTCACACTGACCTGAAAATCTCGTCTTTCCTGCTGCTGGCACCAATCTGCAGACCGTTATTCGGGATAAGCAATGAAGTGCAGTTGGTATCACTCCGCATGGGACAGGAGCCAGTGCTACAGAGGAGGCATTAGCTAATTTGTCTCTTGCTCCCTATTAGAGCTCCAACTTTACAAATAGTTCCTCTGCACTGCACTCTATTTGATGCTCTGGAATGGCGGGTCAGCAAACCCAGACCGTGATCTACTGTCCAATCTACAGGTTGCTGACCCCTGTTCTAGATAATGTTTTATGTTACAAAAAAATCCTGTAAAGAACATTCTTTAGTGTCATTCATTAATAATGGCCAAGATTATGATATAAGTCTTGTGTATTCTGGATATAATAAAATTCTGATAAGGAGTTATTTTTTCCTAAAAGTTGTAATGTTTATTATAGCATATTATTAGCATATATTATATTGCAAAAAAATGTTGATACCCAAAAATAGCAAAATATTTCAGGCCTTCTGGTAGCAGGGAAATTTGTTAGTGGCCTTTTAAAAGCAACCTTTAGAGGTTAACTGGCCCTTGATTCCATGAAAGCAGTCACACGTACCTTAAATGTTAAGCAATGAGGTTTCCATGCAACATTCTCTGGCAGCAGCTAGGGATGAGCCAAACACCCCCCGGTTCGGTTCGCACCAGAACCTGCGAACGGACCGAAAGTTTGTGCGAACGTTAGAACCCTATTAAATACAATGGATGCGAATGTTCGAAATCTAAAGTGCTAATTATAATGGCTAATATGCATGTTATTGTCCTAAAAAGGGTTTGGGGACCCGGGTTCTGTCCCAGGGGACATGTATCGATGCAAAAAGAAGTTTTAAAAACGGACGTTTTTTTCTGGAGCAGTCATTTTAATGATGCATAAAGTGAAAAAAAAAGTGAAATATTCCTTTAAATATCGTACCTGGGGGGTGTCTAAAGTATGCCTGTGAAGTGACATGTGTTTCCCGTGTTTAGAACTGTCCCTGCACAAAATGACATTTGTAAAGGAAAAAAAGCTATTTAAAACTGCTTACGGCTTTAATGTCATGTCTTGTCCTGGCAATATGGATGAAAATCTTTGAGAACAATTGCATGGCTACCCCATCAGCCCATTACCAGCCCCTTTGGGTCTTGTATGAATATTAAGGGGAACCCTGCACCCAAAATAAAACCCTATACCTGAAACCATATATACCCAGCAAATAAGGGTAGATACAAGTGTATACTGTGCTGTGCTGGAGGCACACAACACACACTAACTCCTGCAGATAGCTGTATTAGAGAACACCAGCAAATAAGGGTAGATACGGGTGTATACTGTGCTGTGCTAGAGGCACACAACACACACTAACTCCTGCAGATGCCTGAGAAAAGAACACACTGTCCCTGCCTATCTAGCTCTTTCCATGCACGCTGGAACACACTACACAAGGCCGCCGCGCTGGCGCCCTTATATAGTGTGAGGTGTGTACTAAACCCCCTGAGCTATATTTGGCCACAGGCATCCTGTCTGTGGCCAATTATGTCTCTCCTCGCTGCCGGCACTGTGATTAGCCAAGCATGCAGGGTCACAGTGCATGCTTGGCCAATCATCAGCCAGCAATGCACTGTGACTGGCGCAGTGCATTGTGGGCCGTTCGTATCACACAAATTTGATGCGAACAGCCCACAAAGTTCTGGTTTCGTCGGACGGACGAACGGACGATGTTCGATTCGAACATGGGTTTGAATCAAACACCGGGCTCATCCCTAGAAGCAGCTAGTGAGGAAGTCCCTAGCTAAAGCTTAGAAATAAACCCCAAGAGCAAGGATCCCTTTTCACTGCGGCATCTTCACCAAGCAAATAGCTAGGAGGGAATACCCCTCTTTACAGTGGCATCTTAAGCAGACAAATGCCTAATAGGGAATAGTGTTTTCCTCACCAGGCAAAAGCCCTGGAGGGAAGATGCTTGAGGAAATTCCCTACAGATATTCATCATCTGCCCTCAGCTCACATCACTGTACCAAAATCCACAGTGATTACCTAAAGCAGATATATATTCATAACTCACACTAACTACTGGAGACTAGGGATGAGCCCGATGTTCGAGTCGAACGTAAGTGAAACAATAAAAGTGAAATATTCGTTTAACTTTCGTACCTGGGGGTGTCTATAGTATGCCTGTAAAGTAGTGCATTTTTCCTGTGTTTAGAACAGTCCCTGCACAAAATAACATTTATAAAGGAAAAAAAGTCATTTAAAATTACCCGCGGCTATAATGAATTGTCTATGGGAGAAATCAAAAGTGCTTATTTTAAAGGCTTATATGCATGGTATTGTCAAAAAAAAAAGTGTTTGGGGACCTTGGTCCTGCCCCAGGGGACATTTATCAATGCAAAAAAAAGGTTTTAAAAACTGTTTTTTTCGGGAGCAGTGATTTTAATAATGCTTAAAGTGAAACAATAAAAGTGAAATATTCCTTTAAATTTCGTACCTGGGGGGTGTCTATAGTATGCCTGTAAAGTGGCGCTTTTCTCCCGTGTTTATAACAGTCCCTGCACAATATGACATTTCTAAAGAAAAAAAAATATTTAAAACTACTCGCAGCTATAATGAATTGTCGGGTCCCAGCAATACAAATAAAAGTCATTGAAAAAAAACGACATGGGATCTCCCTCAGTCCATTACCAGGCCCTTTGGGTCTGGTATGAATATTAAGAGGAACCCTGAACCAAAATTTAAAAAAAATTGCGTGGGGGTGTCAGCGAAATTTGGCTGTATGCAGAGCACACAGCCAAATCTCCTGTTTCTAATATAAACACCCATTTCCGTCTTAATGATATAATGACTTACCTTCTGATCATATGTCTCCCCTGGTTCCAATCAGCATCACTGCCTCTCTGAGCCGCGCATCTCTGCTTTTATTTACATATCAACAGGAAGTCCCAAACTTGAGGGTGTGCTTCCAACAGCCAAACGCCTCCTACAAAGCTTGTGACCTCACAGGAGCAACACAGGATGTAACAATACAGAAACCCTTCCAACAGGGTTAGTTAAGCAATACAATACAATGCAATACAATACAATGCAATACAATACAGAAGAAGGTGGTGTCTTCACAGACAGCCAATCAGACATTTGTTTTCCTTCAAAAAAAAAAAAAAACAATCACAGACATGTATACATTCAAATAAATGTGCAAACCGACTAAATGCTTTCAATGACGCAAACCATACAAAACCAATGAACGATGACAACAATTCTGCTGATAATAATCCAGGTATGCACCATTCTCTGGAACAATGTATATTAAGGATTATTCTACACCTCCCTGTGGATGGAAGGTTATCTGCAGATGCACGCTGCGAATCTCGACATGTGCTGATCAGACACAGCAGAGACAATGAGCGTACATAGGCCCACGACCAATCCCTGCAGAGCAAACATATCCCCTCAGACGATTGTCTGTGCAATGCACAGGGGCCCTTTCGCTGGTGGACATACCCCCACTCTGCAAACACCTCTTTCCAATCCCAGGAAGTTATCCACTATCTAATGGATCTCAACCAACGCTCGGTCTGCCCCAGTCAGCTTTTTAGAGCGGGTTGGGGAGAACGAACACAGCAAGACTTATGACAATACATATTAAAATACATCAAAATAACATTTTCCACAACAGCTTCTCCTCTTTGTCATATGATCCCATGTGTCCCTCGATGAATCTCGATCTTCTTCTTACACCTGGCCTTACAGTCCATAAGAAGGAAAACACGGCTTGACATGTAGACTCTGTTCTTCAGGAGAGATGACATGGTGAGCTGTAGTAATCGAGGGTTGGTCTGGGATCCTCTGTGTCTTGTTTGTGGGTTGGGCTTCGGGGCATCTCATCGAGGAAGATATGGTCATCTGCTCGGGCTCTGGTCACGCATCCAATCAGGCAACAGGAGCACCTCATCACGGCATATAGAAAGGATAGAAACAAAAACAACATGAGTAAATATACCACTAGTTGCTTCAACTATGATCCGCTGTAAACATTCAAATTAAATCCCCACAGATTCCCAGACCCTTAGGATTCCAACCTTCACTAGCTATAGCTCTGGCTTTGCCTTTCGGGTTTATGAACCTTATCCATATGGGCCTGAACTTTGTCACCAGTATCCCGATCCAGGTATAGGAATCTTTACTTATTAATTCCCAGAAACCCCGCTTGGATTGTGGGAACATCCTTGTAGCTTCAACAGTTACATGAAAACATCCCACCCTCAATGAATGAGAAATTGTTCAATCATTTCATAAGCTCAAGCCCCCACCGTGTACAAGCAATTCCCTTCCAGCTGTCCCTGCCATTCTTACCTTCTCTCACGCCATCAGATCTTCATAATGATCAAATAAATAAAATGAGATTTACCAGCACACATGAACCTCTTGCCTTATGTGGCGTACACACGCTCGGACTTTCCGGCGGGATTGTCCGCCGGACCTAGTCCAGCGGACAAACCGGCGGACTTTCCAGCGGAGGTCCGCCGGACTTTCTGAGCGTGTGGACTTGCCCACACACGCCCAGACTTTTCCGGCGGACAATCTGCGGGAAAAAGTCTGCGGGACTTTTGGAATGAACGGACTTGCCGACACACAATTGGAAAGTCTGTTCATTTAGAACGTGACTGCAGGTAGACGGGACTAGCGAAGGCAGCGAATGCCACCGTGCTTGCCCCGTCACCTGGCATAGATTTAAAGGGGAATCCCTACGCGAAAAAACGGCGTGGGTGTCCCCCCCAAATCCATCTCAGACCCTTATCCGAGCGCACAGCCCGGCCGGCCAGGAAAGGGGGTGAGGACGAGCGAGCGCCCCCCCTTCTGAGCTGTACCAGGCCGAGTGCCCTCAACATGAGGGGTGCCCTGGGGAAAGGGGGGTCCTGCAGCCCCCCCACCCCAAAGCACCTTGTCCCCATGTTGATGAGGACAAGGGCCTCTGCCCGACAACCCTAGTCGTAGGTTTTCAGGGTCTGCGGACGGGGGGCTTATCGGAATCCTGGAGCCCCCTTTAATAAGGGGGCCCCCCGATCCCATCCCCCCACCCTATGTGAATGAGTATGGGGTACGATGTACCCCTACCCATTCACCTAAGATGTAAAAGTGTAAATAAAAAAACACACAATTTTTTTTAAATATTTTATTGCACAGCTCCGGGGGTCTTCTTCCGTCTTGGGGGGTCTTCTCGCCGGACTCCTCCGCTATCTTCTGCTCTTTTACCTAGGTCTTTTACCTAGCGGCGGAGCCCGGCTTTCTTCTTCGTCGCCGCCGTCGTCTGGGGGTCTCATTTCGCCTTCGGGGGTCTGCGGGGGGTCTTCTTCTTCCTCTTCTTCTTCTTCCTTTTCCGATGTTGACTCGTCGCTCTCTCTGGCCGGAATGGCAGAGACCCACGGTGTTGTGACTAATATAGGGACAAGGGGCGGGGTCACATGCTCATGTCACATGGTGACCCTGCCCCCATATGATGTCACAGTCCCGGAGTATGCTGGGACTGTGACATCATATGGGGGTGGGGTCACCATGTGACATGAGCATGTGACCCCGCCCCTTGTCCCTATATAAGTCACAACACTGCTTGTCCCCGCGGGAAAGTCCACTCGTGTGTACGCGGCATTGAGGAATTACCTTATAAGCTGTAGATCCACATTAATACTAAAGTACTAAAGTTGGAACACGCTTGTGGGCTACCTAGTTATCCCGATACCAAAGCTGGCAAGAACCAGTGTCTGTTTGGATTTTACTAGTTTGTCAAAACTCCTCACACCAATATGCCTATATATCATACACTGCTGTCATTGTTGGGGCACTAGAGCTCATTGGAGACTCAGAGTAGACCCAACCGTGTGTCCTGTTCGCTTTCTTAGCTAGTTGGAAAATACACATTAAAAATATAAATAAAGATACTTCTCATCCTTGTTGTCTCGTTCTTCAATCTTCTTTACAACGACCCAGTCACCTGTCACAAAACTTGGCTAGAATTAGAGTAGTTAGTATTATTGGTTTGAAAAATTTTCATTCTCAGCACTCTCATTCCCCCTTTTTTTCCTCCTCATTACAAAGTGGAGGAAGACACGCAGGGTTTAGAATGGTGCAGAGCCTATGATACTTTTACCTTCTTATACACCTGTAAATACACTTTCAGAAACACCTTGGACCTGAAAAGATACTTATAAACAAAAGTTATTACTCTGTCCTTAAATGCTTTCAATGACGCAAACCATACAAAACCAATGAACGATGACTACAATTCTGCTGTTAATAATCCAGGTATGCGCCATTCTCTGGAACAATGTATATTAAGGATTATTCTACACCTCCCTGTGGATGGAAGGTTATCTGCAGATGCACGCTGCGAATCTCGACATGTGCTGATCAGACACAGCAGAGACAATGAGCGTACATCAGCCCACAACCAATCCCTGCAGAGCAAACGTATCCCCTCAGAAGAACACAGGGAGACAATACATATTAAAATACATCCACATAAAATTTTCCACAACAGGGGTCCCCCCAAATTCCATGCCAGGCCCTTCAGGTCTGGTATGGATATTAAGGGGAACCCTGTGCCAATTTTTTTTTTAAATGGCGTAGGGGTCCCCCTCAAAATCCATACCAGACCCTTCAGGATTATAAGGGGATTTAACAAGGGGACACCCAGATCCCGGCCCTCCCTGTTTGAAATGGTAACGGTACATTGTACCCGTACCATTTCACAAAAAAGTGTCAAAATGTAAAAAAAAAACAAGACACACAAAGTTCTTTATTAAAAAAATTAAAAATAAAAATGTCCCACGAAGTCCATTCATCTTCTTCCATCGCTCCACCGACAGACCGAAAAATAAAATAAAAAAGATCCGCCTGCATGGGAGGTACCCGTCTTATGACGCTTCAGCGTGATGAAAGTCCTTTTATAACTGAGGGCGGGGCCACACCATGACGTACCGGGGTGACCCCGCCCCCCTCTGATGCACGGGGACTTCCCAATGGCTTCCCCGTGGTATCAGAGGGGGGCAGGGCCACCCGTTTACATACCCGGGTGGCCCCGAAAAAAAGGGCCGTTTTTAAAAAGTGCAATACCATGCATATAAGCCTTTATGTGTCCCTCGCGCTACTTGGAGTATATGAAGTAGTCAAAAAAGTAAATAAATAAATAAATAAGTAGTGCTCTGCTGCAAAATGTGGTGTGTTCACAAATACACAGAATAGTAATGAATATAAAAAGAATTTCGCGCAATATATAGCTAAAAATAAAGTGCAATAAGGAAAAATATATAAAAAATAATATAAATACAATAGTGATATCAATACTACTGGTGAGATATCGATACTACTGGTGAGAGATAATCATACAGTACTAATAAGCATCAGTGTCTACATTAAGTAGTAAATAAAGTGACGGGTGCATATGTGCAAAACCTTATTAGAAATACCCTATAGGGTGCTGTGGGATGAAGGTGAAAATAAATTCAAACAATCAAATAAATTCAAACAATCATAGTGCATTCAAGTGCTATGCGATTAAAGTGCTATGCAATTAGATGATTAATGGTGAAACGTCAAATAATGGATGAGTAATCAATGACAGATGAATGGTTATCAGATGCTAGTGGAAAAATAATAAATAAATAAATATATAGTCCCAGGTTGGATAAAATATATATGAATAAAACAGTGTCCAAGTTAGTCCATCCGGTCCTGATAATATATATAGTCAGGTACCGTATTCGCTCTAATTATGTAGTAATAATATGTTCCATTCATTCAGGTTATCAGCATTAACTGCATGATATAGATATTAAATCCTGTATATTTTCTGCAGCGGGTACTTGGTCCTGATTTTCATAAAATTCAATCCAATCGCTAGTCTCTCAAAACTCTCACCTCAAATATGAAAGATTGTAGCTTTTCGGGCATATCCTATAGCCCCATGGATTGTGGATACAGGTTGTTCAGCATAAAACTGGTAAGAGTAAAAAACTTCTCCTTTAAGAACGTTTAAAATCTTGATTCCTGCAGTGCTCAGTGTCAAAGTATGACAAAGGGCAAAGAAACAAGAAAGGGAAGCCTCCACTAGTGTAGTATCTTGGTTAAATATAGGCAAGTTTATTTAAACACAGTGGGTGGACTCTTACATTAAAATCAAGGTTTAAAAGCAAAAAACGGCATAGACAGATATAGAAAAAAGCAGCTCCTAGGCGTTCTCAGCGCCTTCTCACGTCTCACGTCTCCTTCTCTGCCTACGGCCACTCCCTTTCGCCTACGGCACCTGGTATTCCCAGGCGGTCTCCCATCCAGGTACTAACCAGGCCCGACCCTGCTTAGCCTCCGAGATCGGGCGCTTTCAGGCTGATATGGCCGTAGGCAGAGAAGGAGACGTGAGACGTGAGAAGGCGCTGAGAACGCCTAGGAGCTACTTACTTCTATATCTGTCTATGCCGTTTTTTGCTTTTAAACCTTGATTTTAATGTAAGAGTCCACCCACTGTGTTTAAATAAACTTGCCTATATTTAACCAAGATACTACACTAGTGGAGGCTTCCCTTTCTTGTTTCTTTGCCCTTTGTCATACTTTGACACTGAGCACTGCAGGAATCAAGATTTTAAACGTTCTTAAAGGAGAAGTTTTTTACTCTTACCAGTTTTATGCTGAACAACCTGTATCCACAATCCATGGGGCTATAGGATATGCCCGAAAAGCTACAATCTTTCATATTTGAGGTGAGAGTTTTGAGAGACTAGCGATTGGATTGAATTTTATGAAAATCAGGACCAAGTACCCGCTGCAGAAAATATACAGGATTTAATATCTATATCATGCAGTTAATGCTGATAACCTGAATGAATGGAATATATTATTACTGCATAATTAGAGCGAATACGGTACCTGACTATATATATTATCAGGACCGGATGGACTAACTTGGACACTGTTTTATTCATATATATTTTATCCAACCTGGGACTATATATATTTATTTATTTATTTATTATTTTTTCCACTAGCATCTGATAACCATTCATCTGTCATTGATTACTCATCCATTATTTGACGTTTCACTATTAATCATCTAATTGCATAGCACTTTAATCGCATAGCACTTGAATGCACTATGATTGTTTGAATTTATTTGATTGTTTGAATTTATTTTCACTTTCATCCCACAGCACCCTATAGGGTACTTCTAATAAGGTTTTTTTGCACATATGCACTAGTCACTTTATTTACTACTCAATGTAGATATTGATGCTTATTAGTACTGTATTATTATTATTTCTCACCAGTAGTATTGATATCACTATTGTATTTATATTATTGGATTTTTCCTTATTGCACTTTATTTTTAGCTATATATTGCGCGAAATTCTTTTATATTTTTTATTACAATTCCTCTTTACCTAACATTACATTTAGCTAGGGAGATTAAGGCAGGTTTTCTACATATATAGTTGCAAGATAAAGTATGTGAACCACGTAGAATTAACCACTTCAATACAGGGCACTTATACACCCTTCCTACCCAGACCAATTTTCAGCTTTTAGTGCTCTCGCACTTTGAATGCCAATTACTCAGTCATGCAACACTGTACCCAAACAAAATTCACACAAATAGAGCTTTCTTTTGGTGGTATTTAATCACCACTGGGTTTTTTATTTTTTGTTAAAAAAGAACGAGAATTTTGAAAAAAAAACACGTTTATATGAAATTTTGTTTACAAATAAGTAATTTTTGTTCATAAATTTGGGCCAAAATTTACACTGCTACATGTCTTTGGTAAAAATAACCCAAATAGTGTGAAAGTTTTAGTCTAAAAGTTATGGTACAAAGCATTGAAAATTAATCACACCTAGTGTACCGATGGCCTACCTCATTTCTTGAGGCCCTGAAATGTCAGGAAAGTACAACTACCCCTTTTTGAAGAGTAGGCAGTCCAAGGTATTTAGTAAGAGGCATGGTGAGTTTTTTTTAACTTGTAATTTTTACCCACAATTCTTGGGAAAATTAAGATTTTTTTTTACACAAAATTATCATAATAACAAGTTATTTCTCACACACAGCATATGCATACTTCCAATTACACCCCAAAATACATTTTGCTACTCCTCCCAAGTATGGCGATACCACATGTGTGAGACTTTTATACAGCCTGGCCACATAGAGAGGTCCAACATGCAGGGAGCACTGTCAGGCGTTCTAGTAGCATAAATTACACATATAATTTCCTGACAACCTATCACACTTTTGAAGGCCCTGGAGCACCAGGTCAATAGAATTACCCACAAAAAGGTTCATTTTTTTTCCAAAAGTCTTCGAAAAACATAGAAAGAAAATTAAAACATATTTTTTTTACACAGAGTGGTAAATTTATAAGATATTTCTAACACATAGCATGTACATAGCAAAAATTACACCCCAAAATACATTCAGCTACTCGTCCTGAGTATAGCAATACCACATGTGTGAGACTTTTTCACAGCCTAGCCACATAGAGAGGCCCAAAATGCAGGGAGCACCATCAGGCGTTCTAGGAGCATAAATTACACATACAATTACGACCTATTACAATTTTTAAGGCCCTGGAGCACCAGGACAGTGGAATTACCCACAAAATGACCCCATTTTGGAAAGCAAACACCCCAACGTATAATCTATGAGGCATTATGAGTCCTTTGAACGGTTAATTTTTTTCCAAAAGTTTCTGGAATACGTGGAAAGAAAAATAAAAACTTATTTTTTTTTTACACAAAGTTCTCAATTTATTAGATTTTTCTAACATATAGCATGTACATAGCAAAAATTACACTCCAAAAAATATTCTGCTACTTATTCTGAGTATGGCGATACCACATGTGTGAGACTTTTTCACAGTCAGGCCACATAGAGAGGTCCAACATGCAGGGAGCTCCATCAGGTGTTCTAGGAGTATAAATTACACATTTAGTTTCCTGACTACCTATCACACTTTTGAAGGTTGAAGGTCCTGGAACACCAGGACAATGGAATTACCCACAAAATGACCCCATTTTGAAACAAAAACACCCCAACTGGTGACAGGTACTTGGGTACACTGATGGGCTGTTGACAGGTACTCTGGTACTCTGATGGGCTAGTGACAGGTACTCAGGTACTCTGATAAGCTGGTGACAGGTACTCAGATGGGCTGTGACAGGTACTTTGGGGCTGGTGACAGCATAAGCTGGAGATAGCTACTGGGGTACTTTGATGGGCTGGAGATAGCTACTCAGGTACTCTGATGGGCTGGAGATAGCTACTCAGGTACTCTGATGGGCTGGAGATAGCTACTCAGGTACTTTGATGGGCTAGAGATAGGTATTTGGGTACTCTGGTGGGCTGGTAACAGGTACTCGGGTACTCTGATGGGCTGGTAACAGGTACTCGGTAACTCTCATGAGCTGGAGATAGCTACTCAGGTACTCTGATGGGCTGGAGATAACTATTTGTGTACTCTGATGGGCTGGTGACAGGTACTCGGATACTCAGATGGGCTGGTGACAGGTACTCGGGTACTCTGGTGGGCTGGTGACAGGTACTCGGGTACCCTGATGGGCTGGTGACAGGTACTCGGGTACTCTCATGAGCTGGAGATAGCTACTCAGGTACTCTGATGGGCAGGTGACAGGTACTCGGATACTCAGATGGGCTGTTAATAGGTACTCGGGTACTCTTATGGGCTGGTGACAGGTACTCGGGTACTCTGGTGGGCTGGTGACAGGTACTCAGGTACTCTGGTGGGCTGGTGACAGGTACTCGGGTACTCTGGTGGGCTGGTGACAGGTACTCGTGTACTCTGGTGGGCTGGTGACAGGTACTCTGGTACTCTGATGGGCTGGTGACAGGTACTCGGGTACTCTGATGGGCTGGTGACAGGTACTCGGGTACTCTGATGGGCTGGTGACAGGTACTCGGGTACTCTGATGGGCTGGTGACAGGTACTCGGGTACTCTGATGGGCTGGTGACAGGTACTCGGGTACTCTGGTGGGCTGGTTACAGGTACTCGGGTACTGTGATGGGCTGGTGACAGGTACTTGGGTACTCTGGTGGGCTGGTGACAGGTACTCGGGTACTCTGGTGGGCTGGCGACAGGTACTCGGGTACTCTGATGGGCTGGTGACAGGTACTCGGGTACTCTGATGGGCTGGTGACAGGTACTCGGGTACTCTGATGGGCTGGTGACAGGTACTCGGGTACTCTGATGGGCTGGTGACAGGTACTCGGGTACTCTGATGGGCTGGTGACAGGTACTCGGGTACTCTGATGGGCTGGTGACAGGTACTCGGGTACTGTGATACTCTGATGAGCTGGTGATAGGTACTCAGATGGGCTGTGACAGGTACTCGGGTACTCTCATGAGCTGGAGATAGCTACTCAGGTACTCTGATGGGCTGGAGATAAGTATTTGGGTACTCTGATGGGCTGGTGACAGGTACTCGGATACTCAGATGGGCTGTTAATAGGTACTCGGGTACTCTTATGGGCTGGTGACAGGTACTCGGATACTCAGATGGGCTGTTAATAGGTACTCGGGTACTCTTATGGGCTGGTGACAGGTACTCGGGTACTCTGGTGGGCTGGTGACAGGAACTCGGGTACTCTGGTGGGCTGGTGACAAGTACTCGGGTACTCTGGTGGGCTGGTGACAGGTACTCTGGTACTCTGATGGGCTGGTGACAGGTACTCTGGTACTCTGATGGGCTGGTGACAGGTACTCTGGTACTCTGATGGGCTGGAGACAGGTACTCGGATACTCTGATGGGCTGGTGACAGGTACTTGGGTACTCTGATACTCTGATGAGCTGGTGATAGGTACTCAGATGGGCTGTGACAGGTACCCAGATGGGCTGTGACAGGTACTTTGGGGCTGGTGATAGCATAAGCTGGAGATAGCTACTCAGGTACTCTGATGGGCTGGAGATAGCTACTCAGGTACTCTGATGGGCTGGAGATAGGTATTCGGGTACACTGATGTGCTGGTAACAGGTACTCAGGTACTCTGGTGGGCTAGTGACAGGTACTTGGGTACTCTGATGGGCTAGTGACAGGTACTCGGGTACTCTTATGGGCTGGTAACAGGCACTTGGGTACTCTGATACTCTGATGAGCTGGTGATAGGTACTCAGATGGGCTGTGACAGGTACTCAGATGGGCTGTAACAGGTACTCTGGGGCTGCTGACGGGTACTCTGGGGCTGGTGATGGGTACTCTGGGGCTGGAGACAGGTACTCTGGGGCTGGTGAAGGCACTCAGAGGCTGGTGAAAGATACTCTGGGCCCGGTGACAGATACTCTGGGGCTGGTGATAGGTACTCCTGATGAGCTGTGACAGGTACTCCTGATAGACTGTGACAGGTACTACTGATCGGCTGTGATAGGTACTCTGATGGGCTGTGACAAGTCCTCTTTATTGGGGGGGGGGGGGCAACCGGGCACATTCCTGCAATTTTTCAGCCAGGTCTCCCAGAAATGGCGGAAATGGCGATACAGCCGTTTGTTGACATTTGTGACCAGCTGTGATTGGACACAGACGGTCACGTTAAACGAAATATTCATTGCTGATTGTAGGAGTACTTTGTTGGTGTCCCCACCTCTTATTCCCGAATGCATCCTGTCTAATATGAGAAAGGATATCTTCGGGATAATATCATTGTGTATATTGGTGACATATCTTACTAACCGAAGGCTGGGATTGCGTGTTTGTGTTGACAGGATATGTCGGTAGGCACGACGCCAAAACGGTTGAATCGTTTTGCCTACATAAAAACATAGACAATCGCACCATAGGAGGTACACAACACCTGTTGTCCGGCAGTTGGCGTAGTGTTTGGGGCGATGCGGTTCACCATTAGGGAGTATCACATTACGTGCTGTGTTCATGTAGCGGCAGTAATTGCAGCCACCACAGGTAAAAGTACCTGGGTACTTGCATGGATCCCGTCGTCCCAAGTTGTTTAATTCACTAGATACCAGGTGATCTTTAAGAGATCCTGCCTGTTTCAGAGTAAATTAAGGATTTTTGCTAACAAATGGGCCTATCATAGGGTCCATAGACAAAACGTGCCAATAATTATTGGTAATTCTTTTGAAAGTCTCGTGTTGATTGGAAAATCTTGTAATAATAGAGATAGGATTAGCTCTCTTATTCTTGGAATGTAGGTTATATAAGAGATCCTTTCTTGGTCTCTGTATAGCCCTATTGTATGCCTTTTTAAGGCACGTCTTAGAGTAGCCTCGCACTAGTAGTCTCTCTTTCAGGGCATTGGCCTCCTTCCTAAATATTAGGTCATAAGTGCAGTTCCTGCTTATCCTTGCTGCCCTAACCCCGGTATCCTCGTATTCGGCCAACGGTCCGCTACAAGATGTGGCAGATTCACCACGAGATCACTTTTATTGGCGGCGGGAGAGGCCCCCCCGCACCGCTTCGATGCCCTCCACCGCTTATCGGAGTTGTCAACAAGGGTGGATGCGATCGGTTCCATTCACTGGCTGTGCATAGAGACAAGTGAGGGGAAGATGGCCCCCACCCGTCTCCATGACACTGCAGGGCGGAAGTGGCGCTCTTAAAGGGTAATTTTTTTTTTAATTATCTTTTTAAATGACAATTTTTTTTTTTTTTGTGACAAAGTGTAAATATGAGGTCTTTTTGACCCAGATCTCATATTTAAGAGGACCTGTCTTGCTTTTTTACTATTGCAAGGTATGTTTACATTCCTTGTAATAGAAATAAAAGTGACACAATTAAAAAAAATAAAAAGGTAAAATAAATAAGAATTTTTTTTTTTTTAAATGCGACCTGTCCCACCGCGCTCCCTTGCAGAAGCGAACGCATACGTGAGTAGCGCCCACATATGCAAACGGTGTTCAAACCACACATGTGAGGTATCGCCTGCAATCAGTAGAGCGAGAGCAATAATTCTAGCCCTAGACCTGTAATTTTTTAAATGTCGCCTATGGAGATTTTTTAAGGGTAAAACTTTGTCGCCATTCCACGAGCAGGCACAATTTTGAAGCGTGACATGTTGGGTATCAATTTACTCGGCGTAACATTATCTTTCACAATTTAAAAAAAATTGGGCTAACTTTACTGTTGTCTTAATTAAAAAAAACGGAAAATTGTATGCTTACCTTCCGTAATTTTCCTTTCCTGTTGCATCACATGGCAGCATACACATATGGGTTGTGGCTCCGCCCCCACAACCTGATAGGACCGCGTAGCTATTAAACCCTGAGAGGACCCCCGCCCCTACATTCTCAGTATCCAGATACCTCACCTCAGCGGGTGGGCATTTGTATGCTGCCATGTGATGCAACAGGAAAGGAAAATTACGGAAGGTAAGCATACAATTTTCCGTTTTCCTGTCGCATCATGGCAGCATACACATATGGGGAATAACTCGCAAACTGGGTGGGGCTGAGCAAACAAGGTTTATTTACAGGGTATAGAGGAGTTGGCCTGTATGATAGACCTCCCAAATTCTGCTGTGGACAGCCTAGCGGCATCCACCTTGTAGTGTGCCATAAACGTGCTTTTTGAGGACCAAGTGGCTGCCTTACAGATCGTTTCCGCTGAGACTCTGCAGAAAGCTGCCCAGGAGGTCGCCACTGCCCTAGTGGAATGTGCCCTTAAGCCCTCAGGTACTTGTGCCTGGCTAGATGAGTAGGCCCTCTTGATGATCTTCACCAGCCAGGCTGCGATAGTCCGAGAAGTTGCTGCTTGTCCTTTTCTGGCACCGTAAGGTATTACTAGGAGATTTTCCGCCTTCCTCAGGCTGCGTGTCATTGAAAGGTAAGCCAGGATGTTGGTTTTTATATCTAGCGGATGCGGGTTGCCTTGTTCTGTAGCCAGAGTGGGAAGACATATTTCCTGATTAAAGTGGAAGGAGGTAGCCACTTTAGGAACAAATCGGTCTGAAGGCCTCAGGACCACCTTGTCGGGATAGATAGTTAAGTATGGCTCCTTTGACAGTAGAGCGTGCATCTCGGAAACTCTCTTGGCCGAAGTGATCGCTATCAAGAAAGTGATTTTTAGTGTCAGGTCCCATAATGATATATCTTCTACTGGGAAGAATGGTTCGCGTGCCAGGACGTCCAGTACTACCGAAAGATCCCATGTTGGGAAGGTCGGTTTTCTAGGAGGCCTTAGTTTCAGGCAGGCCCTCTGAAACTGGGCGATGAGAGGCTCTTGTGCCCACCTTACCCCTGTCATGGCCGATAGGGCTGAGACATGTACTTTCAGCGTATTCGACCCAAGGCCCTTGTCTAGGCCTAACTGCAAGAAATCCAGGACTTGCGCTGTTGTTGGGGAAGATGGATCCCAGGATTGCTGTTGTGCTACTGTAAGGAACTTGGCCCAAATTCTCTTATAGACAATGTTGGTGGAGACTTTCCTGGCCTGTAGAAGGGTGTTTATTACCCCCTGTGAACATCCCTGCGCTATAAATCTAGCCCTCTCAGCCTCCATGCCGTCAGGTGTAGTCTCTCTGGGCACGGGTGGAGGAGCTGTCCCTGAGAGAGTAGGTCTGCTGACACCGGGAGTGACAGTGGTTCTGCTGTGTTGAGCTGGAGAAGGGTTGTAAACCATGGGCGTCTCGGCCAGAAAGGGAGGACTGCTATCACCGTGGACCTTGACTTCTTCAGTCTGAGTAAAAACCTCGGTATGATTGGAATTGGTGGGAAGATGTAGCCTAGGTGGAAATCCCAGCTGTGTTGTAGGCAGTCCGTGCCCTCCGCTGATGGAAAGGGAACTCTCGTCAGGTACCTCCGACACTTCGTGTTGGTTGGTGATGCTGCTAGGTCCATGTCTGGTACCCCCCACGTCTCGGTTATTAGAGCGAAGGCCTGTTGGTTTAGAGCCCACTCGTGATTGGACGAGAACTCCCGACTCAAGGTGTCGGCCACCTGATTCTGGGTTCCTGGTACATAGGCTGCTGTCAGCCCGGATAGGGATAGTTGGGCCCATTCGAAGATTGGGATGACTTCTCTGAGCATTGAGCGACTCCTGGTGCCCCCCTGCCTGTTTATGTAGGCAACTGCTACCCGGTTGTCCATCCTTAGTAGGACCTCCTTCCCTTTCAGGAAGGTGCTGAAGGCTATTAGGGCCTTGAATGCCGCTCTTATCTCCAGGATGTTGGACACAATGTTGTGCGTCCTGAATGGCCAGCGCCCCTGGGCTGCGTAGTGATTGTAGTGTGCTCCCCAGCCCTCCATGCTGGCATCTGAGGTAACCACCTGTTGAGATGGAAGAACTATGCTCCTGCTTCTCTTGAGATTGCGGGTCCTGGTCCACCACCATAGTGATTTCTTTACCTCCTTCCGGATCGCTATTGGCTGTGACATTGACACACCATTCCATTGTTCCAGAAAGGATATTTGGAGGGGTCTTGTGTGCCATTGAGCCCAACGGATCATTGGGATCGTTGCTGACATGGTCCCTAGGACCCCGAGGCATTCTCTCGCTGGTACCGCGGAGGCCCGCAATATCCCTTTCACCCTCTGAGTCAGAGTGGGTATCTTCTCGTCCGGGAGTTCCACTGTGTTGAGGCGGGTGTCTAACTCGGCCCCTAGAAAGATCATCCTCTGGGTAGGATGGATGTGGCTCTTCTCCCAGTTTATCAACCATCCGAACTTCTGCAGGGTGGTGACAAGGACTACCCGATGTTGTAGGAGGGAGACCTGGGTGTCTGCCAGCAGAAGGATGTCGTCCAGGTAGTGGTGTACTCTTAGGCCCTGCTCCCTTAGTAGAGCTATTACAGGGAGTAGAACCTTGGTAAACGTTCTTGGAGCCGTGGCAATCCCGAAGGGGAGGCTTCTGAACTGAAAGTGGTGCCGATCTACCGCAAAGCGGAGAAACTTTTGGTATGAAGGGTGGATTGGGATGTGAAGATAGGCATCCTGCAGATCGATGGAGAGCATCCAGTCTCCGATATTTATAGCCTGTAGGATTGATTGTAGGCTCTCCATCCTGAACGTCTCGACTCTGATTGACCGGTTTAGACCCTTTAGGTCCAGGACGGGACGGAGATCTCCTGTCTTCTTTCTCACCAGGAATAGGGGTGAGTAGACCCCCTTCCCCCTCTGTAGTAGGGGAACTTTTACTATGGCCTGTTTGTGCTCGAGAGTTTGCACGTATTTGGTCATTAGCAGCCTTTTCTCTCGAGAAGCTGGGGTTTTTGTAACACAAAACCGGTCTCTTGGCCGTCTCCGGAATCTCCACCTGTGGCCCAATTGAACCGTGGCTACTGCCCAAGGATCTTTTATCATTTCCGCCCAGACCCGCTCGAACTTCGTGAGCCTGGCTCCCACTAAAGCTGGTTGGGCGGACACACCTTCAAAAAGGTTTCTGCTCTCCCGGGGTAGGGATCTTAGGTTTCTGGAGCTTGAGGAAGGATGACTGGGGGTTCTTCCAGTTTTTCCTATACTCCCTCCCGGGTCTGTAGGATCTCGCTTCCCTATACCTGTCGGGGAGGTTACGCCTGAAGGTTGGAGGTCTCTGTTGCTTGGGCCTTCGGTCTGAGGGAATCAAGCCTGATTTCCCGCCGGTGACCTTAGAAATGGCCGAGTCTAATTTTTCCCCAAAGAGATTTGCCCCGTCAAAGGGAATTTTACACCAATTGGTCTTTGAGGCTGGGTCTGCCGACCAAGGCTTCAGCCAAAGTGCCCTTCTGGCCGTCACTGAGCTAAGCATAGCCCTTGAGGTGGATCTTATTATATCCACTGAGGCCTCCGCTACGAAGTCGCCTGCGAGGGAGAGCTCCTGGAGGGCGGCAATTACCCTTTCCTGTTCTATTCCCTCTGCTACCAGCTTTTCTGCATTAGAGGACCAACTAGAGATGGCTCTTCCAACAGCCGCTAGGGCTATTGCGGGTCGACATGCACCTCCTGCAGAAAGGTAGGACTTCTTCAAATCGAGGTCTATCTTCCTGTCTAGCCCGTCTTTAAATGTGACTGCATCCTCGATTGGGAGGGTCACATGTCTAGCCAGACGCATCAGTGAGGAGTCCACTACCGGTGCGGACGTCAGGGGATTAGCATTAGGCTCCTTTAGGGGGTAGAGCTTTGTCAGCCTATTGCTGAGGTTGGCCTTCTTCTCAGGCTTCTGCCATTCCTCCTTAATTAGATCCTCCAACTCGTCGATAAACGGGAAGGTTTCCGGATCCTTTTTGAGATTCGGGAAGTATCTCTTCACTTTTTGAGGGGCCTCTTTCTCCTCGGCCCAATCTATAGCCTCCTTGATCGACTTAATGAAGGGTTCGACTAAGGTAAAATCGAATCCAGAAAACATTTCCGCGTCTTCGCTATCTGACAGGGGCTCTGTCGTTTTAGGCGGAGAGGAAGCGGAGGACGAGGTGCCCTGCATAGCTCTGCTTGCTTCTGGCTCTGCGGGTTGTAGAGGTAACTCTTTTGATAATTCCCTCGGTTCTGGTTCTCTGTCTCTGGTTGCCTCATTGAAGCACGCGCGACAGGCCAGTTTTTCTGGCAGCGCTATTGCGCCGCAGATCCAGCAGGAATTCCCAGAGGGACGCAGACCTTGTGCGTGTGAGGGGTGCCTGTGCGTAGGTGATCTCCTATGATAGGAGTGGCCATGGCGGGAGTAGGACCTTGAGCGACTTCTTCTGCGGCTTGATCCGTAATCTCTGCGTCTTGAGCGGCTTCTACCGCGGTCCGAGCGACTTTGTCTGTGGCCAGAGCGACTCCTCCTTGAGCGCCGTGATGACCTTGATGACCTGGTAGGGCTGTGCAGGTTAGACAGCGTTAGTGGCAGGCTCTCTTTTTCCTCTTCTTACTTACCCGTCTTCCCCTCTTACCTAGTCGGTGGGCGATGGTCTGCTGGGGCAGCGGCCTCCATGAAGGAAATCTATTTAGGCAGGGAAGTCAGTGTAAGCATAGGTAAGCAGGGGTGCAGTGGTGAAAATTGGGAAGAAATTACTAACCTTTAATGGAAGCTAAATAGGAGGGCAGGTGCAGCTAGTGAGTGACTTTGCAAAAAAAACGGCAAAAATCTCTCTTTCTCCTGCAAAACAGCCACAGGGAAAGGAGATTCTGACAGAGTTTTAAATTTTGGCGCCGTTCCCGACGCGGTGACGTCACACCCGCGCATGCGCAGAAGCGCCGTGCGCGTCCCGGCGCCATTTTGGAGCCTGGCAAGGCTATAGGATGTATTATTGGCCGCCCGCGCCTGCGCAGAAGCGCTGAGACACTCGGCGCCGGGCGGAAGTACCTAGAGGGATAGGGGGAGATGTCCCCAGCGTTCTAACATGCCTGGAAAGGGAAACAGAGTGCAGAGAAACACATGAGCCCCAAGAACCATGGTGCAGGACAGGTTGGAGGCCGCTGCATTATAAGCCTATTTAAGGCTTGTTAAGGTAAGAGAAACATTTACATACCCCTGAGACCATCAGAGTGGGGTTCCCCCATTTAGCTCATTTAGAGGCTGTACAGGTGGGACTTCCACCCAGGAGAGGCTTGAACCTGGCTGGGGCGATAGCGGTAAGAGGTGCTGATCTTGCGGTCTTGTCAGGTGAGGAAAAAAAAGGAGAATGTAGGGGCGGGGGTCCTCTCAGGGTTTAATAGCTACGCGGTCCTATCAGGTTGTGGGGGCGGAGCCACAACCCATATGTGTATGCTGCCATGATGCGACAGGAAAGTGTATTTTTTCCAAAATCGTAACGACCGCCATTTTATTCTCTAGGGTTTTTATAAAAAAAAATTATAATGTTTGGGGGTTCTAAGTAATTTTCTAGCAAAAAAAATGTTTTTAACTTGTAAACAACACATCTAAAAAGAGGCCCGGTCCTTAAGTGGTTAAGAAAGTTTGATGAGAACAAAATAATGACTGGTCATTTTTTCTTAACATATTTCAGTGTTTTTCTCCACTTTTGAATAGATGAGTTATTATTTCTGGTGTATGCTTTATATATAGTATATATAATTATATACTGTAAGTCTGTATATACCTATATGAATATTGAGGAGAGGGAGTAAATACAAACTAATCTTTTCTTTTTTATTTATTTAAAGAAGACATTAGTACAGAGCATTGCAGGGTTGTACAATTAAGAAGACAATTTACCACATAGGTGAAACTTTTACAACGATAAGGTAGGTAACGTCTGATAATTTTCTCTCACCTTTACATCTAATACACTATATATCTTGCATTCAGTTCAAAAAGATATTTTGGTTCATTTCCAGCGATGTCATTTCAATAATTATCATTCTGCTATGATCCTTTTGTTACATGTTAAGATCCCCACCACTGAACTTCACATGCACATATACTACTTCCTGTCTTAGGATCGTCAGTGGGTTTCTAAAGCAGATGTCTTTTTTATTTCACTAATCTTTTCTTCACAGCCATTTCCTTCAAACAGATGATTGTGGTTGGTGTAAAAGATGAAGGATGTGGTGGAACATACTCTTTCATACTTTCTGCACTAATAGGTTTAAAGTGTTACTAAACCCACAACAGTAAAATCAGTCTGTATATGCAGTAAAGGATGCTTGTTATACTCACTTTGGAACCTAAGGGGTTAATCCATTGTGTAAAAAGGCTGTGTGATCCTGTTTTCTCTGATCTTCCCCTCCTTTCACTGTCCCCTGATAATTTCCTGATAACACAGAGTCTGTGGAGTCAGACTGCACATGCTCAGTTTGTTGTGTAGTGTTATAGAGGTTTTTTCTTTTCTTGGGAGGATGCATGTGATCAGCACAGGGCAAATCAGCACTGTACAGACAAAGAGTCAGGGTTCTTGTAGCCTCATAGGTCAGTCAGAAAACTCCTGCTACAAGCTTTAACCAGTGCTCGGCTGGCCACTGATAGACATCACAAGATTGCTATATACTGCTGATGAGAGGTAAAAGGTAAAAGGTATTAAGCAGTTTATATTTACTAAACTAGGAAAAAGAGATATTGGCTTAAACAACATCTGAACCAATACAAAAGGAATGCGGGACCAGATATGCCAGACCTTGCCTAAATACCGGACTTTAACCACTTCCTGCCCGGCCTATAGTAGAATGATGGCCAGACGGTGGTTCCGAGGATCCTGATGACGCATATCTTATGCGAAATGCGCTGAGGCAAATTGTGCGATTCTGACATTACATCCTGCCTATGAACTATGCTCACATTGAGGCTTGAACTGCACGCTCGCTCCCTGCATACAGAGCGGCCATTACAGGCCATTACTGTAATGCTGGACAGACTCAGTATATGCATGTGAGTGTAAACTTTTATACCTTTTATTAATTAAAATGAAATGTGGAATTTTGCGCAATGATGAGCGTTTTGTTTTTTATGAGCACATAAGAAGCCACATTGGAGAAATTTAAGAATATAACTCTGTACCTGGCGGAAACCATGATACACTAGGTGTTAAAGGAATACACACAGGCATTTTTATTTCTGCTTTCTGGTAAGCATTTAAATTGGAACGTGGTGGATAATCACAGATCACGATAGTTTTTTGGATGCAAAATTGATTCGAGCACGGTCCAATTGATTGGACTTGTAGAACACCCAATTTTTCAAAAGTGTTTGTGTTTTTTTCATTTTTTTTATTTTGTTTTTTGTCTCACTGGATTTAACCACTAGACATCCGCGCTATGGCCTAATGACGACCTCAGCGCGGATGTCAATTCCCGGGAGGGCGTCATATGACTTCCTCCCCTGTGCACGGTCCCTGCGCGCGCCCTGTAGTCACTGAGACTCGGGTGATCAGTGATCCGAGTAAGGGGCGGGTCCCGGCCCCTTACCATGTGATCAGCTGTCAGCCAATGACAACTGATCACATGATAAAAACAAAAGCTCAGTGATCGTTTTTTTTTTCTCCTCACGCTGACAGCGGAGGAGAAAAAAAAAGGCGATCACCGGCTTATCTTAAAAGGGACATCGGTCCCACTTGCAATGCCCACAAGTGCCACCTGTCCATGCCCATAAGTGCCACGTGTCCATGCCCACAAGTGCCACCTGTCAATGCCCACCAGTGCCACCTATCAATGCCCACCAGTGCTGCCAATCAGTGCCACCTAAAAGTGCTGCCTATCAGTGTAACCCATCAGTGCCCATCACTGCCACCCATCAGTGCCCATCACTGCCACCTATCGGTGCCCGTCAATGCCGCCTCATCAGCGTACATCAATGACGGACAAAAATTACCCATTTTTTTATTTTTATAACAAAATTTTAAAAAAAAATATATATTTTTTTGAAATTCAGTCTTTTTAATTTTTTTTAACTATTTTGATCAAATACCACCAAAAGAAAGCTCTATTCGGGGGGGGGGGGGGGGGGAATGATAAAAATGTAATTTGGGTACAGTGTTGTATGACCGCGCAATTGTCATTCAAAGTGCAACAGTGCTGAAAGCTGAAAATTGGTCTGGAAAGGAGGGGGGTTTAAGTGCCCAGTAAGCAAGTGGTTAAGGAGGATTGCATTAGATAGCAATTGAAGATTTATATGCACTGATTTATATGCACTGTTTAATATTGATGATACTATCTTGATTTAATTAATTGGTGGAACATTCATACAGTATAAGGGTGAGCTCAACTACCTAATATACAATTTTTTCTTTCACTTACACAAGTGATGATTATTAGTTGCAGCATAACCTTCACTTTAATATATTTGTGTTTTGTGCCAGTGGCACTTCATTACCATTTAACCACTTCCCGGCAGGCCTATAGCAGAATGATGGGCGGGCAATGGTTCCATTATCCTGACTGGACATCATATGACATCTTTCAGGATAACAAGCCAGTGCGCGCCCGTGGGATATTTTCCTTATTGTATGGAGGGGCATCATCTAACCTCTTGCTATACACCTTGTTATGGTCTGCCTATCTACATCACGAGCCCTTCTATGATATTTACTCTTGTGAATGCTAGCATATAGTAAGTTGTCTCCCCCTAGTTTGTCATTTATATGTGACTCAGGTGGTTATAGACATCAGTGTACTATTGAGAATATAATACTGAGTAATATACCAATCAACCGGTTTCTTATCTTCAGCCTGCCCGTGATGGATTTCCGCTGCATGGCTGTGGGCCCTGGTGCCCCTGTGCACGCCCCCAGGATGTACATTGTTGTACGCGCATTATCCACTGTAATATTTGTAAGCATAAAATGATAATATGTACCTATTGTGTTTAAATGTGATGTTATGTGAATACTTCAATTTTTTTCTCTTTGCACAATATATCTAGTGTTGCTCTACTGTGCCATATCGGATCCTGAAGAAGCCGTGTTATTAGCAAAACCCCTTGAAATGTTCCACATTTTGTCATGTTACAACCAAAAATGTAAATTTATTTTATTGGGATTTTATGTGATAGACCAACACAAAGTGGCAAATAATTGTGAAGTGGAAGAAAAATTAGGAATTGTTTTCCAAATGTTGCATTTGTATTCAGCCCCCTTTACTCTGATACCCCTAATTAAAATCTAGTGGAACCAATTGCCTTCAGAAGTCACCTAATTCGTAAATAGAGTCCACCTGTGTGTAATTTAATCTCAGTATAAATACAGCTGTTCTGAGAAGCCCTTAGAGGTTTGCTAGAGAACATTAGTGAACAAACAGCATCATGAAGGCCAAGGAACACACCAGACAGGTCAGGGATAAAGTTGTGGAGAAGTTTAAAGCAGGGTTAGGTTATAAAAAAATACCCCAAGCTTTGAACATCTCATGGAGCGCTGTTCAGTCCATCATCCGAAAAATGGAAAGAGTATGGCACAACTTCAAACCTACCAAGACATGGCCGTCCACCTAAACTGACAGGCTGGGCAAAAATGTCACTCTCTAGATGTGCAAAGCTGGTAGAGACATCCCCAAAAGCCTTGCAGCTGTAATTGCAGCGAAATGTGGTTGTACAAAGTGAATACAAATGCACGCCACACTTTTCAGACATTTATTTGTAAAAAATTTTGAAAAGCATTTATCATTTTCCTTCCACTTCACAATTATGTGCCACTTTGTGTTGTCTATCACATAAAATCCCAATAAAATACATTTACGTTTTTGGTTGTAATATGACAAAATGTGGAAAGTTTCAAGGGGTATGAATACTTTTTTAAGACACTGTATAGCTCTACATGTGACACTATATTGTTTGCTATTTATAATTATGATCTTCCGATATCAAAGTAGAGACAAAGTAGAGACTTTTTGTAACAATTATTTGCTCACGTATTCTTTTTGTATTTACTAAAATAATTGCATTTCTGTGTATTGTGGGAGACCAGATATAGTGAAGGCAGGGTCCTGGGCTTAGTAACACCTTAATGTTATAACAGTATAGAATATATTGTTCATATTCATGCGCAAAAAAAAACCTTATGGACATGATAACTTGATTTACTAAAGGAAAATAGTCTGTTCATTTTGCAAGGGCATTATCCCCAGAGCTGATGTAATGTGGAGAAATTTAATTTTGTCACCCAATCACGTGGAAGGGAAAATAATAAAAAATAGCATTTTTGCTTGCACACAATTGGATGATGGAAGTCAGCAGAGCTTCACCTCAATAGGTAAGCTCTGGGGAAAGTTCCTTTGCAAAGCGCAACCCCAATGTCTAAAAAGATATAGTGGAGATGGATTGAATTGTGATAGGGTTTTGAATTTGGCCTAGAATGTGAATTACTGGCTGATTAAATCTGTGCAATTCAAGGAAGTTAAAACTGATGTTGGCTACTTTGCTCATGATCTGGGAATACTTACTAGATACAACTAATCCATGTATGCAAGTCCTCACAGATATATGGATCACTCTTCGAGTATATACTAATACTGCACACACTGTATATACCTCTTGCACATCCAAAAGCAAAGTAGCAACAAGAGAAAACATTTTTTTATCATATGAAAGACATGTCACATACTGTTTGAGAGCAAGGAACAACATGTTAGTAGCCATAAAGTTACCATTTCATCAACAGAATGTAAAAAAAAGGTCTGTAACAAATGAGTATCCTAGGAACTCCATACTCCAGCATGACTCCATCTGAATACAGGGGGTCCCCTACTTACAAACATCCGACTTACAAACTACTCCTACTTACAAACGGAGGGAGACAACAGGAAGTGAGAGAAAATCCACCCCTAGGAAGGGAAATTCTCTCCTGTAAGAGTTAATATGGGAAAAAGGTGTCTCCACTGATGCTTTATCACCAATCCTTGTTTCCCTAACAACCCAGAATTTTCAAAATCCAATTGTCATTGGGACAGAAGGCGAGGTGAAATCTTCTGAACAGGGGCACAGACAGCAAAACAAATGTTACAGGGGTGATAACCCTTCTCTATGTTATCTAAAAAAACTTAAAAATAGATTTTTTTGCTGGAGCTACACTTAAAAAATTTACCTGTTCTGACTTACAAACAGATTCAACTTAAGAACAAAGCTACAGTCCCTATCTTGTTTGTAACCCGGGGACCCCCTGTACTGTCTACCCTAACCTGTGTTTGTTTTTTGTTTTAGTTAATTTATGTACAACACACTTTTTTACATGTTGGTACTTCTACCCAGGGGTTATCTTATAACCTCACTCAGAGAAATTCCTGTCTGGGCCTTGGCTCTGCACCTTGGGGATGCCCACTACATTACCTCAACGGCATGTGAATGTAAGGCCCCGTTCACCTATTGCATAGTGGGATTTTCAAAGCTCGATTTCAAAGCAATTCTGACTGTGATTCCAAATCCCAAAGTGTGAATGGGACCTTTTCATCTTCAATAGCCCATTATAGTATGTCAGACAATATTTTTCTTCATAGACACACAACATTGTGGGGTTGATTTACTAAAGGCAAATAGGCTGTGCACTTTGCATAGTGCAGTTGCTCCAGCGCTTAGTAAATGATTTAAAGCTTCACTTTCAAAGAATACCCAATCATGTGCAAGGAAAATTTAAAAAAGCTGCATTTTTGCTTGCACCTGATAGGCTGATGGAAGTCAGCAGAGCTTTTGCTCATATACTAAGCTCTGGAGCAACTGCTCTTGTGGAGTGCAACTGCACTTTGCAAAGTGCACAGTCTATTTGACTTTAGTAAATCAACCCCTTTGTTTTACTTTAATTGCATTATTTCAGTGACCAGGGGACCAGAGATCAACCCTTCTGGAATATTCAGTTTCAGACAGACACAGACTTTGAGGGATGATTCCTCTTCAACAGACCGACAGGCAAGTATATTGTAAATTCTAGCTTCTTTTTGCAGGAATACTTTTTTTCAGATTATTTTCCTGACAGGCTAGCAGCTGAACTCTGCACCGTATCTCCTACATTTGGCAATAGCTAGTAATAACAGAGTTGTACGGAATTGCTGTAGAGAATTGCTGTATAATATGTATTTCTGTAGTCTGATCTTTTATCTGTCAAGATGTTGTAAAAATTGTGTTGTAATAAACAGTGAAAAAAAAATAAGCTGCTTAACTAGTGGACAAATGAATGCCTCTGCAAATATGCCCTATGTAAGCGTAAGGTCTTTTTCTCTTCACAGGCCCTTGAAATGTTTGTATTTACATGTACTGCCTTGTGTTTTTAGACATGATGTACAATTTTTATGGATCCTATTCAAGTGAATGGAATAGTAAATCTCAAGGCAACGCATCAAAAATGCAGCATATGCAGGACTTTTTCCCTAAATCATGTTTGATTTATTCACTGTAAAAAAAACGAAAAGAGGGCGCACCGACCTTGCGCACTACCCAAGTGGTGTTTATTGGTATTAAAAAGAAAGGAAATATACTCACAAACAAGTAGGTCAAAAAAACATATCAAAGTCCACAATGGACACAGGGGACACACCATCTTCAGCCATCTGGAAGGTTCTCCGGCGTGCTGGACATGGTCCTAGTGACCTGGTCGCTTTGTGTCTATTGTGGACTAGGATATGTTTTTATGACCTACTTGTTTGCAAGTATATTTCCTTTCTTTTTATTTACCAATAAACATCACTTGGGTAATGCGCAAGGTTGGTGCTCCCTCTTTTTGTTTTTTCTACAGTGATTCCATTGGTTGTCCCCTGACCCTTGGAGGGCAGCAAGGTCTGTGCATCTACCAGGAGCCATAGAAATTCTAGGCGACATCTATTGCCGTCACATCACTTTTGAGCGCAGGAGATTTTGTTTGTTTGTTATCATATTTGATTTATTATTATTAGTAATAGAAAACGCACTGGTACGTGCAAAGAAGCTGCTGGCAAAAACAGTCAGATTCACTGTGTAATCAACAAAATAAAAAAAAATTGCCACGCTAAAGATACAAAACAAAATCAATAGTCAAAAAATATGTTTGTGACAAAAAATATTGTAAGTCAATTTGAAATGTACAAAGATGGAAACAATGGAAACAACAGTCCCAAGCAGAATATGCGTAGACCACTGTGTAGTAAAAGGAATCAAAAAGCTTTTGTGTTCACCACATGGGTAATCACCAGCAGTTAGGTGGACACTTACCCGAATCTATTGACTCTATTAGGGAGTCAAATAGGCCTGCAAACAGTATCCCAGTCAGTGCTCGATGCTAAGACCCAGGTGGTTACATGCAGGACTTTTTCCCCAAACCATGTTTGATTTATTTAAATAAAATAAAACAAGTGCGCTGTGCCCCAACGATACACCTTATAACATAAAAATCATGTTTGAATATTGTGCAAACTTATAAGACAGTAATCATGAATCAATTACATAGTCAATTAATTATAAATTCTATGATGATACAAATCTGTGAAACATGAATAAAGTGCAAGGTGCCATAGGATCAATCACACAAAAAAAGTTCAAACAAAATAATTAGAAAGTGCCCAGTGCAAGTTTAACATGTGATAGACTCTTTGATAGAGATTTGGATAAATTCAAACTGTGAAAAAATTCAATGAAGGCATGACCAAAGTCCAGGCTCAGTCCTGATCAATGCAATGAGGAAGAAAGAAAAAGTGCTCTGTGCTGAATGTGGTTAAATCCACTAGGAGAGACTCAACACTCCTCCACCCGGGTGCTTGGGTGTATAAGCGAGCTGCTTACCAGATCCCCTGATCCACATGGGATCAAAACATGCTCTAAGGTATGTTACCCCAGCTGCTTCTCATTCCCAATGGACTACGCACTATGGGGGTTATTTACTAAAGGCAAATCCACTTTGCACTGAAAGTGCACTTGGAAGTGAAGTCGCTTGTAGATCCGAGGGGGACATGCAAGGAAAACAAAAAACAGCATTTTAGCTTGCACATGATTGGATGATAAAATCAGCAGAGCTTCCACTCATTTCAGATCTACCCCTTAGATTTAGAGCGACTGCACTTCCAAGTGCACCTGCAGTGCAAAGTGGATTTGCCTTTCGTAAATAACCCCCTATGACCGGTAACCAATCTGCGTTTGAAATTAATATGCAAAGCAAAGAGGAGAAACCATGGTGCAAGCTGCATAACCGTTTATTATGAATAAAAAGCAATAATAATGCACTTACAACATGGAGTAAAACTTCTGGCATAAAACCTCCACAGTGCATGGCCGCGACTCACTCGATCGGCTCATGCGCACTTACGTCACCGCTAGCATTGATGCACTGGTGTGAATTAACCCTTAGAATTTTTCAACACTGTTACTTTTATATTGTAGCACCCTCTACCTAGGTAGGTTCTATAGGTGAGATTTTTGGTGAGTGTAGGTAGATTTAAGCAGGCCTGGCTTATTTTGATCTGTGTGGGCTGGGAGTGGCTTAGAGTAGGCTGGTGACTCACAGATAGCATCACTTCTTGGTTACCTCCCTCTGGCTTCTTGAGGATTCTAGAAGAGAGAAGGGGAAGAGAGGTGGAGCTGCCTGTGGTGTTCTGAGGAGCCCTGACCGATTCCCAATGTGGATTGGCAGGGGGCAGGCCTCCTTAAATACCTAGAGTCAGCCCAGCTGGGGTCGAGTTGTTGGGTGGAAGAACTAAGGATGGAGAACTAGGCTGTCAGGGCCTTTGATGGCGCTCCCCATTCTGGAGGGGGGGTGACCTTGGGCCTGGGACTCGGGTGCAGGAAGGATCCCTTCAGAAACAAGTGAAGGATCTGGACAGGAGGCACAGAGAGGAGTCAGAGAGGACAGCGGGAGCTAGTGCGGCCGGGCAAGTCTTCAGGAGGGAACCACCGGTGTGTGTGCAGCCAGGTGGGCTGGTGAGTGACATGTGCTATCGGGAGTACTGGAGAGGCATGCCAGTAAAGACTGAGAGACAACAGTCAGAGCTGGGTGTGGAGCCAGTGAGGATTGCAATGTCACAGACAGTGGAGTCGGGCAGCTGCAGCCAGGAGGGCTGGCAGAGCCTGAAGAGGGATTGCTGGGACCAGTAGTCCACCATAGGACAGGTAGCACTAAAGACTTTCTATTCTATTTTTGCTACACAAAAAGGGACCCATTGTTCCTGCCTACAAATGGCAATTCCTAAGGCCTGACTGAGTGTTGGGCCTAACCATGTGCTAGCTGTGCCTGGAGTTAAGTGTTGTGCAAGAGAGAGAGAGTGATAGACTGCAAGCAGTGCAGAAGGAGTTTGAAGAAGTGTCATGAACAAAGAGTGTACATAGTTCTGTCCCATATTGGCTGTTCTAAAATTCTACTGGGCATCCCATAAATTCCCATCCCTATCCAAGTTCAAATCCCTCAAAAAAAAACAACAAAATAACAAAAAAAAAATATGGACTGTTCATTGACTCAAGGTCTAGAAAAAGGATTGCTGCGTCCCTAGGTGGCAACCTACAAAACACCTGTCATATAAATGAGTGCCACATCCTACATAGTGTCAAAAAATTGTTTTCCTTAACCCAAAATAGAGAGAGGAAAGAAGAATGGACTTTATAGGCACTTATTTGTGAAAAATATTTCTAGTACAAAATTTATTGAGTAGCATATATAATTAAAACAAGAAAAGACATACAGTACATACATAAACACCAGTATTGACAAAAGACAATATTGTAATTAAAAGGCTGAGAACTCAGAAAGACCACCCCTATGGGTATATAATAGTACCACACGAAGATTCGCCAGATGTGGGGTCGGTGTGCATAAGGTCTAAACACCATAAATTCTTCCCACTGGATTGTGGACTTGCCCAAGGAGGGGGTTGGTCATCGGTTACCACCAATTAAAAAAACGAAGAACTTTTGGCTCGACATGTTTCGCGACTCCTAGGTCGCTTCCTCAGGAGCTTATGTTCTAAAAAAGACACTGTGTTACTTTTTGTCACTTTTACATAACTGTATCATACAAACATCATATAATCAGACAGCCGCACTACCGTTTTTCTGGACATATACCATCCTACTTCACCCTCTCTGCAAGTACGAACCGTTCCTTTTGGGCATCAAGTTTCGGGTCTCCAGCAGAGTGAAGCATTCAGCAATCTACCATACCTCTTATAAATACCTACTCCATTACCATTTGTGTCCCCATAACCCTGTCCTTGCACAGCAGCGCCTAACCTCGAGGGTCTCACTGGTTGTGAGTACACCCGGTAGAGGTGGTGACGCTGCTTTTTGGTGGCCTACGGTGTCTATCTTTCCTCCTCCCCCCTCTAGTTCTTTTAGGGGGGGTCTCGTGTAACCATCTGGTTGGCCCACCGGCGCCAGCGAGTGGAGAGATTCTGGGTCGGGGCTCTGCATCACTAGAACATAAGCTCCTGAGGAAGCGACCTAGGAGTCGCGAAACATGTCGAGCCAAAAGTTCTTCGTTTTTTTAATTGGTGGTAACCGATGACCAACCCCCTCCTTGGGCAAGTCCACAATCCAGTGGGAAGAATTTATGGTGTTTAGACCTTATGCACACCGACCCCACATCTGGCGAATCTTCGTGTGGTACTGTTATATACCCATAGGGGTGGTCTTTCTGAGTTCTCAGCCTTTTAATTACAATATTGTCTTTTGTCAATACTGGTGTTTATGTATGTACTGTATGTCTTTTCTTGTTTTAATTATATATGCTACTCAATAAATTTTGTACTAGAAATATTTTTCACAAATAAGTGCCTATAAAGTCCATTCTTCTTTCCTCTCTCTATTTTGGGTAAAGGAAAACAATTTTTTGACACTATGTAGGATGTGGCACTCATTTATATGACAGGTGTTTTGTAGGTTGCCACCTAGGGACGCAGCAATCCTTTTTCTAGATCTCAAACAATAGGTGGAAGCACCATTTCAGGTTCATTTTAAAACAATGATCCGTCCCGTTTGTTATTACAGTTAACTCCAACCAATTCTACGTTTTTTCCTTACACAATAAGTATATCTTTTTATAAAGCACTGACTTTTGAGAAGTTATTCTTTTTTGAACCCCACTATTCTTCCCCCTTTTCCCTTCCCCTGTTCCTTGTCATTTTGGTTTTGTTCCGTGTAATTGCTCCTCCTTCCTTTGAGAGAGGGATCGAAGCATGGACTATATGGGCACAGCGTGGGCTGGCCTGATGAGTGAATTCCAGACCTCTTACAATGGTACTAATAAAGAGGACGATGACCTAAAGGCATATTTTGCCAAACTTAGACAATTATTAAAGAAAAAATCAAATCTCTACTGGCACATGCAGTTCTTCAATGAATACATTAAGGAGAACATAAGCCCTATGGGGCTGCGGATACAAATGTTCCCCTCTATCAAAAATATCACGTCAGAACTGAAACAGTCGTGGGAAGGTGTTTTAAATAAATGTAGCAAGGAATGTATGCAATTATTAATGGCTCAGTACCAGCTAGACATTGATAATCTAGATAAGGAACTAGGATCATTAAAACAACAACATGAACTAGTACTAAAACATCCCCTTTACGTGAGTAAGAACCATGAATTAAAAGAGTATCTAGATAAACTTAATAAAAACATAATTTCAAAAAAACAAGCTAAACTTGGTAAGGACAGAATGGCGTTCGTGGAACACTATGCCTATAAATGGGATAGCCACACCAGAGTCAGAAGGTCAGTCGGAAGGGGTGCTTCCCAGACTAATACCAATAATGTATATGCATCGGAAGATGATTTCTCTGACTCATCTGTATCTTCATCTTTCTCCCAGGCACAAGCACATCCCTCAACAGCAGCAGACCGAACACACTCAGGATCACGTAAGCGGGGTTTTTATGGTGGTGGGCAAACGACACCGGGCAATAAAAAGAAACCGGACAATATTTCCAGTTTCAAACCGAATAGCAATCCATCACAGGGTGCCATTCGTAAGGGTGATGGAAAAACGCACACCACGGACCTATCACAATATGCCTATATGGGTCCGGTGGCTGCCCAGGCTATCCAACTACTACATAACTCCCAAACAGGTACTGCACTGCCTATCACAGGAGAACAATCCAACCCTAGAGAAAGTAGCTCCAGTCAGACACGCCAAGCACGTCGAGATTTCCCTTTAGAGGGGACCCTGCACACCAAGCAATAGAAGAAGAACTTACCATAATCAATCTAACACCATACCCACTGTCAAGTGAAGAAACTATGGTTCTAAAACTGGGTCTAAGTTTCTGTCCCAACACTACCATAGATAAGTATGAATCGATAAAAGATCTATACTTGTTTACACGCAAACTCACATACAAGTTCATGTTTGATCCTTCAAAAAAACGCCAACAGGAAGAAAGAGCATTGTCCGAAAAAATCAAAAACTATACCATGAAAGATTTCCGAGCCCTGAGAGACCTCATGCTACTTCTGGATGAAAATCCGGATTACGCTAGTGGCCCCGCGGACTCACAAACGACCGCTAACCCCCGCTTATCCACTGAAATGGGCCCTACCAAACCATTACTCAAAAAACACACATTTAAAAACAAATCAAATCAATTTCCGGATCTAACAACCAACCCTCAAATTTCGGCTTTTCTAATTGCCATGGTCAAAGAAATAAAGTCAATACCCATATCATCCAGTCTCCCCAACATGACAGCAAACCAACAGGCAGCTTTAAAACAACTCTACACTAGAACAGACACAGTTATAAAACCCTCAGATAAGGGGGGAAACATTGTGTTACAAACTAATCAACAATACGAGAGGATGTGCCTTGACGTCTTAGAAAATGTGGACTGGTATAGACCAATCACACCAGACTTAATTTCAAAATATGGCTTGGAATTCAAATGTCTAATCTATACAGCATATAATAACGCTCTGATTGACAAGCAGACGTATGAGTATCTGAATGTCCCTTTTCCGAGAGAGGCCATATTCTATACTATACCAAAAATCCACAAGGATATGAGGGCACCCCCAGGAAGGCCCATAGTATCCGGCATAGGATCAATTACTGAACATGCCAGTAGGTTTGTTGATTTTTTTCTTATGCCCCATGTAACTCAGTTACCATCCTATGTTAAGGACACCCCTGATTTGTTGAGATGTTTGGAGGGCCTAACCATCCCTGAGCAAGCTATGTTTGTTACAGTGGATGTGGAGGCCTTATATTCAAGCATCCCACACGATCAGGGCATTGAAGTTGTCAGTGGGTTTCTGATGGAGGAGGACAACAGACTATGGGAATTCAACACCTTCCTGTTGCAACTCCTCTCCTTTATATTGAAGCACAATTGCTTCTCCTTCTCCGGCACCCACTACCTCCAGGTACAGGGCGTCGCCATGGGCACATGTTGTGCCCCGGCGTACGCCAATCTGTACCTGGGGGGGTGGGAGCGGCAAATCTTTGCCGATGACAAGCTTGATGTATACCTGAGCCAGACTCTATGCTGGCTCAGGTATATTGATGATATTTTTTTGATTTGGACAGGCACTATTTCTGATTTACAATGTCTTATGGCCCTTTTGAATACCAACAGCTTTAACCTTAGATTCACATATGAGTACCACAAAGATACTATCTCTTTTCTGGATCTAACTCTCTATAGAGACCAGTCAAATAATGTAGTTACCAAACTATATCGTAAAAAGACCGCAGGTAACACTCTATTACATGCGGAAAGTGGCCATCCCAAATCCCTGGTGCACAGCATTCCATACGCACAATATCTCCGCCTTAGGCGAAATTGTACGTATGATGAACAATTCATACATCAAGCAAGTGAGTTGCGGAGCCGTCTGAGTGAACGAGGATACAGCAAAAGCCTCCTAAGACGGGCCTATAATAAAGCACTAGGCCTGGACAGAACTCAGTTAATCTTTCCAAAGCCCAAATCCAAAACCACAGAGGAACAACAAACAACTAAATACATTACCCGCTATTCGGCTCAACATCCTCAACTTCGCGCATGTATGGCGAAGCACTGGCATTTCCTCAGTGAGGACCCAGTGCTTCGCCAATACGTCCGCGCCACACCGGAAATCGTATTTAGAAAGGCACCGTCCCTGGGAGACAAACTTACGGCCAGTCTTTACCAGCCAATAGACCAAACTGATGATCTAGCCAGGGGTATGTACATATGTGGTCATTGCGCCTACTGCCCACACATACAGGTGGGCACCACGTTCATTCTACCCAACGGAAAGAAATTTACCCCTCGGTTCAATGCCACATGTGACACCCCAGGGGTGATATATCTTATGAATTGCAGGTGCGGAGCTTTTTATGTGGGGAAAACTATACGTCCCCTCAAGAAGAGAATCTATGATCATCTCTTCTATTCCCAATGGGCCAAAATGTTAACCCCAGTGAGCCGACACCTGGGATTATATCACAAATTCGATATCACCATGATCACCTTTTTGGTTTTAGAAGTGGTCAAACAAGATCCCAGAGGCGGAAATTGGGATAAAAAAATCTTACAAAGTGAAACATATTGGATCGAGCGCTTAGAGGCTACCATCCCGCCTGGCATCAACGAGGTGATATCCTACCGCCCCTTTCTTTAATACATAGACGGGGGGTGTCCCCTCTGTGATGCCCGTTCTTTAAAGCGATTCCTCAGAGATGCTATAACAAAAAATTTGTTTATCCCTGTCTTGCTATGCATTTCTTTCCTTTGATTATTCCCCAATCTCCATCTCCTTCTCCCCTCCCCTTTTCACTGTATACCTTTTCCCCTTTTCCTTCCCCTCTCCTGAATAGTGTGATTCAATGTATAGGATAGCATTAGTCTCTGCATCAAGTCTGTTCTTATTGACTCAATGTAAACCATATTTATGAATATAAGTGATGTCTCCTCATTGCTGGTTATTGTATTATATTTTGTATTTCATGTCTTTATTCATTTCTTTCTAAATATGAGGCAATCCTTTGGTGCACTGCCCCCTCCCCGTTCTCTCCCTCCCTTTTGCGGGTATCGTTTATCCATCTACAGTTGGCGCAATGGACCCCATGCTCCATACACCGCGTTGAGGACAGACACCTTGTGGCCACCAGTGCGGCATGGTTATGCAGCCGCCCAAGCCGCAGGCACCGTTGTTCCGTGCTGCCCTGGTCCCCCATTGCCATCGGGGATACCATGGGTGCAGGCCGGCGATGCTGTGCGGCTAGGACGACGTTGCTTAGCAACGTCCTCCGTCACGCCATCTACACTGTGTGGAACGCAACGCAGCTTGTGCTGCGCGCGCACCCACGCTATCGTCGATGGCGTCCCGGCTGGTTCGGATTGACGTCGGACGTGCTCTGACGTCATCCGATCGGGACACAAGTAGCGGCGCCGTGGCTTCCACTCCTCACAGACGCCCTGTGAGAGTGGCGGCCACACACCTGCCAGACAGCCGCACTACCGTTTTTCTGGACATATACCATCCTACTTCACCCTCTCTGCAAGGTAAAGGCACTTCACTCTCTTTATGCCCTTTTAGGTTTTATGGGATTCTTTATTCTAAGGGGGTAAAATTTTTAGCTTGTATTTTCTAATAATACTGCTATATTCAAATCCCTAATACCTCTGCCCATTATGTTCCATGTTTACCTATATCAAAATATGGCCTTTGGGAGATATTTTCTCTCCCAAATGGTCACACTATCAGGCCTCTTGTTTCTAATTTTGGCATTAGGCAATATGACAATACTAACATTACATGCATAGCAGATAATCTATAAGTACCTCTATATCCATATATCCCCTTAGTACGAACCGTTCCTTTTGGGCATCAAGTTTCGGGTCTCCAGCAGAGTGAAGCATTCAGCAATCTACCATACCTCTTATAAATACCTACTCCAGTAAGTATTGTGGAGTACATATAGAGAGGCTATTCTTTCAGTGAACATACAATACACGATGTTCTAACTAATTAATTATTTGTCCATTATTATTTCCTTGCCTTGCTCCCTTTTATCTTTTCTTCATATTACTAGTTACCATTTGTGTCCCCATAACCCTGTCCTTGCACAGCAGCGCCTAACCTCGAGGGTCTCACTGGTTGTGAGTACACCCGGTAGAGGTGGTGACGCTGCTTTTTGGTGGCCTACGGTGTCTATCTTTCCTCCTCCCCCTCTAGTTCTTTTAGGGGGGGTCTCGTGTAACCATCTGGTTGGCCCACCGGCGCCAGCGAGTGGAGAGATTCTGGGTCGGGGCTCTGCATCACTAGGTGAGCCTCACTACTATCGATGTTAATGTTTTTTTTTTGATTATATGATGTTTGTATGATACAGTTATGTAAAAGTGACAAAAAGTAACACAGTGTCTTTTTTAGAACATAAGCTCCTGAGGAAGCGACCTAGGAGTCGCGAAACATGTCGAGCCAAAAGTTCTTCTTTTTTTAATTGGTGGTAACCGATGACCAACCCCCTCCTTGGGCAAGTCCACAATCCAGTGGGAAGAATTTATGGTGTTTAGACCTTATGCACACCGACCCCACATCTGGCGAATCTTCGTGTGGTACTGTTATATACCCATAGGGGTGGTCTTTCTGAGTTCTCAGCCTTTTAATTACAATATTGTCTTTTGTCAATACTGGTGTTTATGTATGTACTGTATGTCTTTTCTTGTTTTAATTATATATGCTACTCAATAAATTTTGTACTAGAAATATTTTTCACAAATAAGTGCCTATAAAGTCCATTCTTCTTTCCTCTCTCTATTTTGGGTAAAGGAAAACAATTTTTTGACATTGACTCAAGGTGATTGGGAAGTGAATGCCGGGCTGGGCAGGGTGACAGGTGGACCACAACTTTCAGCAGCCCTTACGGGGGTACCGCTACAATATCTACTCTGTTTCATTCATCTGCAGATCAAAAGCACAAGCTTTATTTGCAGATGATGTCAGTTAAAGCAATGTGACAGCTAAAAAGAGTTTGCCTCTGCTTAACTTCTGTTAAACTGTTAAACCTTAGTTTACCCTGATTAGTTTACCCCCAATTAACTCCGTCTTCTAGTTTTCCCTTAAACTATGATTTTCCTGCTGACTTTTTTGGTCATTTCTATTTTATCAAAGTGTTACTAAACTCACAACAGTAAAATCAGCCTGTATATGCAGTAAAGTATGCTTGTTATACTCACTGTGAAACCTAAGGGGTTAATCCTCTGCATTGTGTATAAAGGCTGTGTGATCCTGTCTTCTCTGATCCTATCCTTCTTTAACTGACTCCAACCCATCTCCTAATAGAACAGAGCATTAGGAGTCAGGCTGCACATGCTCAGTTTGGTGTGTATTGCTAGAGAGTTTTTTTTCTTTCTTAAATGAGAGTTCATGTGATCAGCGCAGGTCTAATCGGCACTGTCCAGACAGATTGTCAGGGAAAATGAAATGAAAACTCCTCCTACAAGCTTTAACCAGACACTGATAAAAGTCACAAGACTGCTCTAACTGCTGATGAGAAAAGGTATTTAACAATTCATATTTACTAAAAAATAATTGCATTTCCATGTCCTGTGTATTGTGGGAGACCAGATATAGTGAATGCAGGGTCCTGGGTTTAGTAACACTTTAACCATTAGAGCTACATGCATTTGGGCACATTTGCCAGTACAACGTAAATACACAATGTATTTTTGGTGTCTGGGATGTCCAAGAGCTGCGTACAGCCACCAATAGACATGAATGGGTGAAGGCGGCTGTAAATAGTGATGCAACACTATTTTCATAAAGTAGAACACACGCACGGGCGTAATGCATTGAACGTACATTAAGTGTGTTTTGTACATTATGTCTGTGCACATGCCCTAGTTTACGCAAATAGATGCATATATCTGCTCTCACTCATGTGTATAGGCAGCTGCAAACAGCTCCTGGAAATCCCTGCACCAGAAATATGCAGTGCTTTATGCTGCAAAGGCAATGGTGTTGATGTGCATGTAGCCTTAACATTTAAACTTTTTTGATGTTATTTGTTTTGTTCAATTTTTTTTAGTGTCACATCTAAAAGTAATATGCAGTATGTATTACTTTGTTATCTTAAGTAATGAGAACATTTTACCAAATAACCAGGCCTATTGCAGAAATGTAGGGTGTGGGAGGTGAAGCGGTTGAATAACAGAACTAAATAAATACATAAAACTCCCATTGGTCAATCTTTGTTGTAAGCAGCAATTTTGCTACAAAATCAGCTAGACACTGAAATAAGTGTGAAAGTGAAATAAAGTGAGGTAGATAATTATCTTATGATCAGTAAAATAGCTCTTATAAAAGTATATTTAGCTGTTTGGGTAGAACTGTACTTTAATGAATAGAAATTGTGCAATCTAGTTTTTTATTAGGGCCCCATCCACACTGATCTGCTGTGGTGCAGCGCAATGTACCAGCAGCTTTCATGCGAGTTACTTGCGCTTTGTTATGGACTTCAATTAGATTGGGCATTTTTGGTGCGTTTTCTGAGATCCCACTAAAAGTCCTGTATGCAGAACAACATAGAATGCATCAATGTAGAAAAAACTATCTGACTTTAGAACCACTTTAAGAGTGTGGAGTATGGTTTTACACATTCTGGTAGTTTTTTGTTATTTATAATAAAGTAAAATAGGGCCAGTTATACTGAAAAAGAGAACTTTTGTACTTGCCTGGAAAAACCCTTTGTATTGTGGGACACAGGAACTGATTCAGCCATTGGTATATGGTGCCATCCTCAAGTGAACTGAAACTGGAATATTGAGGTCAGGAGACTGAGATGGCCACTCCAGAACCTTCACTTTATTCTGCTGTAGCCAATGACAAGTTGACTTGGCCTTGTGTTTTGGATCATTGTCATGTTGGAATGTCCAAGTACGTCCCATGCGCAGCTTTCTGGCTGATGAATGCAAATGTTCCTCCAGTATTTTTTGATAACATACTGCATTCATCTTGCCATCAATTTTGACCAAATTTCCTGTGCCTTTGTAGCTCACACATCCCCAAAACATCAGCGATCCACCTCAGTATTTCACAGTAGGAATGGTGTACCTTTCATCATAGGCCTTGTTGACTCCTCTCCAAAAGTAGCGATTATGGTTTTGGCCAAAAAGCTAAATTTTGGTCTCATCACTCCAAATGACTTTGTGCCAGAAGGCTTGAGTCTTGTCTCTGTGCTGTTTGGCGTATTGTAAGTGGGATACTTTGTGGCATTTGCGCAGTAATGGCTTTCTTCTGGCGATTCGACCATGCAGCCCATCTTTCTTCAAGTGCCTCCTTATTGTGCATCTTGAAACAGCCACACCACATGTTTTCAGAGAGTCCTGTATTTCACCTGAAGTTATTTGTGGGTTTTTCTTTGCATCCCGAACAATTTTCCTGGCAGTTGTGGCTGAAATTTTACTTGGTCTACCTGACCGTGAATTGGTATTCAACAGAACCCCTCATTTTCCACTTTTGGATTAGAATTTGAACACTGCTGATTGATATTCTCAATTCATTGGATATCTTTTTATATCCCTTTCCTGTTTTATACAGTTCAACTACCTTTTCCCGCAGATCCTTTGACAATTCTTTTGCTTTCCCCATGACTCAGAATCCAGAAACGTCAGTGCAGCACTGGATGAAAGATGCAAGGGTCTGTCAGGAGTCCAGAAACTCATTGACCTTTTATACACACACACACACACTAATTACAAGCAAACAGGTCACTAGTGAGGATGGTTACCTTTAATAGCCATTCAAACCCCTTTGTGTCAACTTGTGTGCACGTTATTAGGCCAAAATCACCAGGGTGTGTAAACTTTTGATCAGGGTCATTTGGGTAGTTTCTGTTGTGAGTATGATTTAAAAAGAGTAAACACAGTTGATTGATAATAAATGGCTTCAGCCAAACACTAACCATGAGTGAAAGAAATTTTTTTGTGTTATCATTCATATTCTCTGAAAAATGGCCAAGAAATCATAAATTCTGCCAGGGTATATAAACTTATGAGACCAACTGTATATACAGTATCTCACAAAAGTGAGTACACCCCTCACATTTTTGTAAATATTTCATGATACCTTTTTATGTGACAACACTCAAGAAATGACCCTTTGCTACAATGTAAAGTAGTGAGTGTACAGCTTGTATAAAAGTGTAAAGTTGCTGTCCCCTCAAAATAACTCAACACACAGCCATTAATGTCTAAACCGCTGGCAAAAAAAGTGAGTACACCCCTAAGTGAAAATGTCCAAATTGGCCCCAAAGTGTCAATATTTTGTGTGGCCACCATTATTTTCCAGCACTGCCTTAACCCTCTTGGGCATGGAGTTCACCAGAGCTTCATAGGTTGCAATTGGAGTCCTCTTCCACTCCTCCATGATGACATCACGGAGCTGGTGGATGTTAGAGACCTTGCGCTCCTCCACCTTCTGTTTGAGTATGCCCCACAGATGCTCAATAGGGTTTAGGTCTGGAGACATGCTTGGCCAGTCCATCACCTTTACTCTCAGCTTCTTTAGCAAGGCAGTGGTCGTCCTTGAGGTATGTTTGGGGTCGTTATCATGTTGGAATACTGTCCTGCAGCCCAGTCTCCGAAGGGAGGGGATCATGCTCTGTTTCAGTATGTCACAGTACATGTTGGCATTCATGGTTCCCTCAATGAACTGTAGCTCCCCAGTGCCGGCAGCACTCATGCAGCCCCAGACCATGACACTACCACCAACATGCTTGACTGTAGGCAAGACACACTTGTCTTTGTACTCCTCACCTGGTTGCCGCCATACACACTTGACACCATCTGAACCAAATAAGTTTATCTTGGTCTCATCAGACTACAGGACATGGTTCCAATAATCCATGTCCTTAGTCTGCTTGTCTTCAGAAAACTTTTTGCCAGCTTTCTTGTGCATCATCTTTAGAAGAGGCTTCCTTCTGGGAGACAGCCATGCAGACCAATTTGATGCAGTGTGCGGCGTATGGTCTGAGCACTGACAGGCTGACCCACCCACCCCTTCGACCTCTGCAGCAATGCTGGCAGCATTCATAAGTCTATTTCCCAAAGACAACCTCTGGATATGACACTGAGCACGTGCACTCAACTTCTTTGATCGACCATGGCAAGGCCTATTCTGAGTGGAACCTATCTTGTTGAATCACTGTATGGTCTTGGCCACTGTGCTGCAGCTCAGTTTCAGGGTCTTGGCACTCTACTTATAGCTTAGGCCATCTTTATGTAGAGCAACATTCTTTTTTTCAGATCCTCAGAGAGTTCTTTGCCATGAGGTGCCATGTTGAACTTCCAGTTACCAGTCTGAGAGAGTGAAAATGATAACACCAAATTTAACACACCTGCTCCCCATTCACACCTGAGACCTTGTAACACTAACAAGTCACATGACATCGGGGAGGGAAAATGGCTAATTGGGCCCAATTTGGACATTTTCACTTAGGGGGTGTACTCACTTTTGTTGCCAGTGGTTTAGACATTAATGGCTGTGTGTTGAGTTATTTTGAGGGGACAGCAAATTTACACTGTTATACAAGCTGTACACTCACTACTTTACATTGTAGCAAAGTGTCATTTCTTCAGTGTTGTCACAGAAAAAGATATAATAAAATATTTACAAAAATGTGAGGGGTGTACTCACTTTTGGAGTCATCAAATAGCCGAAAGCATATCTCACTATCAATCTCCACCTTATTTTGGACTTCAGAGCACAGCTCTAGGAATAATTTGTACTGCCAGCAACTTCAATGAGAACATGATGTCCCTGGACTTGGTCAAAACACAAGTCTTATTATCTATTTATTGAAACCCCACAGTGCACATTAGAACAGGGCACATTAATGTGTTTTTAAATTACATAAAAAATTATATATATATATATATATATAGATATATATCTATATAGATAGATTATATATATATATATATATATATATATATATATATATATATATATATATATATATATATATATATATATATATATATATATATATATATATACATACATACATACATACACAGTATATATACAGTGAGGGGAAAACATATTTGATCCCCTGCTAATGTTGTATGCTTGCCCACTGACAAATGATCAGTCTATAATTTTAGACAGAATAACAACAAAAAAATTCAGAAAAACGCATTTCAAAAAAAGCTATAAATTGATTTGCATTTTAATGAGTGAAATAAATATTTGACCCCTTCACAAAACATGAATTAGTACTTGGTCCCAAAACCCTTGTTGGCAATCGTAGAGGTCGGATGTTTCTTGTAGTTGACCACCAGGTTTGCATACATCTCAGGAGGGATTTTGTCCCACTCCTCTTTGCAGATCCTCTTCAAGTCATTAAGGTTTTGAGGCTAATGTTTGGTAACTCCAACCTTCAGCTACCTCCACATATTTTCTAAGGGATTAAGGTCTTTAGACTGGCTAGGCCACTCCAGGACCCTAATGCGCTTCTTCTTGAGACACTCATTTGTTCTATTGACAGGTGTCTTTTATACAGGTAACAAGCTGATATTAAAGGGAGTGCTCCTAATCTCAGCTCGTTACCTGTAAAGAAGACACCTGGGAGCCAGAAATTTTGCTGATTGATAGGGGATCAAATACTTATTTCACTCATTAAAATGCAAATCAATTTATAGCTTTTTTTGAAATGCGTTTTTCTGAATGTCGCCGCCATTACGAGGGTTTCCATTGGCAGCTTTCCTCCTATCCTCCTCCCCCAGCCCTCCTCCATGCGGTCCGGTCAGGATCGGAGCCCGCTCACGCGGGAAAATGCTCTACTTTAAAATAGATGAGGGAGGGGGCGCGATGGGTGGTCGGAGGAAGGGGCGGGGCTTAGAGGTGTTGGCGCGATTTAGCGTCCACAGCGCGGGCTACATAGCTTTAAAATGCACCTTTTTTTTAGGTGCACACAGCTAGGAGGGACACAGAGCGGACGGGTGGCATGTGAGTGAGTGACACGGGCATTCCCAGGCACATTTACTTTAAATATCAGGCTGAGCTTAATAGCAGCGGCAGTTGCTGGACTATTGCTCAGCAGTGGGTGCATTTTTTTGTTGGTGCCTCTGCCTTTCTGCTCGGCACTATGACCAGAGGAGGTGGTTCAAATGCCGCAAAGACCAAGGACACAAAGGGGTCGCCCTCAGGTCCTAAGGACCCTCCCTGTGCAACACCATCCCGTACTAAGGAGGCTGGTCAGAGTGAGCCATCAGGGTAATCAGGGGCTGCAATTGCTTCCGACACTTCAGCCGCTGTCTATATAACTGAGCAGGTTTTCTCCTCAGATATGAGTGGGTTAGAGGAAAGATTAGTGGCATTAATCACGTCTTCATGGAGTGAAAGAAAAGGCATTAGGTCCCCTTCTACCACCCAGGATCCCCAAATGGAGGAACTGTGGGAGGGGAAAGATGAATCCCCCTCAGGGGACCGTGAACAGGCTGATGATTCCAAGTGGGGAAGGACCTTCTTCAGCTTCACATGCTGAGAAGTTGCTGGTGCATTCTCTTACTGAAATGGTCTGCGTCACATTTAAGCTACCCTTAACGGAGTTGGTTGAAGAGCCCACTTCCTGTTTGGGTTCACTAAAGCCTCCGCAAGCCTTGCATGCCTTTCCTGTCCATTCATTACTATAAAAGCTTATGTATTTTGAGTGGAATCACCCAGATAAGCACTTTTTTCCTCCTAAGAAGTTTTCAACACTTTATCCTATGGAGATGTGCAGTATATCAGGAATTGACGCTGCTATATCCTCTTAGAATAAAAGTTTGACTTGTCCGGTTGACAATGCGCAAATGCTTAGGGATCCAACTGATAAAAAATTGGAAATCCTGTTAAAAAAAAAAATTTCCCTGGCAGGTTCAGTGGCCCAACCTGCAGTGGCAGCAATTGGGGTATGTCAATCCTTGAGAGGCTACTTGTAATAGGTGCTCATGGTGTTCCCTCAACAGCAGGCCCAGATATTAGCAGAGCTGCCAGCAAATTTGTGCTTTACAATTGATGCAATCAGAGATTCTATTCTTCAAACCTCTCGCCTTACACTTGGGTTGGTACATATGCGTAGAATCTTATGGTTAAAAGGTTGGTCAGCTGAAGCACCATGCAAGAAGCTCCTGGCTGGCTCATTCGAGTGCGGGAAAGACTTCTGCAGTTCTCAAAGGTCTGTCAGGAAGAATTTCGGGACAGATTGGTGGTCTCCACAATAGTTCTAGGGTAAAAACTAGAGTTTCGAGAATTCCTGTCTCCTCACTTCCTCAGGTCAAATGTCCACAAAGATCCAAAGAAAAAGAAGTCTCTCTTTCTAGCGTTAGACTTTTGTCGCAAAAGGTCATCAGGGTGGTTCCTGTGGAAGAGCAGGGGTCAAGGGTTTTATTAAAATCTTTTCACGGTACCAAAACCAAATGGGGATGTCAGGCCCATCCTAGATCTCAAAAATCTAAATCGATTCCTGAAGATTTGCTCTTTTCGCATGGAATCAATCCGTTTGTCACCAAAAGTGCGCCAGAGCCTCAGTTGGAGGATATCCGAGAATCTGCAGAAGGGGAAATCCTTCTTACCGGTTACCTGGAAGGTGGTAACAACAGATGCCAGCCTTTCAGGTTGGGGAGCAGTCCTGGAAGAAGCGTCTGTCCAAGGGAAATGGTCCAGAACCGAAAGGACCTTGCCCATCAACATTCTAGAAATTTGGGCAGCGCGTCTAGCCCTAAGGTCCTGGACATTCAGGTTGCAGAATTCTCCTGTCAGGATTCAATCCGACAATGCCACAGCAGTGGCTTATATCAATCACCAAGGGCCACCAGAAGTCAGACAGCCCAGGGAGAGGTAAACCATATCCTAACCTGGGCAGAAAAACATGTGCCGTACATTCCGGCAATCTTCATTCCAGGGGCAGAGAACTGGCAGGCAGACTACTTAAGTCACCAGCAGTTGTTCCTGGGGAATGGTCCCTTTACCCCGACATCTTCCTGGCTTTATGCCAAAGATGGGGGATCCCGGATGTAGATCTGTTTGCGTCCAGGTTCAACAACAAAGTCGAAAACTTTGTGTCAAGGACAAGGGATCCACTCGCATGCGGAACAGATGCGTTGGTGACCCCGTGGGATCAGTTCTCACTGATTTATGCATTCCCTCCTATTCTGCTGCTACCTCGACTTCTTCTCAGGATCAAGCGAGAAAGGCAGTCAGTAGTTCTTGTGCCCCCAGCGTGGCTTAGAAGATCTTGGTATGCAGAAATAGTAAACATGGTGGTAGGGGCCCCATGGACCCTACGACCACGTTCAGACCTGCTATCGCAGGGACCAGTGTTCCATCCTACTTTACAAATGCTAAATTTAGGGGTTTGGCTATTGAAACCCACATTCTAAGGAATCTTGGGCTTTCAGGCTCAGTGATACCTACCTTGAATAATGCAAGGAAGCCAGCTTCCAGAGTCATTTATTATAGTCTGGAAGGCAGGAAGTATGTCATAGGTAGAATTCTTGCCTTTCTGCAAATGGGGCTAGAAATTAAACTGGCCTTGAGTACTATCAAGGGCCAGGTCTTGGCCTTATCAGTATTGTTTCAGCGTCTGTTTGCTTCACATTCTTTGATATAGGGGGTAATGCGGCTTAATCCACCAGTAATGAGCATCCCTGAACCCTTGGGACTTGAATTTAGTTCTGTCGGCATTACAGAAACAGCCTTTTGAGCCGATACGACACATTCCTTTGGTCCTTTTGACAAGGAAGCTAGTTTTTCTGGTAGCCATTTCTTCTCTAATAAGGGTATAAGAGTTGGTGGCTCTTTCTTGTAAAGAGACATATTTAATCGTTTACAAGGATAAAGTAGTATTGCGTCCTCATCCTAGCTTTCTGTCAGGATATTGTTTTACCTTAATTTTTTCCAGAACCCTGTTCTTTGGAAGAAGAGTCACTATGCTATTTGGATGTAGGAAGAGCAGTCAAGATCTATTTGAAGGCGACTGCTCAGATTCGAAAAACAGATGTTTTGTTCATGTTGCCTGAAGGTCCTAGGAAAGGACAGGCAGCACCAAAATTCACTATTGCCAAATGGATTTGGCAGGTAATTATTCAAGCTTATGGCTTGAAGAAGAAGGTTCCACCTTTTCAGGTCATAGCGCACTCCAGGGCTGTAAGTGCTTCATGGGCAGTTCATCACCAAGCCTCCATGGCTCAAATCTGCAAGGCCGCAACCTGGTCCAGATTCTATCAGGTGGATGTAAGCAGGCATGAGGATATCGCCATTGGGCACAGTGTGCTGCAGGCAGCAGTATAGGTCCTCAAGTCTGATTGTACCCTACTTTTGTTTGTGCTCCCTCCCCTCAGGTGACATTGCTCTGGGACATCCCACACAGTTATTACTGTGGCTCTGTGTCCCGTAATGTACGATAAAGAAAATAGGATTTTTATAACAGCTTACCTGTAAAATCCTTTTCTTGGAGTACATCATGGGACACCGAGGTCCCTCCCCTCTTTCTGGTTACACGTGTATTGCTTTGCTACAAAACTGAAAAAAGACAAACAAACAGTATCTAGTTGCATGCAGGCACTGTTCCAGCAACAATTTCTGCCTATTTCGCTCAACTTTTCAGTCGTAGGATACTGGGTGAGAGGGTGCTGACAGGACCACCAATGGTATTCATTCTATATATGGCCAGCTTTGGGTTAGCAGGACTCTAGAGCTGGCCCCATTGCCTGGTGCTGGAGTAGAGCCAAAAATTTTTTTTTGATAAGCTTAGGGGGGTGGAATAAATTTGAGTTACTGGAGCGGAAGTGGCACTATGTCAGAAAATGCTCTGTAGAAGGAATCCTGCTGCTGGTGCACGTTTGCAAGCGTCTGTGCGTGCGAGTCTTGGCGCCAGATGAACTATTTAAAAAGGGCTTGTAAACAGCTGCATGTATTGTGGAGAACCGGGACTTTACGTGAGATCCTGTCCAGAAAAATGACATAAGTGTCTATCAATCTCATCTTCTCATACCTCTGTCTTGTCCAACCAGTCCTCTAACCTCGCTCTTCCCATCCTGTTACAGCTGTCCTTTGCAGTTAAACACCTGATTCTACTCCAAACTAAGACCCAAGGACTAGCTGTACATCTGGCCGATGAAACCACCATTAAGTCTGGTCCAGTCACCAAGGAAACTGGGCCTCTGCCGGCCATCATCTCCAACCACTTCAAGAGATACTTCGAGATACTTCGCCTGGATGCCATCTCATCACCTCTATTTCCTATCATCTTAGGCATGCAATCCTCACATCAACTGGGTCACTGGGGAAATCACCTTCCCTTCTACCTACTGTCAGCAACATTGTCTACAAGAGGTCACAGGCGACCTTTCACCCTTACTCTGTCTGGACGATTTCTTGGATGTGTTCAGTAAGAAAAGGTCAGAGACCCTTCCTGCCCACAGGTCCTTAGACTGTCTGATCGAGCTCCTGTCAGGGGCCGAAGTTCCGTTCGAGAGGATCTTCCTTTTAACTGAGCTAGAACTGGGCACACTGAGAGAATACATTGACGATAATTTGAAGAAGGGATTTATTCGTCCATCCACCTCTCCGGCAGGGGCAGGCATTTTCTTTGTTGAAAAGAAAGATCACACCTAACGCCCCTGTGTAGACTATTGAGAGTTGAACAATATTACTGTGAAAAATCAGTTGCCTCTGGTACCCAAGTTATTTCAAAGGCTAGGAGCTGCGATTATCTTTACCAAGCTGGATCTTTGGGAAGCCTATAATTTGGTTCGCATAAGAGAAGGGGATAAGTGGAAGACAGCTTTTCGCACCTGGATCGGGCACTTTGAATACCTGGTCATGACCTTTGGTCTATGTAATGCCCTGGCTACCTTCCAGAATAATGTGAATTTGAGTTACAGAGCATTCAATTCCTAGGGCTAATTATCTCAGTTGAAGGCATCAAAATGGATCCCCAGAAAGTTACCACCATCCTGGACTGGCCAGTGCCTACAGATAAGAAAGGAATCCAATGTTTCATCAAATTTGCCAACTTTTACATAAAGTTCATTAGGGGGTTTTCTGCCATCACAGAATTAACCAGGCAAGGCATACGATTTCACTGGTCCTCTGGAGCTCAGGCCGTCTTTGAAACCCTAAAAAGGTTGTTCACCTCCATTTTGAAACATCCTGATCTAGCCCTGCCGTTTGTTCTTGAGGTTACTGCATCTGAAATAGCGGTTGGAGCAGTGCTGTCACAACGGCAAGGGTCCAAAGCTCTCCTATACCCAGTAGCATTTTTCTCCCGCAAATTGTCATTAGCTGAGAGGAATTATAATGGGGGGGATTGGGAGCTCCTGCCCATCAAAGCGGCACTGGAAGAGTGGTATCTCTTGGAAGGAGCGGCACATCCAACTTTGGTCTACAAAGATCATAAAAATTTGGAGTACCCGAGGACAGCAAAGAGGTTAAAACCATGCCAGGCCAGGTGGGCATTATTTTTCTCCAGATTTTCATTTCATGTAACCTATAGACCTGGGTCGAAGAACACCAAGCTCAATGCATTATCCGTATGTTCAATGACTCTGAAGAAACCACAGAACACCCTGGACACCATCCTGCCTTGGGGAAACTTTCTTGTATTACAGGAAGACTTAATGTCTCGGATCAAACAAGCCTCCTTTGGAAACTGTCTACTCCCCTGAAACCAATTTGCAGGTGAAACATGGTCTGTTATGGCATGAGGACAAGATCTTTGTACCCAGGCACCTAATAGTTGCAGTATTGTAACTCTGCCATGATCATAAGTTGGCTGGACATTTTGGCACCTTGAAAACTGCTGAACTTGTGCAATGCACATTCTGGTGGCCCCAGGTGGCATGTGACTGTAGAAAATATGTGGAATCCTGAACCATCTGCACCCAAAACAAAAACAGCAAAGTCAAGGCCTGGGGTTTGCTGAAACCATTGCCTGTCCCAGAGAGGCCATGGAGAATGATTTCAATGGTTTTTATTGTTGGGCTCCCCTCAGCCGAGGGCTTTACTACCATCTTTGTGGTGGTAGATAGATTGTCGAAGATGGCCCATTTCATACCAATGAGGGGGACACCCCTCATTAAAGAAGTCATAAAGCTTCATGGAGTCCAAGCCAATATTGTATCCGACCGTGGGGTGCAGTTCACCTCCAGGTTCTGGAGAGCCTTGTGTGGATCCCTGGAAATTGAGTTATCCTTCTTCTTCGTCATATCATCCGCAGACGAACGGGTAAACAGAAAAAAACAACCAGACCCTGGAACAATACCTGTGCTGGTTTTCATCCCTCTCTCAGGATGACTGGGTCTCCCTGCTTCCTTTGGCCAAATTTGCTTATAACAACATCTCCCATTCTGCTACCAAACAAGCCCCATTTTTTGCCAACTACAGCTTCGACCCATCTTTCTACCAGGAAACATTCCAGAATGATCAGTTTCCGCGGTCTCTGAAGCAATGAATTTCTTCAACAATAACAAACTACTGTAGGAAACCATGACTAAGACACAGGAGTATAACAAAAAGATTTTAGATAAAAAGAAACAAGGAGAATTAATCTTGGAACCGGGCAACCGAGTATGGCTATCTACAACAAACCTAAAACTAGCATGCAAGAAAGAACTTGGGTCCAAGATTCGTGGGACCCTTCCATGTGAAAAGGAAGATTAATGATGTAGCCTATGAGTTGGAGTTACCTGATGCATTCAAAATCCACCCTGTTTTTTATGTCGCCTTACTAAAACCTGTTATCCCTGATCTTTTTCCAGAACAAAGCACTGGTTCACCGGAACCTGTAATGATCAATGGAGAGGAGGAGTTTGAGGTCAAAGCAATTCTGGACTGCAGAAAAAGGTACAACCAAATTCAATATTTAATTAAATGGAGAGGTTTCGGGCCAAAAGATAATTTACAGGAGCCTGAAAATAATATCCATGCCAAAAGACTGATGCAATCATTTAAGAAAACCCATGCTGTAAAACTGGCCCAGATGGGAATCTGGGGGCTGCCCTTTAGGAGGGGGAATTGTCAGGAAATTCTCTGTAGAAGGAATTCTGTTGCTGGTGCACGTTTGCGAGCGCTGATGCGCATGGTAACATGCACATGCGTCTTGGTGCCAGATTAACTTTTTTAAAGGGCTTGTAAAGTGCTGTCTAATCTGCAGCTTTCCCTGCTCAGAGATCTGTTCCTGTGTTTGACCCGTGTTTCCGTTCCTGTGTTTGACTATCACAGTGATGACATAGTAAAACCCACTCATGTATAGGGATGAGCTTCGAGTTCGAGTCGAACTCATGTTCGACTCGAACATTGCCTGTTCGCCTGTTCACCGAACAGTGAACAATTTGGGATGTTCGTGGCAAATTCGAAAAGCCGCGAGCACCCTGTAAAAGTCTATGGGAGAAATCTAAAGTGCTAATTTTAAAAGCCTATATGCAAGTTATTGTCATAAAAAGTGTTTGAGGACCCGGGTTCTGCCCCAGGGGACATGTATCAATGCAAAAAAAGTTTTAAAAACTGAAGTTTTTTCAGGGGCAGTGATTTTAATAATGCTTAAAGTGAAACAATAAAAGTGTAATATTCCTTTAAATTTCGTACCTGGGGGATGTGTATAGTATGCATGTAAAGGGGCGCATGTTTCCCGTGCTTAGAACTGTCCCTGCACAAAGTGTAATTTTTGCAGGAAAAAAAGCTATTTAAAATCACGCGCGGCTATAATGAATTGTCGGGTCCCGTAATGAACAGTCATTGAAAATCATTGATTAAAAAAAAAAAAAAGAAAAAAGCGTGGGGTTCCCCCGAAATTCAATTACCAGGCCCTTCAGGTCTGGTATGGATATTAAGGGAAACCCTGCGTCAAATAAAAAAAAAAAAAAAAACGACGTGGGGTTCCCCCTAAATATCCATACCAGACCCTTCAGGTCTGGCATGGATTTAAAGGGGAACTCCATGCCAAATTAAAAAAAGAAATAGCGTGGGGGCCCCCCTCAAAATCCATACCAGACCCTTATCCGAGCACGCAACCTGGCAGGCCGCAGGAAAAGAGGGGGGACGAGAGAGCGCCCCCCTCCTGAACCATACCAGGCCACATGCCCTCAACATTGGGAGGATGCTTTGGGGGTCTGTGACCCCTCAAAGCCCCATGTCCCCATATTGATGAGGAGAAGGGTCTTTTCCCCACAACCCTGGCTGGTGGTTGTGGGGGTCTGCGGGCGGGGGGCTTATCAGAATCTGGAAGCCCCCTTTAACAAGGGGACCCCCAGATAAAGGACTTTTCCCAACGGTGTCAGTGTGTTTTTTAACTATTTTTTACACTTTCTTTGTGAAATGGTAGGGGTACTTTTGTACCCCCTTACCATTTCAAACAGGGGGGTGGGATCTGGGGGTCCCCTTGTTAAAGGGGGCTTCCAGATTCTGATAAGCCCCCCGCCCGCAGACCCCCACAACCACCGGCTCGGATAAGGGTCTGGTATGGATTTGAGGGGGACCCCCACGCCATTTTTTTTTTTAATTTGGCTTGGAGTTCCCCTTGAAATCCATGTCAGACCTGAAGGGCCTGGTAATTGAATTTCGGGGGAACCCCACGCTTTTTTTTTTTTATCAATGATTTTCAATGACTGTTCTCTGTATTACGGGAGCCGACAATTCATTATAGCCGAGTGATTTTAAATAGCTTTTTTTCCTGAAAAAATGACACTTTGTGCAGGGACAGTTCTAAGCACGGGAAACATGCACCCCTTTACATGCATACTATACACACCCCCGCCCCCCCCCCCAGGTACGAAATTTAAATGAATATTACACTTTTTTTGTTTCACTTTAAGCATTTTTAAAATCACTGCTCCTGAAAAAATGTCAGTTTTTAAAACTTTTTTTTGCATTGATACATGTGCCCTGGGGCAGGACCCAGGTCCTCAAACACTTTTTATGACAATAACTTGCATATTAGCCTTTAAAATTAGCACTTTTGATTTTGAACATTCGAGTCCCATAGACTTTAATAGGGTTCTAAAGTTCACATGAGCTTTAGGTCTGTTCGCAGGTTCTGGTGCGAACCGAACAGGGGGGTGTTCGGCTCATCCCTACTCATGTACTCCCCTTCCCCTTCTGAATGGAGTTAAAGATACATTGAGAGGAATTTACTAAGATTAGAGCAGACAGAATCTGGAACAGCTATATATGGCAACCAATCAAATGTATTTATTCATTTTTGTGGTGGATCGGAGGATCATGGTAATGGCAGGACATATACAGAATACTATCATTACATGTATTAAATGTATGCACTATTTTTTGATATAGTGGTCCTTTAAAGCTCACGCTGTATTGCTTCTTGTTGGGAATATTGCTGGTAAAGCTTCATTTCAAAGCCTCAGCTGCATCTACTGCTACCATCTGTGCGTCTCTAAATTTAGACTGCCCATCTGGGGGTTGACAACCTTAAGCTTTTTCAGAGTATCTTGCTAGTAAAGACAAAATTATAGGCAGCTATGTGATTTCGGCAAAGAGTAAATGCATTATGTAATAGACTGTAGCAAAAATGATGAGTAATAGTATTACATCCTCTATTTATGTATTTTTTCAGCCAATGGGCCATACAGTTATTTTTTTATTATATAGTAGTTAATCAATTCTAGGGGCAATTATCATTTTTAATAATACATGTGTATCTGGTAAACTCCTGTTTTGTTAAGAAAAAATGTTAACAACATACACTGAAATTATTTACCAAATTTCCTTTTAATTAATATGATTTGTTATGGTTTCAGTGGTGTAAATACTACATTTAATTTTTTTTGTAGGTTTGTAAGGGTGTCACAGGGCTAGTGACCTTTGATTTATTCACGGTGTCTGATTAATTCTAAGTATTTACTTATTGGATTTTCTGTGCCTGCACTGGTTGTGCAGAGCCTGTCTGGTTACTAACAGTAATATTTATAGACACAGACAAATAAAACTATCAATGGTTCCTTATTAGTTAAAAGGAAGTTACAGTGCCTTCCCTATGTATGTATTATGTTCAGAACTAAAACTACCTTTTAATTTTTTTTTTTTATTTCTTTTTAGTCAAATATATGTGAAAACATTCATAATTAGAGAGGGCCTTGCGGTTCGCCTGGCGGTCGGTTTGCAGCAAACTATGCTCGTTCGCGATTCGCCAAACCGGCGGACTTATGGCGCTGTTCCCTGTAGGGAAAGGACGCTGTGTGGAGCAGGGACAGTCAATCTGTAATCACTAGCTATTACTATTAGGTCCACAAAAGTCATTTTAAGGACTGGTATATGTGTACAGTATATAGGGTTGTAATACACTTATAATATACTTTCTTTCAAATATAGAAAGCATATTATAGTGCACTGCAGTGCGGACCGATTCTGCAGCTGTCTTTTGTTAGTGTAGGGATAGAGTTTTCTGTTTGGAGCAGGGTGGGACAGTCTGTAATTCACTAGCTAGCTACTATTAGGTCCACAAAAGTCCTTTTAAGGACTGGTATAGGTGTACTATTTGGTATGCAGAATATAGGGGTGTAATACACGTATAAAATACTTTCAAATATAGAAAGCATAGTATAGTGCATTTCTACTGTGCAGCATTGTGACTGCTGCTGAGCGGTTCTGCAGCGATACTACAAAGAGTGACAAACGCAATTAGAAAAAAGTATTATAACTGGTGTGATAGACCAGTCGCCCCCCAAAATGACAGATTGAAGTGGGGTGTTATATACCGTCTTCCACATATACTGCACTTCTCTAGAGACTTTTGTCACAGGGTCATTTAAAAAATGACAGGCAGAGGAAGAGGCAGGCCCTTCCGCAGGGGTGGTAGGGATAGGGCAGGAGCACCAGGCTGGAGCCAAAGTGGGAAGTTGCAGAAGGTGCGTTTGATTACGTCAAAGGACGCACCAGACTTGGTTGAGTGGCTCACTCAGCCTTACTCTTCTGCACCCTCCTCATCCTCTCTATCTGCACCCTCTTCACTCTCTGCTGTGTGCACCCCCAAAGACACTACCACCACCACCACCATCATATACCCTCTGCTTGAGTCACAGGAATTATTTTCCGATCCATCATCACAAGACATTTCCGATGCGCAGCCATTCTTGGCATTGGATCAGGAAGAGGAGGTAGCAACAACCGCCACTCAGCAGTCTGACGACAGTACCCAGATCAGCACAAGGAGGTTGGTCCCCGCTGTTGCTGCCTACTCTGAGATCTCGAATTATAGTGGTGGGGAAGGTGACATCGATGATGACGTGTCTAGGGAAGTCACGTGGGTGCCCACAAGAGAGGAAGAGGAGGGGACTTACATTGCACAGGAGAGACAAACCAGACTGCTAATGTATCAGGAGCGAGGCATTAACCATGTACGGTCACATCTGGCGTTCCCAGGACTCCGGTACATGGCTCCGCAGTGTGGGCTTTTTTTAACGTGTCCGCTGCTGACAATAGTGTTGCCATCTGCAGCCTTTGCAGTCAACGCATAAGTCGCGGTAAGCCCAACACTAACCTAGGGACGACCGCCTTAAGAAGGCACATGAGCTGCCATCACTGAGCCCAGTGGGAGCAACGCTGTCAGAACCCACAAAGCCACACTCCATGCTCTCACTGTCCAGCCTCTTCTACTTCTCCTTTTCCTCTCTCCTCAGAATTGTCCTCCACTCCACCTTCCATCATGCCGTCCTCACGTTTTTGTGGAAAAAGGCAGGCTTCCGTGGGCCAAAATGTTTGAGCGTAAAAAAATTATGACGCCGGATAACGCTCTTGCCCAACGGTTGACCGCTGGCTTGTCAGAACTGATAGCCCGCCAACTACTGCCATATAAACTGGTGGACTCGGAGGCCTTTCAAAAATTTGTGGCCATTGAAACACCACATTGGAAGGTCCCAGGAAGGAAGTATTTCTCACAGAAGGGCATCCCAGAGCTATATGGCCATGTTCAGTGGCAAGTGAATGTATCTCAGGCACACAGTGTCGGTGCCAAGATACATCTGACCACAGACACGTGGTCTAGCAAACACGGGCAGGGAAGATATATAACTTTTACTGCCCACTGGATGAACCTTCTGACGGATTGCAGGCCTGCCTCTTCTTCTCCTCCTCCTACTCCATCCTCCCTCTCCTCCTCGGCTGACTCCTCCTTTTTCGCTGCTAGCGTCTCTTCCGCTGCGCCGCCCAAGATCCCCAAAACCTATTCGACATGCCAGGTGAGACGTTGCCATGCTGTGCTGCGTCTGTTGTGCCTGAAAGCCAAGAGCCACACTGGCCCTGCACTCCTTTCAGCTTTGCGTTCACAGGCAGATCAGTGGCTAACACCGCTCAATTTGACAGTTGGTAAAGTGGTGTGCGACAACGGTGCCAATCTGCTTAGCGCGTTGAAACTACAAAATTACACGTGCCATGCATGGCACACGTCTTAAACTTGGTCGTGCAGCGATTCGTTGTCAAATACCCTGGGGTCCAGGACATCTTGCGGCAGGCAAGGAAAATCTCGGCCCATTTTTAGAAGATCTTACACGGCCATGGCTCGCCTTGCTGACATTCAGCGGCGACACAATCTGCCAGTCAGACGTCTTTTTTGTGATTGCCCGTCGCAATGGAACTCAACCTTCTATATGCTTGATAGGCTGCTCCAGCAGAAACGTGCAGTTAACGACTACCTGTATGAACTCTGCGGCAGAACAGGTTCTGGGGAGCTTGGTTTTCTTTCACCGCGCCAGTGGCTGCTCATGCGCGACGCATGCAGACTTCTGCGGCCATTTGATGAGATCACCAAACTGGTCAGTCGCAGCCATGGCGCCATCAGTGACATCGTACCTTACACCTTCTTTATGGAGCATGCATTGCATCGTGTCATTGATCAAGCCGTCGAGGAGCAGGAAGATGAGGAAGTCGCAATGCTGGATGAATTCCCAGGGGGGGCTACTCTATCTGAGACAAGTCAACAACAGGAGTCTGAAGAGGAGTCAGAGGAGGATGGTGTCGGGGCGGATGAGGAGGAGCAATAAGAGCATGCTTTAAACCTTTCTGGGATCCCTGTTGTTGTCCGTGGATGGGGGGAGGAGTACGAGGAGGACGACATTATCCTGGATGATGAGCAGGAGCCAGGCCACCGCTTCCAGTTTAGTGCAAATGGGGGCCTTCATGCTTCAGTGTTTTAACAGGGACCCCCGTATAAAAAGCATAAAGGTCAAGGACCAGTACTGGGTGGCAACATACTTAGACCCCCGGTACAAACACAAAATGGCGGAAATGTTACCACCATCACAGAGGGCTGTCAGAATGGAGCACTTACAGGCCTTGCTCAGAGAAATGCTGCATTCTGCTTTTGCGTGCGCTGGCAGAGGAATTTCCACTCCCAGAGAAAGAGTTGCGGGTACCAATCCAACAGCGCCTGCAAGAAGAGGGCGGTTTGAAGATGTGTTGGTCACTTCTGATATGAGATCATTCTTTTAGCCGACCCATCGACAGGTGTCATCCGGATCCAGCATCAGGGAACGCCTAGACCGACAGGTGTCCGACTACATCGGGTTAGCGGCCGATGTGGACGCTCTGAGAAGTGATAAACCCCTGGAATACTGGGTGGGCAGGCTTGACCTCTGGCCAGAGCTTGCACAATTTGCAATGGAACTGTTGGCTTGCCCCGTCCAGTGTCCTGTCCGAAAGGATGTTCAGTGCAGCAGGGGGGATCGTGACCGATAAGCGCACTCGCCTAGCTCATGACAGTGTTGACTACCTCACATTTATAAAAATTAATGAGGCATGGATCTCGGAGGAATTCAACACATGTGACCAGTAGACCATGTATATGCATAACTCTATAAACGATTTATATAATCTAGCACAGTGGTCATCAACCCTGTCCTCAGGGCCCACTAACAGGCCAGGTTTTATGTATTACCTTGGGGAGATGCAGACTATAATACTGCAATTACTGAGCAGCAAATGATATCACCTGTGATGTATTTCAGTTATCTTGCAAACCTGGCCTGTTAGTGGGCCCTGAGGACAGGGTTGATGACCACTGATCTAGCACATGGACCTTTTTTCTACCTTTGGCTCACTTGTAGAAAAAAAAAGCACACCGTACTATATGACCGTACCCTCCTGTTTGAAGAGGTTGAGCGGTGACATATTTTTGGGTCCCGCAGCGACTTGCTGGTGTCAGTGCTGGTGTCAGTGCTCTCTATATCGGTGCTGGTGTCAGTGCTCTCTATCTCGGTGCTGGAGTCAGTGTTCTATCTCGGTGCTGGTGTCAGTGAGGGAGATAGCAGTGGAGAAGCCAATCAGCAGGCAGTGCCAGCACCATGGCTGAGGATCAGCACTGGACTGGCACCTCCGGACCACCGCAGTGGAGCCCTGCATAGGGCCGGGCAGAGGGAGGGTTCAGGGGCTCAAGCACAGGTTGGCATACTGGGACACTGGCACAGGACTGCGCTGCCCTGACTGTGGCACTGATCATCTCCTGAACCCCCTTCATAGCCTGGCCTGACCTTGCCTCTCCTCCATGGCCTTCATGCGCTCCTGAATTGACAAAATTTCACAGATAAAAAAAGAATGCTTGCCGTTGTCGATCCCAGATTCACTTAATACTTCTGGTATGTCAGTGTCCATGTTGTGGGACTATGTGTGCACAGCTAGTAAGTATTTTGTGGCTGCAAATATGACCTGGAGGTTTTTAAGGTTCGCCTGCCATTAAAGTGAATGGGGCCCGCTGCGAACCTGAGGTTCGCAAACATTTGGGCACGTTCGCGGATCGCGTTCGGATGTTCGGAAGTTCGTCCATCACTATTCATAATTGCCCTATTAGGCAGGAGAAGGCAAGTTTAAATATGGCACTAGAAAAACTAGGATTTTTGTGGTCACTGAAAAGTCCAATACTTAGGGCTTATTTACCCTTGTAACTGCAATTTCCACCCCTCTGAAAAGTGATCTCAGGTTGCAGCGTGGCCACTTGAATGATTCATGTTTAGCTGTGGTACTGCCTGCCAAATGCAACCTGTGCTCCAACTTTTGCTGTGTTGCACTACAGCCTCAGTTGTGTGAACCAGCATGGCAATTGGCCACGGTAACTTGCAGGTGGGAAGTCAGGGGGCAGTAAAAATGCAGCTCAACAGACTATTTTTAACAACCCCCCCAGCCATCTCTGTAAATGAGGCCTTATAGTTTATTGAGTGACATAGGATTTTGAGACAATTGGGTTATACTACAGGAAAATTTGGCAAAAAAAAGTGACTGTATGACATAACCCCTTCCACTTCTAGAATGCCAAAGTTTTGTAAGGCTCGGTCTTCATCACCACTTTATCTTTGTGTAAGAACCGAAATGGTTCTGTCCTGCAAAAAGGTACCAGTTCAAACACAAGCCTTGCATGGAGCAATTGCACAAAGGATAACAACTTTGTGAGAAGTGGGGAAAGGTGAATATCTCTCAAATTGAAATCCCACAAAATCCCACAAAGTACTTGCATTGGGGCGCTCCGTGGGAGACTCCCAGTACAAAAGTTTTAAATAAAGAATAGGAGGAACAAGATTGCAAATGCTAACATTTGCCCCTTGCTGGTACTCAAAGCCAAATGCCAATCTAGACCTGACTGCAAAAGTGTCAGGATTCTTCCCACAATATTTTCTAAGATAAAAAACGTTTTTCCTTACATCAGGAGAAGTAGGCCATCCAAGTTTGATGGTAGACCTTAGGCAAGGAGGACATTTGTGCTTTTGACAGTGTGGAAATCCTTGATTCAGAGAGGCCTCCACTAATCAAGTTGGGATACCACATCTTCCTGAGCCAATACGGAGCTATATGAATCAATACGGAGCTATATGAATCAATCAATGAATCAATCAATTTCTTCCTTCTTGATCCTGTGAAGCAGATGAGGAAGGATCTTAAATGGGAGGAAAGGTGTAGATCGAGATGTAATGATCCCACACAGCTACCGGGGAATCCCTTGATTTGACCAGAAAATCTCAGTAACTGGAGACAAACCTGTCCAATTTGTTGTTTTACCTGGAGGCCAGGAGATCCAAATGGCATGGGATCCCTTACCATTGACACAGGTTCTGGAACACCTCAGAGTGTAGGACTCTTTCCCCTGAATCCAGACTGTGATGGCTGTGATAGTCTGACTGCTGGTTGTCCACCCCTGAGATGTAAAAGGCAGATAAGGCTGGAACATGGAGTTCGCTCCAAGACAGAATCCTGTCTATTCTCTTGCTGAGTCAAGACTCCTGGCTTCTGCTTTGAAAGTTGCCTAACTAACTCTGGGTCAGATTTCCCTTCAGTCAGGAGGCCCAGCATTGTTGAGGCAAACAAAATGTACTGAGCTCCAGAATGTTGATCAGGAGATAGAAAAAGCGGTAGAATTATTTTGCATGGAAATTTGACGTTTTATATTGTAGGCCTGCAATTCTTAGGAATAACTCACTTAAATCTGTCCAAACCAGAGTCTAGTAGACACCCCGGATATGATAAAGTTTGAAACACAAAATCATAAATTATAATATAATAAATAACTATAAATAATTATAACAAATAATAGTATAATAATAATAAAAATTATTCAATAATGTAATCAAATCAAAAACACTGAAATTTGCTCAGTTGCAGAATTGTCGCTGTCATTAGATTTAGTGTTTGATGACGAATTTCCCCACAAATCCCTATCGCTCAATTCTGCAAGTGACTCTAATTTATTATAAAACCACTTTTGACATAAAGGGACACTTTTTGGTTGCTATGGACAATCTCCAAATTCCAGGCAGAAAAAAATGTATTTATAATATAAAAGTGCATGCAGGGCACTGGACAGACCACTAGGAATGTGTAATTTTTTTATACAGTACTGTAATCTGTAAGATTACAGTACTGTATATGTATTGTGTGTTTTTACTTTTTTACTTTGTTCTCTGCTCCCGTGTGTCGTAACGTCGCAGGGAACGGAGCTCGGCGGCACTTGGCACTGTGTGAATCGAGCGAGGAGACAGCTCGCACAGACATTGCAGGATCCAGGGGACAAAGTAAGTAACTTTCCCTGTACTTTCCCTGGATACTGCAATGCGATCTGACTCGGGGTTACTGCTAATGGTACTGGAACTCCCCCCCCCCCGAGCCAGACTCGGGAATACTGCCAAGGAGGTTAACAAGGTGTCTAGGAATATTCCCCATACCTTTAGGCTGACATCCATCATAAGCATCTCTCAAATGTTCATGATTGAAGGCAGCCTGGAGCCGGAATTTCCTCAACTTCAGAGCTGGATTCTGGAACTACTAGGCCATAGATAGGTGGGTTAATGTGTTCAGAGACTCAGTCAACTAGTCCCATGATGGCAGAATGTTGAGTTGTAAGGTTGTAGAGTGAAAAAAAAAACTGTGCAGCTTTCACTCTAATCAAAAAAAATAAATGAATACATTAAATAAATTATTTATATATAAAATAATATCCTGACATAAACATAAACAATATGTGTAATGACTCAAAATTAATATATGATCAATAAATATTATTAATAAAATCAGCAATTAATAGTGACTTCACAGGAAAAAAAATAACTTATGGTGAACTAATAGTCTTACAAAAAAAGAAGCAACATGTCCACACTCCTATGAAACGAATGTCCTAATTCAGGAAGCACTCCAAACATTACAGTATAAAGAACAGGATTCCTCTTCAATAGCAACCATCACTATTAATTAATATTCCAACACCTTTACTGTTAAAATACCGTTATTATGCTATTTTTAATCGATATTCTGTAAATTATATTGCTGAGGAAAGTTCCAAGAAAGTCTGTTCAGTTCTTGTGTAAAAACTCAAAAATGTATTTTATAATAAAATAGCAAAATATTACAAGAACAATATAAAAATATAGAATATAAAAATATCAATAATGTATTATATTCTTAAGATGAAGATTGAATCAGATGTGTCTGTGTGTGTGTGTGAAGCTGAAGCAGCTTCCTTCAATGTCTCGTGGTGTGTCTGCCCAGAAAACCTTTTGTTCAAAAGCTTTTACGCCACAAACCAAACCCATGAAAATAGCCCCCACCTTCTTAAAAAGGGTTGGTTTGTCTTATAGTTCCACAGACTTAGTGGCAAATGGTTTTCTAACTTTCAGTCTAATGTCAGATGTTGAAATACAACACCATCTCTATTCACAACGTTCCATTGCAACCAATTACCTTCAGAAGTCACATAATTAGTGAAATGATGTCCACCTGTGTGCAATCTAAATGTCACATGATCTGCCATTACATATAAACACCTTTTTGAAATGCCCCAGAGGCTGCAACACCTAAGCAAGAGACACCACTAACCAAACACTGCCATGAAGACCAAGGAACTCTCCAAACAAGTAAGGGATAATGTTGTTGAGAAGTACAAGTCAGGGTTAGGTTATAAAAAAAATCCAAATCTTTGAAGATCCCTAGGAGCACCATCAAATCTATCATAACCAAATGGAAAGAAAATGGCACAACAGCAAACCTGCCAAGAAATGGCCGCACACCAATACTCACGGAGCGGGCAAGGAGGTCATTAATCAGAGAGGCAGCACTAATATAAACCTGGAGGAGCTGCAGAGTTCCATAGCAGAGACTGGAGTATCTGTACATAGGACGACAATAAGCTGTACGCTCCATAGTGTTGGGCTTTATGGCAGAGTGGATAGAAGAAAGCCATTACTTTCAGCAAAAAACAAAATGGCACATTTGAGTTTGCGAAGGTGCTCTAGTCTGATCAGACTAAAATTTAACTTTTTGGCCATCAAAGAAAACGCTATGTCTGGCGCAAACCCAACACATCACATCACCCAAAGAACACCATCCCCACAGTGAAGCATGTTTTTCAGCAGTCGGGACTGGAAAACTGGTTAGAGTTGAGGGAAAGATGGATGGTGCTAAATGCAGGGATATTCTTGAGCAAAACCTGTACCACTCTGTGTGTGATTTAAGGCTAGGACGGAGGTTCACCTTCCAGCAGGACAATGACCCCAAACACATTGCTAAAGCAACACTTGAGTAGTTTAAGGGGAAACATGTAAATGTGTTGGAATGGCCTAGTCAAAGCCCAGACCTCAAGCCAATAGAAAATCTGAGGTCAGACTTAAAGATTGCTGTTCACAAGCGCAAGCCATCCAACTTGAAGGAGCTGGAGCAGTTTTGCAATGAGGAATGGGCAATAATCCTAGTGGTAAAATTTGGCAAGCTCATAGAGACTTATCCAAAGCGACTTGGAACTGTGATAGCCACAAATATTTGTTGTTTGCATCACGATAAAAAAAAAAAAAACATCTTCAAAGTTGTGGGCATATTCTGTAAATAAAATGATGCAAATCCTCAAACAATCTATGTTAATTCCAGGTTGTGAGGCAACAAAACACGAAAAATGCCAAGGTGGGTGAATACGTTTGCAAGGCACTGTATACGATATAACTTTCTTTAGCATCTAAATCAAACACTACATAAATAAGTATGTATATGATATTCATTGAAAAAACAATTATTCTTATTACTATCCTAATCAAGAAATATTGTAGTTTAAATAACTTATCCTAAAATCTTAAAGTGGTGTTGCCACCAAAAAAATAAAATTAGCTTAAAAATCATAAAAAAAAAAAAAAAAAAAAAATAAATGGAAAAAAAATAATTTTTTACTCACCTCTAAATGCCTGTTGCTAGGGGGTCCCTCGTAGTCTGCCTCCTTCAGTGCCCGGGCTAAACGTCACTTCCCCTCGGCGCCGCACAGTCATCTGGGACCTGTCACGTGTCCCAGATGGCTGAGCGTCAAATCACGGCGTACGGCGCCGCTCGCGCATGCGCAGTGGGTGCCCGGCTGTGGCTTCACAGCCGGGTTCCCACATTAAGAATGCCGGCGCCGCGAGCGGCTCGGGGAATGAGCATCGCTGGTCCCTGGGACAGGTAAGTGTCCGATTTTTAAAAGTCAGCAGCTGCAGTATTTGTAGCTGCTGACTTTTAAAAAAAAAAAAAATTGTGGGCACTCCTCTTTAACTAAAATACTGAAACTTTTACATCTTAAGAAATGTGAAACCTTTCATCTCATTTGCCATGGGAGGATGGTAAGAACCCAGCTCAAGCTAATTACTAACACATGTTGGCTCTCCATAAAAATGTTCATAAATATGTATACTTTTACAAGTATAAAGCCCCATACACACGGTAGGATTTTCCGATGGATTCTGTCCTATCGGACAATGTTGTCGGAAAATCAGACCGTGTGTAGGCACCATCCGACAGTTTCCATCAGATTGTCTGACGGACAAAGTCCTATCTCCTGCTGGATAGATTTTTTGACAACAAAGTCCGATCACACCAAATCCGATCGTGTGTAGCGAATTCCGACCGGACAAAGTGCTACGCATGCTCAGATCACATTACAAGACCAAAGCTATTGGCTACTAGCCTCTACGTAGTCCCGTCGTAGGCAACAAACGTCACCACGTTCAGAATGATCAGATTTTCCGACAACTTTGTCCGACCGTGTGTACGCAAAACCAACATCAGACAAAGTATGACGGACATGGTCTGACGGACCTGGTCCTCGGATAATCCGCGCGTGTGTATGGGGCTTTAGAGTCTATATAATTTCACTTTATCCATACCTAGAAGATATAAATATATATTCAACTCAATTATTCTATAAAGATCCAATCCATTCATTCGTTAATATTTGTTAATTCTAACATTTTCCCATTGATTAAAACAGCTGAACACTTACCCTTACACTTGGACCTCTTAAATTACAGGAGGTCTAAAACATCAAACCATATCTAAGTCACAGTAATGGAGGCTAATAGAACAGGACTCTGGTTTGTCAGTGGTAAAACACTTCCTCCCCATTGCTCAGTGTATCTAGAAAGAAACTAACTTTACCTCATGAATGGAATGAAAGATGAAAAGTCATCTAATGCTCTCCATTTATTGCACCAGTAAGAATCACACTTAAAGTGGAGTTCCACCCAAAAGTGGAACTTTCGCTTATCTGATTCCTCCCTTCCCCCTCCTGTGCCACATTCGGCACCTTTTGGGGGGGGGATCAGGTACCTGTTTTTGACAGGTACCCTGTCCCCACTTCTGTAGGACCTCACAAGGTCGGGAACCTCCTCCTTCCCCTGCTGCTGGGCCAGTAAAAGAGAACAGCGCGCTTCATGCATGCGTAGTAGGGACACGGCTGTGAAGCAGCAAGGCTTCACTGCCGGGTTCCCTTACCGTTAATGGCGGCGGCAGCACCCGACAGCCAATGGAAATATCGGCTGGGGTGCTGGCATCGCTGGACTCCAGGACAGGTACAGTAAGTGTCCTATTATTAAACGTCAGCAGCTACAGTATGTGTAGTTGCTGACTTTTAATTTTTGGAGGGGGGGGAGCAGAAAACCACTTTAAGTTAAAAAAGACAATTACAAGAACTTTTGTGTGTGAAGCAAACAGCTTCTACCATAATCCATCCACCTCACCTCACCTCAAAGATTATCAACTTGATGGATACAACTTTCTCCGCTAACTTACATAATGACATATGACATAATGGGCTTCTTGAGGGTAGGGACCGATGTGAGTATGGAATGTATGTGTGGAGCGCTGCGCTATATGGGTACCTTAAATAAATAATAAATATAATAGATGAGCATCTTAATGAGACACAATGTACAGGGATAGGGACAATTGTAGACACGCACACCCACACTCACTCAGGTTGAACTGGATGGACTGGTGTCTTTATTCAACCTTACTAACTATGTAACTATGTAACTATATCATGGCTGCCCTGCATTACGCATTATGTCCTGGAGAGGACTTCTTTGGAAGCTAGAGGGCCAATCTGGTAGTGGCGGTTCTATGGGGACATTCCTATAGCCGCGTACACATGACCGGACTTTTTCCGAAAGAAAAGGTCTGACGGAATCATTCCATCGGATATTCCGATCATGTGTGGGATAATTCGATCTTTTTTCTTTTAAAAATTCCGATGGACCTAGAAATAGAACATGCTTTAAATCTTTCCGACGGAATAATTTTTATCGGTAAAACCGTTCGTCTGTATGCTGGTCCGATGGACCAAATACGACGCAAGGGCAGCTATTGGCTACTGGCTATTGAACTTAATTTTCTAGTCCCGTCGTACGCCATCGCGTTCAAAACGAACGGACTTTGGTCCGATCGTGTGTGGGCAAGTCCGTTCGCTCAGAACTCCGTTCGTACACACGACCAGACTTTGGTCCGGTCGTGTGTACGCGGCATAGTCCTGGTTTCATGATATGGAGAACTGCTATGCTCTTAGGACCAAAATACCAACATGTCTGGAAAGAAGCATTTTTCAGTGTGACAATATTAGGTGTTTGATATGGTCCCACTATCAAACCAGTTTTTAAATACCAGAAGATGCCCCTTGCTCCTTAATAACAACAAAGCTAAAAACCAAATATATAACCCTGCCTTAAAAAAATGATTTATTGTACAATGCAAATACTTACAAAACTCTATAATCCTCCTCTTCATGTCCGAACATATATTATAAATATTTTTATTAATATCAATTAATGAAAACCCTATTGTCTGCCAGTGCAACTCTCTATTCCATTAAAAAATATATTTTATAAAATATATACAGTACTGTGCAAAAGTTTAAGGCAGGTGTCAAAAATGCGTAAATTAAGAATGCGTTCAGAAATAGAAGTATTAATTGTTTATTTTTTTATCAATTAACAAAACGGAAGGTAAATGAACAGAAATCCTAATAAAATCAATATTTGGTGTGACCACCCTTTGCCTTCAAAACAGTTGCACAGTTTGTGAAGGAACTCGGCAGGTAGGTTGTTCCAAACATCTTAGAGAACTAACCACGGATCTTCTGTGGATGTGGGCTGCCCCTAAACCTTTTGTTTCTTTATGTAACCCCATGCAAACTCGATGTTGATATCAGGGCTCTTTGAGCTCCAAACCATCACTTCCAGGAATCCTTGTTCTTCTTTCCACTGAAGATAGCTCTTAAAGAAATTGGCTATATGTCTGGGCCCATTGTCCTGCTGCAGAATAAATTTGGAGCCAGTCACACGCCTCCCTGCTAGTATGGTATAATGGATAAGTATCACCATTAATCCTGACCAAATCTCCAGCTCCATTTGCAGAAATGCAGTCCCAGCCTTGCAAGGAACCTCCACCATGCCACTGTTGACTGCAGACACTCATTATTGTACCACTTTCCAGCCCTTCACAAACAAAGTGTCTCCTACCACATAGAGATTTGAATAACATGATCTCAAGATACACATAAACATTGATGAGATGAAGCATCAGAAGAGGTCACCTTTTCTCAACCTCTCAATCAATGGTACCTACATCTTCAAGCAGTAGAAACAATCAACAGGTATACAGCTAGTTCTGGGCTTTCTTTTTAGACAACCCAGCATTCAGTGTATACAATGAAGCATTAAAACATCCTGTAGTGAATGTTTCTTTCTAAAATAAGATGGTTCTTACAAATTGTAAAAACAAAAGATACTAAATATCAGTATATAAACTTAAACATGTTAAAACATTAGAAAAAGGGAGGGGAGGGACTTTGGACTTTTTAGGCACCAACAACAAAATATAATTTTCACAAAATTTATTCTTAAAAAAGAGAGATACATATACAACAAAATACGTTTAAAAACCACATCTTGTCAAAACTTCAATATAATAGATACAAGCCACACATGTAACCTAAAGTGTCTAGCCTTAGGGGCACCAACGAGGACGATCAGCTATGGTTAGCTTGTCCGGTAGTTGTAGGGTGTCCAACGATGAGGCGAGGGTACAATAGGGCGAAGATATTCGTGACAGTAGCTCTACATGTTTCGCGTTTTACGTGAACGCTTCATCTGGAGCGTGACAATAAGATAACTGACAAGAGAATAACAGTTTAGAAAAACACATAATGAGTATATATATACAACATATTTTCTGCATAAATCATGATCATATCGATCTACATGTTATATAACTTCGTTAGCCCATGACGGTGCTGGAGAGGAATCAGACCACCAATTATAGCCGCAGAGGTAGAGGCCAGTAATCCATCACTCAATGGGGGCGTATATAATATAATAAAATGCTGCAACAAAAAGTATGAAACATATAAAACAGCACTTACTGAAGTTAAAGTATGACTGTATGATGTGATGAAATGGAAGTATATCCCCAAAAATCCAGTAAGGCTGTGTGTAAATAGATCGCCGATTGGAGGTAAAAAGGTGGTATTACAGGTTGATCGCAAGTCAAGGTCCTGATTGGCGTTAAAAGTACACAACATTAATTTACAAGTTGGTATAATGGAAAGTACAGTTACCACCATACATTGTGTGGTTAGGCCACAATTTACATCTATAATGTGGGCTCACCTGGATCGATGGTGCGTTATTTAGATGGACCTAGCGCCTATGGGGTACTATATGTTGGTTTGAACACAAACCAGTGGTTGCCCAGGATAAGCAGGAGAAAGGCTAGGTATCCAGAGAATTGGCACATCGGGTCCAGGAGCTGCTGGTATTCAAACCAGGAATCTGTAAGATGTATAAAGGGGTAATGGTAGATAAGTCCGCCAGGTTCCCCAAGAAAGGGGAAGATGACCAGGTGATCAGCGTAGCTAAAGGTAGGGGCTTACCATGAGGACAGCCCGGCTGGCTTGTATCCAACGGCGTCAGAGCGGCAAGCTGGTGGGGGACGCTAGCCAGAAGCACACTAAGTGTGCTATATATACGTCCCATCCGTGGTCACAATATCCGGCGTGAGCCGGCGTGACGTCATCCAGATCGGCCGCCGATACCACCGCATCGCGCCTGCGCAGTGAGGCGCGACCGTGCAAGGCGGATTGCGCATGTGCGTAAAACAGAGGATCCATAGGAGGCCGTGCATAGCACCGCCTCCGGTGGACTCTGCAATTCGTCAGAAGGATGGTGGGTGTGACGATGGGCGGCCGCATTGAGTGTTGGGACCGGCCCAGGGATGCGGCTACAAGTAATGTGGGACTGACAGCACATCAGAATACCGTCAGGGGACAACAGTACATTAGATAGTAGACATTTAGAGACCAAAATTAACAAACAGGTATACAGCTCAATCAATAGACACAAATCCATCAGGATGTTGTTATTGCACAGTGTAACACCGTAATTGATAAAAATATATAAAGAATGATTCCATATTAGTCTATTAGGGGACTTATATTAGCACCGTGGACAGGGAGCAGAATGAGATATATATCCAGGTCCAGAAAAGGGAATCTGGGCCTGGACATATAGAGAGTAATGTTGGGGACATGGGACAGAGAGAGGAAGGGCATCTAGGCTCCTAGGTATGCAAAAATACGTCAAAATGAACAATAATGGATAAAGAACAAGCTTCTGTGGTATCCCGAAAAAGTCAGGATACCATTAGAATCGTCAGCCACAGTAATCACCATTGGTCGACTGCCCGTGGATGAGGGTATGGGACCAAATTTACAGATGGGGGGCAGAGGGGGAGGGGAGGTGGCGAAGTGGGGGAAATTTTTTTTATTATTAATTGTATTTATATTGTAACATATATATGTCGGGGGTAATTAAGCATAATGGATGGTCATAGTTTATAAGAATGGTTTGTAGGATTGCGCCTCATTGATGCCCGGAGGGCGGGTAGCATTGAGGCGTTCTATCCAAGTGGTTTCCTTTTTAAGGATAGCTTTGTCCCAATCACCTCCTCGCGGATCCCTGGGGATGACTGCCAGGACGATTAATGAGGCTACTGTAGTATCAAATTTGTGGTACAAATCAAGGTGTCTGCTTATCGAAGTGATCATTTTACCACCCGCGGAATAATACGGGTGCGAAAATGGCGGAAGGTCTTCCCGACATAGAACGCACCGCAGGTACAATACATTAAGTACACCACTCCTTGAGTTTCGCAATCCGCATGAAAACGGGGGGTAAAGGTTTCCCCATTGGGGAGGGTGAATGTGGTCCCTGGTCTCACCCACGGGCAGTAAGCACACCGTCCACAGCGAGTAATACCCTGACCTCTTTGTTGTAAATAAGTATTTTTACTATAGAGACTAGATGTGAGCTTGTCACGTAGCGAACGTGATTTACGAAATGTAATCACAGGGTTAGGGCCTATGTATTTACGCAAGATGGGGTCCTCACGGAGGAGGGGCCAATGCCTAGCAAGTATTTCCCGTAGCTCAACGTGTTGTTTTGAGTACCTAGTTATATATCTGACTATATCGTTGGTTTTGGTGATTTTAGTCTTGTAGAGGAGTGAATTGCGTGACTGTCTGAGGGCTTTATTGAATGATTTTCTCAAAATGGATTTACTATAGCCTCTAGCTTTCAGTCGGTCACGGAGGGAATTGGCCTGCAGTTTGAATTCTTTAGTATGTGTACAGTTCCGTCTAAGTCTGAGATATTGTGCGTATGGAATACTCCGGATTAGTGTTTCCGGATGAGCACTCTCCGCATGGAGTAGGGTGTTGCCAGCCGTTTCCTTCCTATACAGTGTGGATGCCAAACAGCCAGATTGGTCTCTAAAAATAGTGAGATCCAGGAAGGTAATTTGTTCTGAATTCACCGAATATGTGAATTTTAAGTTGAAAACATTTTGGTTGGTGGCATCCATGAACACTTTGAGCATAGTAGGGCATCCTGTCCATATCATGAATATGTCGTCTATATAGCGTAGCCAGCAGAGTGCCTGGCTAGTATAGGACGACAAAGTATCATCTGCAAAAATCGTGCGTTCCCACCCCCCAGGTACAGATTGGCGTAGGCAGGGGCACAGCAGGTGCCCATGGCTACGCCCTGCACCTGGAGGAAGTGGGACTCTTGAAAAGTAAAACAGTTTTTTGTTAAAATGAACTTTAACAGGTCCAATATAAATTCACAATAGTCCCAACGATGATTGTCTTGTTCCTGAAGGAAGGTCCTTGCTATCCTGATGCCCTGCTCGTGAGGGATGCTGGAGTAAAATGCTTCAACATCGATGGTCACGAGCAAGGCATCGGGAGGCACGACCATTCCCTCAATATGTTTAAGGAGGTCTAGGGTGTCCCTAGTGTAGGAAGGGAGGGATAGTACATGGGGCATCAGAGCAGAATCTACCAGGCGGCTGGCGTTTTCCGTAAGGGCTCCCATGACCGATACAATGGGCCTGCCCGGGGGCAGAAGGGGGTGCTTGTGAATCTTAGGAAGAACATAGAACGTCGCTATTCTTGGATTAATCACATTGAGGTATTTATAGGTATCCAGGTCTATAAGGCCTCTCTGATGGGCAGAACCAATGATCGAAAGGTACTCACTCTTAAAATTGTTGATTCGTGTTGAATCAATAGGGAGATACCATTCTTTATTCTTAAGAATATTATATGCCATGGTTTCATAAAACGTCTTTGTCATTAAGACAATGTTGCCCCCTTTATCTGCCGGTTTGATCTCTATATCGGGATGTTGTTGGAGGCGTTGAATTGCCGATATTTGGGAAGGTGTTAGATTATTGGCTTGGGGTTTGATTGTGAGCAACTTCAGATCATTGACCGTGCCCATCAGAAAGGCCCAAATGTGAGAATTAGTCATGAGGTCTGGGAACCGCTGGGACTTAGGTCTAAAGGTTTTACATGCCGGAGCTATCGAGCCTATGGTAGATGAATTTGGATCAGATAGGTTAGTAGATTCCTCTTGGGAATCATTCTCGTCAAGTAATAGGATTAGATTCCGAAGAGCACGGAATTCCTCCATAGTATAATTCTTGACTTTCTCAGAAATATTTTTATCCTGTAGAGATCTGGTCCGGTCCCCGTCGAACATATATTTATAGGTTAGGTTCCGTGAGAAGAGGTACAAATCCTTAATGGCTTCGTATTTGTCAATTTCCATAGAGGGACAGAAGCTTAAGCCTAAGCTCAGAACCTCTATTTCAATGTCAGATAAAGGATATGGGGTCAAGTTAATGACCGCACGATTATTAGTTAGGTTATTAGAGGCGTGTTGAGGGGCAACTGAAAATTTACCGCAGGATTGGATTGTGAGATATGTGCATCTAAAGTAGTTTGTCGCGTGAACATCGAAAGTTGTGAGGGAGTGGGAAGAGAACTAGTAGTGGTAGTATGAGGTATAGGTGTGACATCCATAAGGCTTGCTCCCATAGATGTGGGGGCAAGGCGATGGGAAGTCTCCATAGTGAGGGTGGCTTGTAATGATCCTTGAGATAAAGGTTGATTTGGGGTGTTCAGGAGTTGAATTGCCTGAAGAGCAGTGGCTCCTAAATATTTTCCTTGCAATTGGCCACCTGCACTATGTGACTGAAAATTCGCGTGTAGAGGTTTGTGTAAAGTGAGAGTAGTATCTACTGTGGGGGGACGTTTTTTATAAGGTGTACGTGACCCACCACCAAGATCCCGCTTACGTGCACCCGCGTGACCATGCTGCGTATTGTGGTTGCCTCTCCTTGCGTTGGACTCTGGAAAAGAAAACAAAGTAGAATCAGATTCGGTGTCGTCGTCAGTTGTAGAATGTACATTAGTATTGTTTCTCGGCATGCGGAAGCTATTTCTTGAGTTTCTAGCCTGAGGTAAGGGTTGCCAGCGATAGGCATATCCCTCCATAAACGCTAATCTATCTTTGGCAAGTTTATTTTGTTTCTTATAGATTATGTCTTTTGTTATCCTAGTAACAAAGTCCTTAATTTCTTGCCAGCATTTATTGTATTGGGAATGGGTCTGTATATTTTCATTAGTAGATTGCAAAAGAAGGATGTCCTTTCATGTTAAAACATTAGCTAAAGCTATCCATAAACCAGAACAGTTTCTCTAGATTACCTCTAAACAAAAATTAAAAGAAGTTTAATGCAATGCAGGCTTTCATAAATGTTAAATATTCAGGAAATTAGCGAAAGAGAATATTGTTAGAAAAAGCCTACACAGCAAAGGTACAGTGCCTTGCAAAATTATTCTTATTCAATCGATTTTTATTGAATTTTTTCATAGGTAAATACATATAACAATGTGAACTTTGTACGTCGTGCAAAGCCATTGTTGAGCTTATAATAAGAACATGCGAAACAGATTAATATCTAACAGATTGCTTAATAGACAGTTAAAGACAGATTTCAATATCATCGGTCTCCTCTCCTTCCTTGACACCCCAAATGGGAGCACTTTTGTATCTCAGGAGGTGAGAAGACCCAATGTGTATATGTTTGGTGTGGGTATTAACCCTTATAGCTTGTATAGTAAAACTTTCATATACTTATATAAACGACTAGACTTGTGTGAGACCTACATATTGCTTGGTCAAGAAAATAGGAAAATAGTAAGGCTGAGGTGGAAATGTTATATGCCAGTTGCAGCTTTAGACCAGCTTATCCAGGGACTCCATGCTTCTCTGGTCTTTGCGGCCTGACGGTTGCTGGCAGACATTATTGTCTCATAGCTGTAGTGCAGGTTTACTAGGTCAATAGTGTGTGCAACGGATGGGACCTTGTCAGACTTCCATAGTCTTGTTATATTTAGTCTGGAGGCCAGTAGTACGTGGGTTGTTACATGTCTGAAGGGATGGGATATTTCTTCTATTCTTAGGTTTAACACCGCAAGTTTGGGTAAAGGGAGTACTGTGTGGCTGGATATGGCTGATATAAGTTTGAATGTGTTTTCCTAGTAGATTTGGATATCGGGGCAAGACCAAAATATATGAAACATGTCTCCTTTAAGGGATTTACATCTCTAGTATGTGTTGGGGGTTTGAGGGTTGAAGGATGTTAACTTAGCAGGCGTCAGATACCATCATAGTGAGATTTTCTGCGTGAGTTCCCAGAGGGAGAGTTTTTAGTGTGCATTGCCATTGTTCATCCTATTAGGAGTGTGTCATATCTGATTCCCATTGGTAATGTGGGGGCATTTTAGTGAAAATGTTCTTCTGATGAAGGAGGTTGTCCCAATCCTCCCGCTCCAACACCGTTATGTCCCGTGACCGTTTCTCCCATAGCCGATCCCGATGTACTATACAATACTTGCTTCTGTAAGGATCGGACAACAGATCCTCCACTGGGTCCGGTTGCAACACCGGGGGGAGTGGGAACTGGGCCCTAACGTACCGAAAGTACATCCATCCCGGGAGGGCAAAAATTATTAGTTAACTGAGGAATGTCAGCAAGGTGCCCTGAGGGCATATATCGTTCAATGTCTTGACGCCTCTCGCCCACACCTGAGGACTCGACCCCAGGTGGCAGGTTGGGGTTCCCCCAAAGTGACTGAGCCGGGGACCCGTTGTTTCCGGTTTAAGGAATCTACGCCTAGCCCAAACCCACACTCTAAACAGTCGCCTTAGTGGGACCCGGTAAGTCGTTATAGCCCTTATGCCCCTGTGCGCCAAGTTTTGGAGGAACCTAATACTGTTGCCTCCAGACAAACCGCTGCATTTGAGAGCCTTGGTGTCGTGACCAGCATAGCCGCCCAGTAATACCTGGAGATTCGGAAAAACCAAGCTGAGTTGGTAGATGCAGCGTGGACTTCGCCAGTCTCGGAAAACCGCACCATTCCACAAAAGGACACTTCCTTAAAAAAAAACTGGCGGAATCCACACTGGGCTATTCCGAAAGAAGTAGAATCTTTACTTATGACCATAATTCCGAGATATTTAAATTCTGACACACCACAACAGCGGTGTGGAGTGAGTGGTTTGGGCACAGGGAAGATTTTGACCAATTTATTTGAATTATTTTTGTAGGGGTCCAGCGCAGGGCAAGAGGCTGGGGGACAGGGGGGGGACTCTGGCTCTTGGGGCTCTATACAGGGTTTGAATCCAATCGAGGTGGAGCCAAATCCAAAAAGGTTTGGATGTTTAAACCCATCTGGTCAATGTGGATCAATGTGGATATCACTGCAGATAGACGAGTTGCCAGAATCTTAGCTAACACCTTTGCATCCACATTGAGCCTGCCTCTTCCATAGATTCTGGGAGAGCCCCAGTTTCGATAATTTCAGCGAAGAGTGCCTTCAGTCTAGGGGCAATAAGTTCCGCATGTTGCGAGTAGAATTCCGTAGGTAGGCCGTCTGCGCCCGGTGTCTTGCCACTCTGCAGACTCCCGATCGCAGCCTGCACCTCCTCCAGAGAGATGTCGTCATCCAACATCAACCTATGTTCCTCGGAGAGGGTCGGAAAAGGGACCCCCTCCAGATAGTCTCCTAGTTCTGACGGGGAAAAGTTGGCCCTAGAGGCATATAAATCCCTGAAAAATTCCAAGAATCTAGTATTAACGTCTTCGGGAGCTGTCAACGTGTGGCCCTGGGTGTCTCTAATGGTTGCTATGTGGGTAGCAGCTGCCTGGATGTGAAGCATGGATTTACGGGTCTGTTCAACAGTCTGAATATAGTCTGCCTCACTCCTAGCAGCTTCCGCCTCCAAGGACTCCAGGGTCCTGGATGCCTCCTTCTGTATAGAGGATATTTGGGAGATGTACTCTCCCCTGACCCATGCTTTGAAAGTATCCCACAGTACCGCAGCATTAGCAGAGTCCCCATTCAGTGTCCAAAAGTTACATATGGCTTCCACCACTGGCTCCTGTAATCTATCATCGATCGCCCAGGTACGCCTTTAAGGGGTTTGTTTCCACCAGCACTACTCAAACCTGCCCTCTGGATCCGTGTGGGCTGAATAGGGAGGGAGTGGGTGGCATAGTTAGAGTAAGAGGAATGATGATGGATTCATAGGCCCAAGAACTTAAAGAATCACCAGTGCAGGCCACAGATCCGGAGCGCGTCTGATGAAACTGCAAGGGCAAATAACATCCCCCCCCCCCCCTCCGCATGCCCAAGATTCGGGATCCTGTCAAGTGCGTTTCCTGGAGGATACAGATGTGGGGGTTATGTTTTTGCAAGTACTTAAACACTAGGGACCTCTTGATCGCTTTTTGTAGTAGGGGAGAAAGGTTTGGATTGTTTCCCTTGTCTATCCTATCCTTACCACCATCCCAGCCAGGTTTTGTCACAAGAGTGGTGCAGGTCGTTCCTCATTGATTCTCTCAGTAAATGACTCCATACAACATTTTAAACCAAAAAAAAAAAACTTAGAAACTGCAAGGGCAAATAACATCCCCCCCCCCTCCCCCACCCCCATGAAAAATTGGAGGTGCATAGTATGCTAAACCCCCAACATGAACTGTGTGTCAAAAAGGGCAGTCGCTCAAGGCAAGAGGTGATGCTACCCCATTGCCATTGTTCATCCTATTAGGAGTGTGTCATATCTGATTCCCAGAGAGAAAAAAAAAAACAACTGTCTGTACGACCCTATAGATCGCCAGGTTGATTGTGAGTAGTGAAAATGTTCTTCTGATGAAGGAGGTTGTAAAAGTGAGGTAGGGTTTGTTAAGATTGCCGATGTCTTTGGAGGTATGGCGTATAGGGGAAGGGGTATCTTACTCAGGCAGTGGTGGATTCATAGGAACTTAAAGAATTCTGATGAGGGAAGTTTGAATTATTTTTGTAGTAGGGAGAAAGGTTTGGATTGTTTCCCTTGTACCAGGTTTTGTAAAGAGTGGATCCCTTTAAGGGTCCACTGTATCAGCACTAAATCTGGTGTTAAGTAGTGGAGGGACTCTAAAGGTATTTGGTGGAGTGGCGTGGTAGGAACGTAATCAGAGAGGACAATCATTTTTTTCCATGCCTGGACTGAGGCTTTCATGGTTGGAGAGATGTGGTCAGATTTGTGGATCCTAAAGGAGTACTCAGTAGACTCAGTAGACAATTCTAGGTTAGGCCGAATGAGGGATAGAGTCTCTATTTGGCCCCAATGGGTGCTTGGATGGGGTTGGAACCATTTGGGTAGTTGAGTGAGGATGGCTGCTTAATAATTATCCTCAAAGTCTATGGACCGCACACCACTCACTAATTTGTGTTTAATACGTTTTCAGTGTGCACATCTGGGCCCTTTACTTTTCCAGAGGAATTTGTTAAGAACCGTTTGGAGAGATCTGAAAAATGATGTGGGGATAGGTATGGAAAGGGTTCTAAAATAGTACAGTATTTGTGGGGGTTACGTCATTTTGAAGGCTAAAAGCCTTCCTGACCAGGAGAGTTCATGTTTTGCTATTTGTTGGGAGTCTGTTTGGATTTTATGAAGGAGGAGTAAGAAGTTGGTGGAGTAGAGATTTTTCACTGTTCTTGTTAGTTTAACCCCTAAGTAAGAGATGTTCTTTTCTGCTCATGTGAATTTATGTTGTAGTTGGAGTAGATGTTTTGTCGTGGCATCAATCTTAATGTCAAGTATAAATGATTTGGTCATATTTACTTTATAAAAAGAGACCCTACTAAACTAATTAAGCATTTTTTGGACTTCTGCCAGGGAAGAAGCTGGGTTTGTGAGGGTTAGAATCACGTCATCCGCGAAAAGACTAATTTTGTGGGAAGTGTTTTCCTATTTGTATGCCCGAGATTGAGGGGTGGGCTCTGATGTGTTCCGCTAGAGGTTCCATGAGCAGGTTAAAAATAAGAGGGTATAGAGGGCAACCTTGACGCATGCCATTAGTTATGGGGAACTGTCAGGATACCATGTCTGCTATGAACACTTGGGCCGAGGGGGTAGAGTATAGTGCCATGATGGTGCCAAGAATGTAGTCTCTGAATCCAAATTTTTGGAGTACTAATTTGAGATATAACCAGTGCACCCTATCAAACGCCTTCTCTGCATCCAGAGAAAGGAGCAGAGAAGGCTCTCCGCTAGATTCTGCATGATGGATTAGGTTAATCATACTTCTAGTGGCATCTGGTGCCTGTCTGCCTTTAGTGAAACCAGTCTGGTCTCTGTGTATGAGGGTGGGCATGATATCTAGCAGTCTCGCTGCTATTGTTTTAGTGTACATTTTTAGATCAAGGTTGAGTAGGGTTATCGGGCGAAAATTTTGGGGCATATTCAGCTCCTTCCCTGGTTTTGGTATCGTTATTATTAGTGCATTCAGAGATTCATTAGGGAATTTGAAAGAGGAGGCGGCGCTGTTAAACACATCAGTCAGGTGTGGGAGTGAATGGTCAGAAAATTATTTATAATATTCTCCCGTCAGGACATCCGGTCCTGGTGCTTTCCCTGTGGGAAGTGAGTTGATCGTCGTTTGAATTTCCCTCTCTGTGAACGGAACATTCAAGATTGATAGTTGATTCTCAGTTAGGGTAGTTAGATGGATGGTTTGGAGAAAAAGGTTAATGTCGTCATGGGATGGTTGTGGAGTCAGAGGGTACTGTTTTAGGTTGTATAAGTCACTGTAGTAGTCACTGAATGCGTTAGCAGTGTCTTGAGGGTTCGTCAATTGGTTGTTTGTGTGGGGGTGGTATAATAGGTGTATTTTGGTCTTGGATCTTTTACCTTTGATACGTTGTGCTTGTCTATTTCCTGCTTTGTTGGAAGTGGAATATGTGGTGGCTTTCAACTTAGGTTGAAGGAGGTCAAATGAGTGTAGGAGTAGTGTTTTAAGTTCCCGTCTAAGGGACAATAGTTGATCTGTCTGTGGGGCCCGAGGGTTGGCTTTATGTTGTATTTCTAGGGTCGCTATCCGAGATGTAATCTCATCAAGGTGCTGCGTCCTCTTCCTTTTGTGAGCAGAACTAAGTTTCATCAATACCCCTCTCAAAAAGGCTTTGTGTGCACTCCACACCATTTTAGGATCAGCCACTGAACCCGTGTTGAGTAAGAAGAATTCTTTAATTTGATCAGAAATCTCTGGTAGTCATCGTGTTGTATTATGTAATTGTTTGCCCTCCAGAGAAATGTGTTACAGTGGTGTTTGGAGTCCCCAATGGTTATTGAGATTGGGGCATGGTCTGACCATGTTGTGGAGTGGATTGCAGATGCACAAATTATTTGTAAAAGCCATTTGTCAGTTAAAAACAGATCTATTCTCGAGTTATGTCTGGGGGAAAAAGTAGGTAAAGTCTCTCTCAGAGCCATGGTGGCACCTCCAGACGTCAAAAAGATTGTGAGTAGAGATGAGCTTTTTCAGTGGTGAGTCCTTTCTTTTTGCTGCAGATGTGGTATTCATAAGGATGTCAGGGACCAAGTTATTAGTGCAAACCAGGATTATATAGCGGCCTTCAGGGTCAAGCATTATGTTGGATGGGTGGAAGTCCACAGTGTCCCTAATTGCTATCATGACACCTCTTGACTTGGAAGGCATTGTATACATGGGGAAATTGGTGGTTGTTACATAGGGATGAGTCTGATGGTAGTAGATGGGTCCCTGGACGCATATAATGTCACTGTGAAGAGCCTTGGAGGTTTTCCAGAGTGAGTGTCGTTTAGCCGGGTGGCTAAGCCCGTTGACATTTAAAGACAAGATGTTAAGTGGCATCTTGTGTGGTATGGTGGAAGAAACAACACTTACAGTTAGCCGCTGTGGTTCAGAGTTTGTAGGATGCTGGATTGGAGATGGTATAGGAGATGAGCGGAGGTCCAGGTACCTGTCTGCAAGATGGTTGTTAGAGCTGCAGATAGAGCAATATATTAATCACGTAAACAGTGGAAAAATTTAACTGAAAATCTGTTAGTTGTGAAAAGACTAGGTAAGTTAAGGTAGTTGTAGAGGTGGAGCAAATCACTGCTGCAACCTCTGTTTGGGTGTAAGAACAGTCAAACTCAAAGGGAGCTGAAACAACGAAGAATTCACTCTGTCAGAGCCCGGGGGAGCAGTAATGAAACGTGTTGGCCCATCAGCTGCGGTTTTGATCCAGGTTACGGCGGGGGATGATTTTTCCACTGCGTGGCGGAGGTGATTTGGGAGGTTCCTGGATAATACCCCATGTGTGGAAGAGGTGCATCCCCTTATTGAGATCGCTGATAATGTGGGATTTCCCATTTTTAGCGATTAAAAGCATTGCCGGATACCTCCATTTATATTGAATTTTGTGGTTTTGAAGACCTTTGGTGATCGGGTTCATTTGTCTCCTTAATAGAAGTGTGTATTTGGAGAGATCTGGAAAAAATGGAATACCCGTGCAAGGAGCGGGTAGGGGCGCTTTGGCTTTAACCCCAAACAGGAGTTTTTCTTTGATATGGAAAAAGTGGACTCTCATCAGCACATCTCTGGGTATTGAGGCTGCAAGGTGGGGTGGTTTGGAAATTCTGTGGATCCTATCTAGTATTATGTCTTGGGGAGATGCTTCAGGTAGGATGATATTATGAGTTCTTTTGCGTATTTGGTATGGTTTCAGGAATTCCTCTCAATTTAACATTATTCCTGCGGGACCTGTCTTCCAAACTTAAAGACATGCTTCTGTCTTTACAATCCTCCCTAATGACTGACCTCTCTTCACTTTTTACAAAAATCACCTCAGACATACATTCTCTGGATGATAGAGTGACCTGCATTGAAAGAGGCATGAATGAGTTCACCTCCACTGTAAATGAAGAAATTTTTTTGCCTTTTCCATAAAGAAAAGGAAAGAAGAATGGACTTTATAGGCACTTATTTTGAAAAAATGTTTACAAAATTTATTGAAAAATATATAAGTAAACAAAAACAATAAACAATCACGCCAATATTGACATAAACAATATTTGGGGCTATAAAAGGTTACTTAATGCCACATTTGTACCATATAAATACAATAGTTTTCATAAACATTTGCATAGATGAGAAATGAAGCACACTTACTGATACAGTGCCCAAACAGGGAGTCCCTCCACTCACTCACGCTGACGGACCCCAAAGGTGGCTCCACATGTACCCCCCAGATGGAGAAAAAAAGGGGGAAGGGGATATGGACACCGTAGGCCGCCAAAAAACAGCGTCGCCACCTCTATTGGGTGTACTCACCGAGGTGAGACCCTAGAGGCTAGGCACTGCTATGCGGGGTAGGGTTATGGGGACATAACCGGTAACTAGTAGTAAAAGAAAAAGAAAAAAGAAAAAAGGGATAAAGAGATTATTTGTATATTGAAATTTGTTTTTGCTTCATACATGCTGTTTAGCTAGAGACTGGTATCATCTCTATATATACACCAATGTACTCACTAGGGTAGATGATGATGAAAGGTGTAGTTGGTAGCTTAGCACTTTAATATGGTGGGGGACCAAGGCCGTGATGCTCAGATAAGGGGGTCCACACTCTGAGGATGTATACAATAATTATATATTACACCCGTGTATTATTGTGGTACTCGACATGATAGAAATAACATGTTAATATAGCCGTAGGAGAGAGATACCCCCAAAGGGAAGATATCTATATATATGTGTTTTGTTTCTTCCCTTCACAAAATAGAAGAAAGAAATGGCACAAAGGGCTTGTTATAGAGACAAAATATACATATCATGGGCTAGTAGTATAAACAGGTCTATCTCCTATTGTTGTAGGCATTTGAACTGAGTGTTACAGGACACATCTTAAAAAACACAAGTCTGTATCCATACTCAATAATGACATCCCCTTGGTTGATCCCATATAAATCTGAGCAGCACAAAACATGAGGTACAATACCTTATAGAGTTGACCGGTCAAGGTGTGTTTTCAAAAAGTACTGCGGCTGCCACACCAGTGCACGGCTGCTACTCCCCCAAGACAGCTGTGAGGAGAGGCAGCTGTGGAGCCGCTTTATATGTCCCGTTCGGGTGACGTCAGAGCACGTCCGACGTCTACCCGAACCAGCCTGAACGTCATCCAAAGACGCCGTGGATGCGCGCGCATCACCATATGCGTCGCGCTGGAACCCGGCGTGGATGACGTGACGGAGGACGTTGCTAAGCAACGTCATCCTAGCCGCATACCGCCCCAGCCATCCACCCTAGGTATCCCCGATGGTATCGGGGGAAGGGGGCGGCACGGGAGTGAGGCGCATGCGGCTTGGGAGGCTGCATAACCTTCCGCACTGATGGCCGCAGAGTGTCCGCCCTCAATGTACTGTGACCGGTCAACTCTATAAAGGTATTGTACCTCATGTTTTGTTTTGTGCTGCTCAGATTTATATGGGATCAACCAAGGGGATGTCATTATTGAGTATGGATACAGACTTGTGTTTTTTAAGATGTGTCCTGTAACACTCAGTTCAAATGCCTACAACAATAGGAGATAGACCTGTTTATACTACTAGCCCATGATATGTATATTTTGTCTCTATAACAAGCCCTTTGTGCCATTTCTTTCTTCTATTTTGTGAAGGGAAGAAACAAAACACATATATATAGATATCTTCCCTTTGGGGGTATCTCTCTCCTACGGCTATATTAACATGTTATTTCTATCATGTCGAGTACCACAATAATACACGGGTGTAATATATAATTATTGTATACATCCTCAGAGTGTGGACCCCCTTATCTGAGCATCACGGCCTTGGTCCCCCACCATATTAAAGTGCTAAGCTACCAACTACACCTTTCATCATCATCTACCCTAGTGAGTACATTGGTGTATATATAGAGATGATACCAGTCTCTAGCTAAACAGCATGTATGAAGCAAAAACAAATTTCAATATACAAATAATCTCTTTATCCCTTTTTTCTTTTTTCTTTTTCTTTTACTACTAGTTACCGGTTATGTCCCCATAACCCTACCCCGCATAGCAGTGCCTAGCCTCTAGGGTCTCACCTCGGTGAGTACACCCAATAGAGGTGGCGACGCTGTTTTTTGGCGGCCTACGGTGTCCATATCCCCTTCCCCCTTTTTTTCTCCATGTTTATGAAAACTATTGTATTTATATGGTACAAATGTGGCATTAAGTAACCTAATGTCTTTCTCAACTAGAACAAAAGCTCCTGAGGAAGCGACCTAGTAGTCGCGAAACATGTCGAGCACAAGTTTCTTCTTTTAATCGGTGGGACCGACGACCAACCCTCTTCGGGCAAGTCCACATTCCAGTGGGAAAACTACATGGTGTTAACTCTATACACACCAACCCCACGTTCAGCGAATTATTGTGTGGTCCTGCAATACCCATAGGGGGAGTCTCTCGGATCTTTCACCTTTTATAGCCCCAAATAAAAAAAATTTCCAAATAAGTGCCTATAAAGTCCATTCTTCTTTCCTTTTCTTTATGGAAAAGGCAAAAAATTTTCTTCATTCACAGTGGAGGTGAACTCATTCATGGCTCTTTCAATGCAGGTCACTCTATCATCCAGAGAATGTATGTCTGAGGTGATTTTTGTAAAAAGTGAAGAGAGGTCAGTCATTAGGGAGGATTGTAAAGACAGAAGCATGTCTTTAAGGGTGGAATCGATGACTGGTTGGCCTGAGGTGGGAAAGGAAGCCATAGATGAATGCAGGGCCTGGTTGGAAAGGAGGGGGTTAAAAGCCTGGGCCTCAATTTGTGGCTGCGGCGGCGCATCTAGCCGCATTTTAGCTTTTGCAGGGCTGCTTGTGAGAGGATCGCTCTCAGGGGGGTAAGTGGACAGTGCAGGGGGATCTGGGCTGGATGATTCCTCCGGAATCTCGTCCGGGAGGTCGGTGTACGAGTCCTGTGACGCGGCCAGGCCGGCGCCATCTTTAGATTCACTAACCTGCTCCGCTGGCTTGAAGTAGAAAGCGGTCAGTTTCTGGGGTTAGTATTCGGTCAATCTTTTCCTAGACATGATGTCCGAGGTCTCCAATATCCCTGGAGCAAGGATGGTGGTGGACTGCAGTGCTGTGTGGGCCTTTGTCGTTCCTTCGTTCTCCCCTAGCTGACGAGCTCAGTGATTAAGCAGCCATCTTTAGCTCCAGTCGGCCACGCCCCCCCCAAAATTATTCATATCCCTTGAAATTTTCCACATTTTGCCATGTTAAAACCAAAAATGTAAATTTATTTTATTGGGATTTTATTTTATAGACCAACATAAAGTGGCACATAATTGTGAAGTGGAAGGAAAATGATAAATGGTTTGTCAATTCTTTTTACAAATAAATATCTGAAAAGTGTGGCATACATTTGTATTCAGCCCCCTTTACTCTTATACCCATAACTAAAATCTAGTGGAACCAATTGCCTTCAGAAGTCACCTAATTAGTAAATAGAGTCCACCTGTATGTAATTTAATCTCAGTATAAAGACAGCTGTTCTGTGCAGCCCTCAGAGGTTTGTTAGCGAACCTTAGTGAACAAACAGCATCATGAAGACCAAGGAACACAGGACTATTTCTTTGTAAAACATTTTGAAAACCATTTATCATTTTCCTTCTACTTCACAATTCTGTGCCACTTTGTGTTGGTCTATCACAGAGATTCTCAAACTGTGTGCTGTGGCAACTAGTGTGAGATTTACAGGTGTGCAGTGGGAGTTTTGAAAATGTTTTAAAATTGCCTGCGTTTTGAAACCTTGAACATATCCAAAAATTAAATGGTAAATCAATGCCGCAAAAGTTAAAGTAACATATATAAAAACACAATCTCTGTCAGTCTGTCATTCATTGGTTCCTTTCGTAAAGCGTGACTTGTGCGAGATCTCGGGAGAACTTGAACGCTCTAATTATATTATAATAGAGACCATTCCATTCCAACTTTCATGCTTATAAATAAAGTTTGTTCATTGTTGAGCGATAGAGAAATACTTAATCAAGTCTGGAACTCTGAAAGAGAAACTGTGAAATGAAAAGCAAGGAAGCAAGCGAAAGTACAAAGAAGATTACAATCACTTCAATCTAATTCTCTCTCTAAAGCAGGCACAACTGTCACATTAATTAAAAAATAAAATATATATGTAAAAAAAAAAAATTCTTCACCACAAAAATCGTTAAATGTTTTCAGGTGTGCCGTGAAAATGTTTTGATCTTTTTGGTGCACCGCAAGACAGACATTTTGAGAAACACTGGTCTATCACATAAAATCCCAATAAAAAAACATTTATGTTTTTGGTTGTAAAATTTCAAAGGGTATGAACACTTTTTCAAGGCACTGTATGTGAATGTCACTTATCTTTTATTTATTTTTTTATTTTTTTAGAGTTATGGGCATTTTACAGCTGCAACCCTTAAAGCGTAACTCAAAACATTCCCCTCTGGGTGATCTGTACATTGCTGGGATTATAACAAACTTCGTTGCAGATTCCTACCTTTTATTTACCTGTTATTCTGAAGAAATCCCTCTGTGTTTGTCTGTGCCTATGTTCTGAGTGGGTCTAATGGGAGTGGTTTCATAATTAACTGTCAGGTGTGCAGCTGCAGGGCACTAATGAAGAAATCTGCTGGGCCTGCATCCCTTTAGACGGGTTCCTATTGAAAGTATCTCTCTAAAAACTAAATTTTAGTTGCAGGGGATGCCTGAAATCCGAATCTGCAGATTTCTGGGGAAATTGGTGAACCAATCACACAACCAGGAAATTATGTTTCTGGGGGTGGTCAGTACACACTCTGTGTACAGAACAACTCCAGGTAGCCATATTGCAATGCATTCTCAGAAAATTACAGCGACTGCAGATTGAAAAGGAAAGGGAATTTTTAACATTCAATTACAATATGATTAGAGTCGCAATTATATTCGCTATATTATTTTTCCTTTATTTGCAATTTTTCTTCCCCAGGAAAGTGGAGTTATTGTTTAAGTTTGGGCGGGTAAAATCTGGTTAGTGGCATTGCAGTTTAGCAGCAGTCGCAACAGATCCAAATGCAGAAACCACAAGCAATGATGTCAATTTAGAGGTATTTTAGGTCAGGTCAGGTTTACTTTAAAGCGTAACTCCACTTCTGTTGAGAAATAAACATTCCCCTCTGAGTGAATATTACAAGGATTTTAACAAACTTTGTTGCAGATTCCTACCTTTTGTTATTCTGAAGAAATCCCTGTTTGTTTGTGTCTATGTGGGCAAGTGAATCTAATGGTAGTGGTTTCATAATTATCAATCAGCTGCTGCAGTTGCAGGGCACTAATGAGGAAATCTGCTGGGCCTGCATCTCTAGACGTGTTCCTATTGGGAGTATCTCACCAAAAATGACATTTTTGTTGCAGGGGATGCCTGAAATTTGACCTGTATCTTAGTGTAGACTACTGGGAAAATCGGTGAGCCAATCAGACAAGCAGGAAATTATGATTCTGGGGGGCATTCTGTGTTCAGAACACCTCCAGGGTGCCATATTGTATTGCATTTTCAGAAAATTACAGAGCTGCAGATTGAAAAGGAAATAACATTTTTTAATAACATTCAATTACAATATGACTTGTGTTGCAATTGTATACGCTATATTATTATTATTTTTTTTGCTATTATATATTTTTTTTACCTACGAAAGTGGAGTTACCCTTTAAAGCAAAGCTTCAAGGCTTCAAGCAAACAGGTAAGTTCACAGTTAAAATACATACATTACTGTACAGCCAGTGATTTACACACATTTTATACACCGTACAGCCAGTCAACTGACATATACAGTATCTCACACAAGTGAGTACACCCCTCACATTTATGTAAATATTTTATTATATCTTTTCATGTGACAACACTGAAGAAATTACACTTTGCTACAATATAAAGTAGTGAGTGTACAGCTTGTATAACAGTGTAAATTTGCTGTCCCCTCAAAATAACTGAACACACAGCCATTAATGTCTAAACCGCTGGCAAGAAAAGTGAGTACACCCCTAAGTGAAAATGTCCAAATTGGGCCCAAAGCAGTGGCAGCTGGCGAAGTTTTAGGATCCTCCCCATTTGGCCCTTCCCACTTCTCATAAGCCACACCCCTTATAGAATCCACATCATATACCATGCTGCACATTATACAGCGGGCTCTGCACATCATATACCAGGCTGCACATTATACACCGGGCTCTGCACATCATATACGGGGCTCTGTACACCATATACCAGGCTGCACATTTTACACGGGGCTCTGCACATTATATACCAGGCTGCACATTTTACACGGGGCTCTGCACATCATATACCAGGCTGCACATTTTACACGGGGCTCTGCACATCATATACCAGGCTGCACATTATACACCGGGCTCTGCACATCATATACCAGGCTGCACATTATACACAGGGCTCTACTAAAGCAACCTGTGAATCGCACATATCTGCATTCTGCAACCTGTAAATCATACATATCGGCATTCTGCAACCTGTAAATCGCACATATCTGCATTCTACAACCTGTAAATTGCACATATCTGCATTCTTTAAATCGCACATATTTGCATTCTGCAACCTGTAAATCGCACATTCCTGCATTCTGTAAATCGCACATAACTGCATTCTGCAACCTGTAAATCGCATATATCTGCATTCTGTAAATCGCACATATTTGCATTCTGCAACCTGTAAATCGCACATTCCTGCATTCTGTAAATCGCACATAACTGCATTCTGCAACCTGTAAATCGCATATATCTGCATTCTGTAAATCCCACATAACTGCATTCTGCAACCTGTAAATCGCACATATCTGCATTCTGCAACCTGTACATCGCACATATCTGCATTCTGCAACTACATATATTCATTCTGCAACCTGTAAAATCGCACATATCTGCATTCTGTAAATCACACATATCTGCATTCTGCAACCTGTAAATCGCACATATCTGCATTCTGCAACCTGTAAATCGCACATATATGCATTCTGTAAATCGCACATAACTGCATTCATCAACCTGTAAATCGCACATATCTGCATTCTTCAACCTGTAAATCGCACATATCTGCATTCTGTAAATCGCACATATCTTCATTATGCAACCTGTAAATCGCAAATATCTGCATTCTGTAAAACGCACATAACTGCATTCTGCAACCTGTAAATCGCACATATCTGCATTCTGTAAACCGCACATATCTGCATTCTGAAACATGTAAATCGCACATAACTGTATTATGCAACCTGTAAATCAAACATATCTGCATTCTGCGCAGGGGGGTGCTGCCACCGACCACCAAAAACATAGTGAAGTTGATGAGAGGGGGGGTGCTGTGCCTCTGACCACCCAAAAACATAATGAGGTTGATAAGCGAGGGGGGGTCCTGCCGCCGACCAACCTAAACTTAATGAGGCTGATGAGCGGGGGGGCCACTGACCAACACAAATAGTTTATAAGAGTAGGGAACAGAGAGCTCTCCGTTGGACTGAGCAGTGTACTGCCAACGTCACTTCCAAAATTTCACTGTGCCCGGCGCCAGGACACAGTGCACATAAGGACCTTTTTTTAACATTTTTTTTGAATGCCGGGCACCCCCTATGGACGGGCCACCACTGGCCCAAAGTGTCAATATTTTGTGTGGCCACCGGTATTTTCCAGCACTGCCTTAACCATCTTGGGCATGGAGTTCACCAGAGCTTCACAGGTTGCCACTGGAGTCCTTTTCTACTCCTCCATGACGACATCACGGAGCTGGTGGGTGTTAGAGATCTTGCGCTCCTCCATCTTCCATTTGAGGATGCCCCACAGATGTTCAATAGGGTTTAGGTCTGGAGACATGCTTGGCCAGTCTATCACCTTTCCCCTCAGATTCTTTAGCAAGGCAGTGGTCATCTTGGAGGTGTGTTTGGGGTCGTTATCATGTTGGAATACTGCCCTGCAGCCCAGTCTCCGAAGGGAGGGGATCATGCTCTGCTTCAGTATGTCACAGTACATGTTGGCATTCATGGTTCCCTCAGTGAACTGTAGCTCCCCAGTGCCGGCAGCACTCATGCAGCCCCAGACCATGACACTCCCACCACCATGCTTGACTGTAGGCAAGACACACTTGTCTTTGTACTGCTCACCTAGTTGCTGCCACACACGCTTGACACCATCTAAACCAAATAAGTTTATCTTGGTCTCATAAGACCACAGGACATGGTTCCAGTAATCCGTGTCCTTAGTCTGCTTGTCTTCAGCAAACTGTTTGCAGGCTTTCTTGTGCATCATCTTTAGAAGAGTCTTCCTTCTGGGACGACAGCCATGCAGACCAATTTGATGCAGTGTGCGGCTTATGATCTGAGCACTGACAGGCTGACCCCCCACCCCTTCAACCTCTGCAGCAATGCTGGCAGCACTCATACGTCTATTTCCCAAAGACAACCCCAGGATATGATGCTGAGCACGTGCACTCAACTTAATTGGTTGACCATGGCGACCATTCACTCTGTTCTGAGTGAAACCTGTCCTGTTAAACCGCTGTATGGTCTTGGCCACCATGCTGCAGCTCAGTTTTAGGGTCTTGGCAATCTTCTTATAGCCTAGGCCATCTTTATGTAGAGCAACAATTCTTTTTTTCAGATCCTCAGAGAGTTCTTTACCATGAGGTGCCATGTTGAACTTCCAGCGATAACACAAATTTAGCACACCTGCTCCCCATTTACACCTGAGACCTTGTAACATTAACGAGTCACATGACACCAGGGAGGGAAAATGGCTAATTGGGCCCAATTTGGACATTTTCACTCAGGGGTGTACTCACTTTTTTTGCCAGCGATTTAGACATTAATGGCTGTGTGTTGAGTGGGACAGCACATTTACACTGTTATACAAGCTGTACACTCACTACTTTACATTGTAGCAAAGTGTAATTTCTTCAGTGTTGTCACATGAAAAGATATAATAAAATATTTACAAAAATGTGAGCGGTGTACTTACTTTTGTGAGATACTGTATACTTCTTCACTGGCAATTCATGATCCTGAGTCAGCAATTTAGCCAACGTAACTTTCTGTTTCACCTTTCTACTTCCAGCCTTCTGATTGGACAGTAAATCACCAACTCAGTAAGGAGTAGGAAAGGAAACACTGAAACTGACCCAGTGGAGGTTAATGGTAAACTAGCAGTTAGCACAGTGATTATCTTAACTAGCATTGGGGTGTGTATCACCTGAATGGCTGGTGAAAATCAGGGGTGGCCCGTCCATTAAGGGCACACAAGCGCCGCCCTCTCTATGGTTAATGGTTATTTATGGCCGCCGCGTCCACCCCTATTCATGCGTCCGGCCCCTTTCCGCACGCTGGGCGCTTGAATTACAGCGGCATAGGCTCTAATAGGCTTCAAAATAGGGTGGACTCGGAGCGCAGAGCAAGCATTGCACTCAGAACCCACCCAGGTGTGTTAGAATAGCGAATATTTATTTGCTTTTCTAACACTGAATCGCCTCCCCGCCAATCAGGAAACGCGGGTCTGTTACCCGTTTCCCGATTGGCTGAAAGGTCAGGCAATCCTTTTGGACGCCCAGGAGGAGGGGAGGAGACGCATGCCGGAAGCCGCCGTGATCTCAGAAGAGAAGAGGACACAAGAGACGCTGCCAGATGCCCGCCGCAGCCTGATCCCGTGCCCGATGTGCCCGCCAATCCCTGCCGATCCCCGCCGCTGTGTGCCTGCCAATCCCCAATGCAGTGTGCTCGCCAATCCCCTATGTGCCCGCCGATCTCCGCCACCAATGGGGTAAGTGCCAGTGGACCTGCAGACAGCAGGGGGGTTTGAGATGCTGCCATCTCAACAAAAAAAACACCAGCCGCCATTGTCCAAAATTACAAATGCTTTAGCAGATATTGCAGTAAACCTAGGGCAGTTTATGTTGATACCATCACGCTTACATTATCCCCATGCACGGGTGTATTATTGTTCTTAAAATTACCGTTTTTTATTTTGTGCAAAAGTGTATTTTTTATTTGTGACTTTGAGTTAATTCTTTGGTCCGTTCACGTAACAAATTCCCCCCCCCCCTTTTTTTTAAACGATTTTCACGATTAGAGTCGTTTCTCCCCCCCTCCCCCTTCTCTCACTCGTGGCCGGCTGGCCCCGAGTGTTGAGTCTCTTCACAGGTCTTTCGGAGGAGTCTCTGCTTATCATCTTCTGTTAGAGAGATCCCCCAGTCCTAGTGTGGAGAGACGCTGTGTGACAGCCAGGATAGGTTCAATCCCCTGTCAATCTTCCACCTGTGATCGTGAGCACGCCAACGGGAATTTCCGGAAAACTTTGGTCAAATTCGGGGACTCCATCGGCCCATGAGGAGAAGCGTGTCCGACTACAGGATTTGGGACTACTGAGGAGCCATCCATCCCCGCAGAGGGCTATATCTGCTGGCGCTGACGACTCCACTACAAAGGGAGTCCACCTTTTCTGGTAAGGGTCCATACTCACTCCAGGCAGGGTGACATTCTATTACCATAGATCAGGAACGATTCCACATTGAAATCGAGTTGTATGTGTATGAGGACACCCCAGTTGATCAAGGACACTGTGGATACTCCTTGCTGATTGTGGACATTTTCTTGTTTCTTCTTTTTTGTTCCATTTTTTTACCACGTGCACAATTGTGGATTGGACACTTATTGGACATATATATATGTTCATATTTTTTAAAGTTATTTTTCACAGTATATGTAATTTTATTTAGTCTACATCATTCAGTTATGATAGATGATAGACTGAACCTACAGCACCCATAGCCCTTTCTATAGAGTAGGAGGGTGTATGATCTGTTTTCCTTGGTATTAGGTTTATCAGTATGGTGGGGGATTGTCTATATATTTTTATTATAGGTCATTAGTGTTTACAGCACTCATTAATAATGCAGCGCAGCAATTTTTTATTTTATTGTTCTTTTTCCATATAGATATTTGATGGTGTTTTGCTGCTGCTTCCTTTTTCACTTTGTTTTTTTGTTTATATCACTACTAGCGCAGTATTTTTTCCATATCTATTGCAGTAAACCTACATTCTTTTTTTCAACTGTGTATTAGTACTTGCCTGGAGTTTATAGCTGCACTTTGTAAAAAAAAAATTCTATATGCTGTGCAATTTAATTTGTAAATGATATTACCACAGTGAACAGTGACACTATTCTTCTATATAAATCACATTTCATAGTCTATCTAGTATTATGGTTATTCTCTAGTACAGCGGCGGTGCAACCATAAAGGGCTCAGGAGCGCCGCCCCCCCTCTCCTGTCACTCTATACTCCATAGATAGATTCATGCATTGCATGAATCTATCTATGGTCGCTGCTGACACCCCCTATTCAGGTGTCCGGCCCCTTTTCGGTCACCGGGCACCTGAATTACAGCGGTGGGGGTGTTTTTTGGAAACACCTGATTAGCGCCGTAGGCGCAAATATGCGTCCAAAAAGGTGGGCGCAATGCTGTGCGTTCCTTGTCACTCAGCAGTATGTTAGCAAACCGAAGGAATTCGGTTTGCTAACATTGTACGGCCCCTTAGCCAATCAGGAGCACAGGTCTGTGTTACCTGTGCCCTGATTGGCTGAAACGACAGGTGCTGTGATTGGGCGCCTATCAGGCGTCCAATCATAGCAGAGGATGGAGCAGAGGAGGAGCGGGCAGGAGAAGAAATGGAGGACACCGATGCCGCCGTCACCCGAGACAAGGTAAGTGCAGGGGGGGGGGGGGGGGCACAGTGGCAGCTTCTTTGCAGGGACAGCTTTATTTTGAAGCAACTGCGTTTTATGGCAAAGTGGCTGTGTTTGATAGCAAAGTGGCTGCGTTTGATGGCAAAGTGGCAAAGTGGCTGTGTTTGATGGCAAAGGGGCTGTGTTTGATGGCAAAGTGGCAAAGTGGCTGTGTTTGATGGCAAAGTGGCTGTGTTTGATGTCACAGTGGCAAAGTGGCTGCGTTTGATGGGCACAGTGGCTGCGTTTGATGGGCACAGTGGCTGCGTTTTAATGGGCACAGTGGCTGCGTTTTTACAATGGGCACAGTGGCTGCGTTTTGATGGGCACAGTGGCTGCGTTTTTTTGATGGGCACAGTGGCTGCGTTTTGATGGGCACAGTGGCTGCGTTTTGATGGGCACAGTGGCTGCGTTTTATGGGCACAGTGGCTGCGTTTTAATGGGCACAGTGGCTGCGTTTGGTACAGTGGCTGCGTTTTAATGGGCACAGTGGCTGCGTTTGGTACAGTGGCTGCGTTTGGTACAGTGGCTGCGTTTGATGGGCTTTTTTTTTTCAGAATTTTTCAGTTTATTTGCGCCCCCCCAAAAATTTTGAGCACCAGCCGCCACTGCTCTAGTAACAAGCAGATCTCATGACTATTTAGGTGCTATTATACAGTAGTCCTAGTAAATGAACTGACATCATTAACTAGCTATTACAATCTACTAGCTAAAAATATTTAGTATAGTGGAAATCCAGATTGGGAGTGTCCTCAACAAAAGCTACCTTAGATCCCAGTGGTTGTTCCTGTAATAAAACTTGAAAAAATTTATACATATAAAAATGATGTTGGCATTCCTTTAACCATCAATATGAGTCACCATTTACAAGTCTTAATTGTCGTTTCAAAGTAATCCTTTTTTTTTTCTACCTTTTACAGCAATACCTTTCTTTGGATTTGGATTTTATCTTCAAGAGCTAAGAGTGACTCAGCATGAAGATTTGCCACTCTACAAGATTCTAATTTTACCTAATTACATAGATGCTGGGTATTTACTGATGTTCTCAGTTTTTACTGTTCCCAGCAGAGATAGTTGAGTTAGGGCTGGTTCACACCACAAAAACGCACTCCAGATCCATTCCGGATGAGTTTTTGCATGTGGGTTTTTGGCGCGTTATGGTGCGTTTTTGATGCATTTCTGGATAAATTCCAGATGTTTTTTATTTTTACTGTACTGTGGTCCGGTGTGTCACGTGTGGCAAAATGTATTTTTGCGTTTTTGTTCTGCACAATATGTAAATGGACATTTATACACATTTGCGTGCATGAGGCGCAAACTACTGACCAAAAATGTAGATTTTTCTATTTTTAATAAATATGTTTATTGTATATGAAACATAAAACATACAAGGACATGAAGAAAACAACAAAACAAAAACGAAACAAAACGAAAACCATATCAATGGAGAAGTCCCGGCCTGGCAGCAGCATGTACCGACGTAGGGGTCTTTGCTAACTATGTATATCAAGTAAATATACAAATCACATGCCAGCCTGATAAGGCCGGTTAAAACTGGTTTTGACTCATGCTCAGGCATCTCAGTAAGGAGGTGTTGGAATGGAACGAGCCAATTGGAGATGTGAATGGGTGACTTAGTATGAACTGTACCACCTCAGTCAGATGGTGCTGCCGAGGGTTCTGCTAGCCACTTAGACCATACTCTGTCGTACTTTTTTAGGACAACCTCTGTGATAATAGCTGTCCTTATACAAGGGTATTATAGTATTGACATGCGACTTCCATAGGGAGAGGGAGGGTGGAGCCTGTTTCTTCCAACACAAGGTAATAATTTTCCTGGCATAGAACAAGAGTAGCCCTATCAGGATCCTTTCTGCCACTCTGGGTACCAATTCCTCCACCAGACCCGACAGACATATTTGTGGTGACGGAGACACCGAAATGCCCAGCAGGTCATTTATGACAGATAGTACTTGTGTCCAGTACACCTTTATTGCGGGCAGGACCAGAACACATGAATAAAGTCTCCTGGGGAGTAAGTACAGCGCCAGCACTCCAAGGACAGGGAGGAGTTCATTTTGGGCAACCTATAAGGAGTAATGTACGCACCTATGGGCAATCTTATATTGTATGAGTCGGTCTCTCAGGGAGACCAGGATTTTAAATGGGAAATCCCATATGTCCTCCCAGTCCCCAGAATCCAGCTCTGGAACATCCTGAGACCAGCGCTGATGAAGTGCGGATAACTCTGGAGGAAAAACTCTGAGGCGATCGGCATATAAGACAGAGGTGGGTTTCTCTGCACAGTCATATCTTGTGATGCTTTCAAGGTCGGATTGTACCAGTTGCCTCTTTACAGGGGAAAATTGAAATTTTGAAAGCATGGGACAACTGCAAGTATCGAAACAAATGCAACATCGGGACATTGAAATGCATTGTAAGATGATCAAAGGAGCATATAGAACTGTCTGTGGCAACATCCGATAGCCGCTTGACGTTATAGGAATCAAAAAAAAAAATATGTCAGGTTAGGGTTATTCCATAGGGGGCATTCGGAGAGGCTGACGTTTTTGGATACCGCTCACAGACCAACCCTGCCTTCCATGCCCTGAGAGTCGTGAGCATAGAGGGGGTTATATCATAAGGGGCTTTGGATCCTCTAAAGGGTAAATTGCATAGCGCCTCTACAGAGCCGACCACAGCGGCCTCCACATCCAGTGCGGAGTTGGACAGGTCCGGTACCAACCACCAGGCCACCATGACCAGCTGGGTTTCAAGAAAGTACTTCTGGCAGTCTGGAAACACTAGTCCCCCTTGTGAGGTGGGGCACATGAGGGTGGTCAACTTATACCTAAGGACCGTGGACCCCAGAGAAATTAGGAAAATAGTCTGTTTAGATGGAAAAAAAATTATTTGGGTATCCACTGCGGGGTGTTCCAAAACAGATAATTAAATTTGGGGAGAATTTTCATTTTAATGAAATTAATATGTCCTAGGAGGGACAGTGAGAGGTCTAGTCTTGACTTGTTGAACAACCGGGTCCAAATTTAAGGGAATAAAGCTCTTAGTGTCTCTTGAAACTCTAACCCCCAGATATGTACACTTCTCCACCCATTGCAGCTGGATATTTGGTGAGGCCCTAGATTGGTCTCCCTGGTCTATAGCAAGGAGCTGAGGCTTTGACCAGTTCACCCTAAGCCCCATCACTTGAGAATTCAACCCCATTCAACTAGAGAATTCTTCCAAGATCGATAGCGCCCTGCTCAGGGAGGAATCCACCTCATTTAAGGACAACAAGAGGTCATCCGCATACAGGGATACCCTCTCCTCCAGCCAGGCCAGCCTGAGTCCTTTAATGTGTGGCGAGACACATAGCGCCTCAGCCATGGGCTCCATGGCTTTGGAAAATAGCGACCGGGGAGAGAGGGCAGCCCTGCCTGGTACCCCTGGACAACGTGAAAGTAGAAGATACTTGACATCCCAATCGGATAATAGCTGCTGGCGAAAGGTAGATGGTTTGCAACCATTTAATAAACAGCAAAGAAAATCCCATTCTGCTAAGTATCTCCCACAGGAAAGGCCATTCAATTAAGTCGAACGCTTTCTTAATGTCCAACAGGGCCACCACCCTAGAGCCCTGATTATCATGGTTTGCATGCAGGTTAGTATAAAGCCTGCGAAGGTTAATATCTGTGGATTTACGGGCCATGAAACCGGTTTGATCTGGTTTGATCTGGGTCTATAATTCTCACCGTGAGAAGTTTAGAGAAGTTTAGAAGAGGAGTTTGAGGTCATTATTCAATAGTGCTATAGGTCTATAATAAGCACACAGTTTGGGATCTTTATTGGGTTTATAAATGAGGATGATGTGTGCCTCCATCATAGATGGTGGGAGGGCTCTAGGTTCCAAGCAGTGAGTTAATAGGGAAGCCAGTAAGTGGGCCAGTATGTCAGCGTGAGCTTTAAAGAATTCAACTGGCAGCCCATCAGGCCCAGGGGCCTTGACCGTGGAGAGGGAGTTGATTACCGTAAGGACCTCCTTCATAACGAAGGGGTAGACTAGTTGGGATCTCTCAGGGTCCGACAGCCAGCCCAAGGCTATTGGGTCCAGGAGGGACGCCATGGAATCAGGGCTTAGAACCGATGACAAGGTAGTAGTGAAGAGATGTGATGGCCTCACTTGTGGGAGAGGTAAGCTCGGGGATCAGAGTGAGGGGGGTTTCATGATGGGATATCATCGCCAGCAGCCTGCCATCCCTATCCCCTTGCTCAAAAAACCTTTGCTTAGTGTGGAACAAGTCCAATCTAGTGATCTTGAAGTTAGAGACAGACGAGTCAGATCCGTATCGGGCTGAAGCCCGCTCAATCTCCTCCTCCAACGCCACAGTAGTAGTTGCTTGATTTACCTTTACCGCCTTAATAGCCGAGATATAGTGACCCCTTGTGACTGCCTTGAAGGCATCCCAAACCATTTCTGGAGAGGGCGACCCAGTGTTTGTCCTCCAATAAGCACACAGAACCTGTGGAGTTTGTTCTGCTATGTCAGCCTGAGAGATCCATTGAGCGCCCAACCACCACATGGAGCCATTACAAGTGGAGTGGATTTTGAATTTGACTACCAGGGGGGAGTGATCTGAAAGACCAGAAGGGAGATACGTGGCCTCTGCAATATCTGATAACATGGCAGGGTTTCCGAATGCAAAGTCAATTCTGGAAGAGGTTTTGTAGGAGGTGGAGTAACAGGAATAGATTTTAGTGGAGGGATGCTTCCATCTCCAGACCTCTGTTACACCAGCTGACTCAGCCCAGTTCAATAGGTCTCTATTAGAGGACTTGGGTGGGACAATATGGAATTAAAATCCCCCGTCAGCAACAGCTTGGCGGGACAATAGGGGGGTAATCCTCTCCAGAATGGTATACAAAAACTCTGACCTGAAAGGGGGAGGAATATAGATACCAACCAGGATGTATCGTTGCTGCCACAATGTGAGCACCAACAGAACATACCTGTCTTGTGGGTCTAGATGTACCGCCTCAACAACCCACGGGAGAGATTTGTGAATCAAAATCGACACCCCTCTAGTGTAGGTAGAATAGGAGGCATGAAATTCCCTGCTGCACCCAGGGTTTTTTCAGGGACATCAGTTTACTACCCGCCACTTTGTGGATTATGCATTTTGACATATTGGAATAACAGAGCCCTTTTAAATTTGTAGTTGAGGCCCCTCACCTTCCAGGACATAACAGAAACCGTATCACGGTCACGTGATGTCATTTTGGATAAAGTAATCAGTTCTGCAAGAGGTCTAGTCACAGAGACAGATCCAATTTGATAAGCAGAATTAGAGCATGAGTCAAAATATACCTTAAATAAATCTATCATAATTACAACTAAAAAAAAACATTCCTAGAACATCTGCTTTCCCTACTGGTACTCGGTTCCCCCAAAAAACGCATGGGGCAAGTCGGGTAGCAGTCTGTACCCCAAACAAAACAACAACAATTTAAAGATGTGGTCTGTAAACACAGAGCGCAGTGTTATGGACAGGTCCTGGGCTGGCCCAGCTTAGCAGTACAAACTCTGGAAGTCTAGTAGTCCAGGGAGGGCGGGGGCATGGGACTAGGGGGGCCAGTCCCAATCACCGACCGTATGCAGTGGTAGTGGATCAGGGGAATGGGGGGGAGAGGAGAAGGGGAGGTGCCAGGAAGGGGACCCACAAAAAAAGCGCACAGTCAAAACCAGGAAAAGGGTGAAAACAGTAATTAGTCTCAAAAATGGAAGAAATAAGCAGGAACAATTGTGGCCTTGTGACTAATCAGCCTGGCTCCAAACAGTGGACTCCCTCACAGTGGTTGCCATACCGAATCTTGACGCTTAAATCCAAGAGTAGCAAGGATTTTTGGAGCAGTAACTTTGCCTGGGTAAGAAGGGCTGTCAAGCAAATACCAGGATAACAGAGAAATAGGCAACGACAATACAAGGGGTAAAAAAAGACAATAAAGGCCAACGGGGCCCACTTGGCCTGCGCCCAAATACTTGCAGCGATTCAGCTGGTGTATTGCAGCTTTTCTAGGGAGGCCTCTCGCGGGTGGATTAGCGACCACCCAACCAAACTTGTCACGATCACTGTCCATGATCCAGAGTTTGCTGGGGTAGAGAAGGCTGAACTTGAGGCCCTGTTCTCTGAGCCGTTTGCGGATCTCTGTCAAGGAACACCGCTTTTGCTGAACCTCTGGCGAGTAATCTGGGAAGAGAAGGATCTTGGCACTCTTATACTTCAGATCTTGCTTCACCCTGGCCACCGCCAGAATCCGGTCTAGGTCACGGTAGTTGAGGAGTTTCAGGAGAAAAGGTTGCGGTGAAGCCCTTGGTATAGGCGGTGTAGGGGGGACCCTTTGGGCCCCCTCCACCACGAACATCGAGGGCATAGCAGGTAAGTTTAGCAGCTGGATAAGGAAGGATACGGCGAACTCCGCCGGTTTTGGGCCTTCCACCTGTTCAGGTAGGCCGAGGATTCGGATGTTGTTCTGGCAGAGTCTATTCCGCGCAGGTGTGAGATACGGTCTTCTGCCTCAGGCATTATAGATCCGAACTTGTCCAAATCATGGCGGATAAGACTGATGTCAGTGGCTAGGTAATCAATTTTTACTGTAAGAGTATCCTTGCAGGATTTTACTGCATCGTTACAGGCTTATATAGCAGCCAGGATGTCTGCAGTGGTGGGATTAGCTGCCTCTGAGAGCCGGGTAGGTGTCTGGGTAGCCGCTGACATGGTGCTGGCAGAGAGCCTCGTGGCCAATATGGCCGCCTGGAGAGAGGAATGATATGAGGGGTTTGCGGAATTCCGAGAGGATCGCAGCTTGCCCGGTGTCAGTGGAGGGACCCCTGGGGTGCCCAGTGACTCCTTGGAACCTAGGATGTCCCGTGGGAAAAAAAAAGGGGAAAAGAGTCCAGATATGTGTCAGGATGATAGCAGGAATGGAGCTCAGGCACTGCACGTCTGCTTGGTCTCACATCCCGGCTATGCCCCCAGATTTTTCAATTTTTTTAACGCGCCTGTGTGCATAGGCACATTACAATTAATGGACTTTATTTTAGCTCAGTAAAAAAAAAAAAAAACATCTAATTACAGAAATTAATTCATATTTCCAAATAAATGATGTTGGGGAGACGGATATGGGAATAGTTTGGGAAGCCCACGAGGCGGTAATTAGAGGTATCTTGATTAAGCATGGTACTCGAGTGAAGAGAGCCAGGGAGGAGAAGACAATGGTGTTACTGGAGAGGATACAGGAAACTGAGAAAAAACACAAAAAGACATTGGAAAAGGAAACAGGAATTGAGTTAGCTGACCTGAGAAGACAACTATCAGACCTTCTCAGGTATAAAGCTAGGGCAATCCTGCAACAAGGGAAAAGAGTAATATACAAATCAGGAGATAAATGCGGTAGAATTTTAGCTAAAAAATTAAAAGAACAACAGAAGAGGTCTTATATTCCTTGCATCAAAATAGAAGGAGGTCAAAAAACTTATATGCCTAAAGATATTGTAAGGGAATTTAGAGAATTTTATAGGACATTATATAATTTACCAAATCCGCCTGTATCCTCCCAGTTGATGGAAGAATATCTGACCTCCTCACAATTAATTAGACTGTCATCTTCAGCTCGTTCAGAGATGGAGTTGCCAATTACAACAGAGGAAGTGACACTGGCAATAAAGGCGATGAGGAATGGGAAGGCACCAGGCCCGGACGGGTTCTCTTCGCAATATTTCAAAAGCTTTTCTCCAATATTAAGCCCATACTTATCCAAGACCTTTAACACATGGGGTCAAATATCAACTCCACCAGTAGAGGCGCTGAAGGCACATATTGTAGTAATACCTAAAGAAGGGACAGGCCAGTCAGTGTGCAGTAGCTTCCGTCCAATATCCCTATTAAATGTGGACATAAAAATATTTACGAAGATACTTGCATCCCGTATACAACCATACTTGACACAGTTAGTACACCTGGATCAAGTGGGGTTTGTCCCCACACGAGAAGCTAGAGATAGCACTATTAAAGTGTTAAATTTGCTCCAATACGTAAATCAGAAAGGGATGTCAAGTATCTTCGTGAATACAGATGCCGAAAAGGCCTTTGATAGGGTGAATTGGACTTTTATGAGGGGAGTGCTAAAATATATGGATTTTGGAGACAGAATACTACATTGGATTGAAGGCATATATTCTACACCACAAGCCTTGGTAAAAGCTAATGGGGTACACTCAGAGTACTTTCTTATATCAAATGGGACGCGCCAGGGATGCCCTCTATCGCCTCTATTATTTGTTTTGACTCTGGAGCCCTTGTTAAATAAAATTCGCCAGAATCCTGATATTAGAGGCATTAGTATCAGAAAACACGAGTATAAAGTCTCCACATATGCGGATGACTTATTTTTTCAATCACAAACCCACAGATATCACTCCCAAACCTTATAAAGAGGTGGAAGATTACGGCGCCCAGTCGAACTTTAAAATAAATTACAGTAAGTCGGAGGCGATGGGGGTGTCTCTGGAGCGTTCTATACGTAAGAACTTAGTAAATAGTTTTAAGTTCAGATGGACATCAAGTGCATTAAAATACTTAGGAATTCATATCCCACCGAAACTAACAGATATCTATACTTTGAATTATCTACCTTTAATTAAAGAAGTAACAGCATTACTGGAAAAATGGAGTAAAGCTCGCCATTCCTGGCGAAGGGAGTAAATTATGGATTAATATTGAGCAACATGTCAGCATGATTCCACTTAATAGAGCAATATGGTGTTACGCTGCTATCCCTCCTGCAGTAAAAACACACCCCCTGATAGGGCCTTCACTTCGAATGGGAGTAAAGATCGTCCAGAATCCTAAATTCTCGTCAATTAAATCACCACTGTTTCCTATCTTGGGGAACCCGGATTTTCCCCCGGGCCTTGAGCCAGGGGTATTCAAAAAATTGAAAGATGAAGGCATCTTTCAAGCCTCGCATTTCTTTAACCTTAATAACTGGTCAACAATAGATCTACTAATGAACATGGGAGGCCAGTTCAAATTACCTTTTTGGCAAGCACGACAGATTAGACACTACTTGGAATCTCTGGGGCCCCAGGAAAGCTACAACCGCCCAAGAACAAAATTTGAGAGATACTGTGAGTAGAAAGGGCCATTTTCCCACGGTATCTCTAAGATATACGCCCTGTTGACTGCCCCTCCAGAAAGTGGGAGAGAGATCTGGAACAAATTTTTACAACAGATCAACAACAGAAGATAATACACCTAACCTTAAACTCTTCCAAATGTACCAAGATTCAGGAACTGAATTATAAAATTTTAACGCGATGGTACTATACGCCATCATTAATTAATAAATTCTCCCAAACGGCATCGGATAGGTGCTGGAGGGGCTGCCAAGAAAGAGGCACCATAGCACATATCTTTTGGACATGCCCAATAATTAAAAACTTTTGGCAGGAAGTCCAAAGAATTACCCAACTATTTACGGAATATCGGATTCCCTGGGACCCGGCATTCTTTCTCTTACAATCCTCACAAATTCCCATGGAGAAATATAAAAACTCACTGCTGAGTCACATGGTGAATGCTGCTAAAAGTTGTATAACTGCACTCTGGAAGAATCCAAGTGCACCTCAGATCTCCATGTGGCTCAACAAAGTGATAAACATAGGGATCATGGAAAATCTGATACCCATATCTATGAGTAAAAAAGAACAAATATCCCAAATATGGGCTCCATGGGAGCTTTTTTTGCAAACTGAGGAAGGTAGGAGACAGATTGGAGAGGAAGGATGGGATTAATCTGGATAGAACTCAGGAGGTGTACTTAGAGCGGACTTGATGGGACATGAGGGGGTGAGAGAATGGGGGAGGGAGAGGGAAGAGATAAGGGAAATTTTCCTTCTTTTTTTTTGTTTGTTTGTTTACGATTGGGGGGGTTTAGCATAGTAGATAAACTAGGGGATAACTAAGAGGGAAATGTAAAGAAAATACAGGTCGACAGATTTAGAATATAGAAAGGTAGCAGCATGTAAGTAACATGAAGATAATGTGACACAATACGTAAATGCTACGTTGTACTCTTTCTTTTAAGCTTAAATTGTATATTCTTCCTGTAAAGAAATAAAGAATTTAAAAAAAAATAAAAAATAAAAAAGCTATACTGAGCTTTTTAAAACTGCAGTTGCAAGAGGCCTAGTGGCAGACTCATTTCGTTCCCCCTTGATCCTCATTGGTCTTTTCATGTGAGGCTTTCTCCAGGAACAAGAGGGGTTAGCAAGCAGCAGCAAAAATTGAGCATATAATCCTACAGATAGGCTGCCTGCCCTTCTACAGAGTGAATCCTTGGAACTCAAAGCACCACCAGCCAACTCTCACCTCACCATTTCCAGTAACAGCCTTCCCCTGCCAGGTTTTTACTTCAGCAGAACGAGAAAAAATCCCCAAACCCTGAACATGCCCAGCACCTATATGGCAGCTTGACACTTCAAATACTTCCATAACAGCTGGCGAAAACAGCTCCTTTCCTGTTCATGTCCTGAGCTGTCCCATATTATATTTTTAATAAAAGCAGCAGTCCTACACTGCACCAGTATCCCCTGCGGATGAAAAATTATATATGGGTGGAGGAGGTAGAGCGCTTTTGTCCCTGTTTGACTTTTATCTTTTGACTAGTGCTCTGTGCCCAGGCATTTATATGTATTCTTTGATACTGAAAAAACACTAAATGAAAGAATTGACATAACAATTGTGCATGACTGCTTTGTATTTGTTACCCCTGTCTAATGTGAAATGCATGCATTGTGATGTCATGCAGAAAGATGACTACAATATAAAAAAAGTGTGTTTTTTTTTTCCAGTTTTATGGGGGGGGGGGGGGGGTATCTATAGATTGCGTTTAAAATAAAATCAATCTTTTAAAGTGGAAGTCCATGCAAAATCTAAAATCCCTGCATCTATAGACACCAGGGATCTAACACTAACCTCTCTATCCCGTAGAAAAAAAGATGAGCATACATACCTTTTTGGAAGCCGACCTGACCCGCTCCGACCCGATCTGCAGCACCGGAAGCTCTGCAGAAGAGACAGAGGACAACGACTGTGAAATGATTGGAAAGTGACGTTACCCTAATGCGGCATACACACGGTCGGAATTTCCGATGGAAACAGTCCGATGGGAGCTTTTCATCGTATTTTCCGACCGTGTGTATGCCCAACGGTCTTTTTCTGTCGGAATTTCCTACAGACTTTGAATTGAGAGCCTATTCCTCCAGCCTGTCTCATCTGCAGACTGTTGCTTCTCCTCCCCCTGCACTGACTCCTGCAGAGTATCACTTCTCCTGTACAAATCTTCCACTGCAAACCCGGTTAGATTAACACTGCCTCACTTCCAGTACTACAAACAAGGATCACTCTGAATAATCCTAACTTGATAGGTGTACTTTAAAGTCTCTTTAGTAGGTCATGCCGAGTGCACATGACCGGATTTTTCGACGGACTGAATTCCGTCGGACTTTGACAGAGATTCGACGGACTTCCATCGAATCGGACTTGTCTACACACAATCACACCAAAGACCGACGGATTCGACCGTGATGACGTACGACCGGACTAGAATAAGGAAGTTCATAGCCAGTAGCCAATAGCTGCCCTAGCGTAGGTTTTTGTCCGTCAGACTAGCATACAGACGAACAGATTTTTAGACCGAACTCGAGTCCGTCGGAGAGATTTGAAACATGTTCTAAATCTAAAGTCCGCTGAAGGTCCGATGAAGCCCACACACAGTCGAACTGTCCGACGGATTCGTTCTGTCGGACCAGTTCGGTCGAAAAGTCCGGTCGTGTGTACGTGGCATTACTTGAACAAATCAATAAGCCAGAGGCACACAACTCCTCTCCCCGGTGGCTCAAAGATTTTGGAAGCTCCCCAGACTTTTGGAAGTTACTACCAAAGTGCTTACTAGGCCAGGGTTACACGATACCTCCCCTCCCGTTGGCCTTACACATGGCAATAGGTGAACCACTGATACCAGCTAGTCCATGACTGCAAAGGCTGTTTTCCCCAGTCACAACATTTTGCACTACTCCCTCCAATCTTCTCCTGTCCTATAGCACTGACCTCCTTCAAAGTCCTGTGTTCCACGATCACAGCAGCTTGACTCTATCCTCAGTAACTTTCCTCTTGCTCCATTAGCACTGACCTTCTCCATGGTGAAGGTCCTTATCATGAAGTACATCTCAGTAACTCCTCCATCCCTCCTCCGTGCTCGGCGCACCACCCCCACCCCCACCCCCGTGGGGATGACCGAAACAGCAACTCAACACTTCATTCTATCTTTTCCTGCTCTCCAAACTCCCCCTTGGTGGCATGTGATCCCAGCTTATATGGGAGGCCTGCCAATAACGAGAGGTAATTGGTCAGAGCTCCTCACATGAGCTGCCTGCCACTCAGACTTCAGGTCCAACCCCCATTCCAGAAACATCTTTCTGAAGATAGGGGGGCATCTCTGAATTAAAGTACAGGTGGTTACACCCACCACTGCACTGAACACTCCCCATCCTGGAATTAAAACAGACAGGCCCAGCGCGCAGCATAAGCCTACCTAAATTTACCTGCACATATCCCTGAACTTAGGAAAAATCCTACTCTAGCACCTACCTTCAGGTAGAGGGTGATACATAAGTATATAAATCCCCAGTACTTACTTAATTGGGGAAGGTGGCACACATTTAGAGCCTATAAAAGTTGTGGGTATGACTGCAGAAGAACAGCACTCCAAAAGGTTTGCTTACATTTCCAGCAACATCTTGTGAATTAAAGGTAGAGGTGCTGTTAGAATAAAAAAAAAGCACTCATAGGGTGATGACTTCCAAGCAGATGTCCACAAGTGGGTGGAAGAGAAAGAGTCCTTCATACAGGAGTAACCCCATACACAAGGGTATCCTGTTGAGAAATAAGCAAAAACTAGTAAAAAAAAGTTGTTATTCTGTTATAATCCATGTAAGATTTTTTTCTATGTCTCATTGGGGAAATTTCCTTTCACTTTCTGTCCCATAGCCAAGACCAGGGATGAGCCGAACACCCCCCCCCCCCCCCCCCCCCCCGGTTCGGTTCGGTTCGCACCAGAACATGCAAACAGACAAATAATTTGTGCGAACATGCAAACACTGTAAAGCCCCATACACACGGTCGGAAAATCCGACCACCAAATCCATCGGATTTGGTCCGACGGATTTAGTCCGACACTGGTGTTGCATACACACGGTCGGACAATGTTGTCAGAAAATCCGATCATTCTGAACGTGGTGACGTTTGTTGCCTACGACGGGACTACGTAGAGGCTAGTAGCCAATAGCTTTGGTCTTGTAATGTGATCTGAGCATGCGTGGCACTTTGTCCGTCGGAATTCGCTACACACGATCGGAATTGGTGTGATCAGACTTTGTTGTCGGAAAATCTTTAGAGCAGGAGATACAACTTTGTCCGTCGGACAATCCGATGGAAAATGTCCGATGGTGCCTACACACGGTCGGAATTTCCGACAACATTGTCCGATAGGACAGAATCCATCGGAAAATCCGACCGTGTGTATGGGGCTTTAACGTGAAATCTCAAAAGCGTTCATTTTAACTGCTTATATGCAAGTTATTGCCATAAAAAGTGTATGGGGACATGTATCAATGCAAAAAAAAAAGTTTTTATAAACTGAAGTTTTTTCCATTTTCCATTTTCGCACCCTCTGCAATCGGATTCGCTTCAGAACTAATCAGTCTCCAGGCCCAGGCCAATGATTTCTGACCTGGTGATCGGTTCTGGCGATTGGGAGACTGTCCACTGCCTGTAAGTGTAAACACAGGCAGGTGAAGTGATGCCATCTACCTCTCTGGAATTAATTTCTATTCCAGAGAGAGGAGAGAGGACATCTAAACATGAGTTGCACAAAAACTACACTGACGCAGTACACGTAGGCACACTTTTCGCCCCCTGATCGCCCCCCCCCCCCCAAGTAACCCCTTCACTCCCTGTCACAGTGTCACCAAGTGCAGTTTTCATATTTTTCTTTGATCACTGTACTGGTGTCATTTGTGACTCTAATCAGCGTTAGAGTACTTAGTAGTAGTAGCAGATAGGTCTAGGGACCCCCTAATAAAGGTTTAACCCCTTGATCACCCCCTGTCAGTGTGTAGTTAGCCAGTTAGCTAGTTACTGTCACTGTCAGGTTTTTACTACGCCAGGGTACCCGCCATATATTGCTGAATAAAGGTTTTACCCCCTGATCGCCCGGTGGGCGACATCAGTTAGGTTTTAGCATCAGTTAGGGTCTGGATCAGCCCCAGGCAGTGTCAGATTAGTGCCAGCAGTGCTAAGACCCACGCACGCACCATACACCTCCCTTAGTCATATAGTGTGAACGGATCAATATATTTGATCTGATCAGATTTATACTAGCATCCCCAGTAGTTTAGGGTTCCCAAAAACGCAGCATTAGCGGGATCAGCCCAGATACCTGCTAGCACCTGCGTTTAGCCCCTCCGCCCAGCCCAGCCCAGCCCAGCCCACCCAAGTGTAGTATCAATCGATCACTGTCACTTACAAAACACATAACTGCAGCATTCGCCGAGTCAGGCCTGATCCCTGCGAACACTAATGCCGCGTACACACGGACGGAATTTCCGATGGAAACAGTCCGATGGGAGCTTTTCATCTGATTTTCCGACCGTGTGTATGCCCATTGGTCTTTTTCTGTCGGAATTTCCTAGGGACTTTGGATTGAGAACCTGTTCTTAATTTTTCAGACGGAAAACTTTTCTATCGGATTTTCCGATCGTGTGTATGCAATTTCGACACGCAAAATTCCGACACGCAAAATTCCTCGGAAACAATTCGCCGCATGCTCGGAAGCATTAAACTTTCCTTTTATAGTGCTGTCGAACGTGTTGTATGCCGTGGTGTCATTGACAGTCGGAATTTGGTGTGACCATGTGTAGGCAAGAAAGTTTGAGCGGAATTCCGACGGGAAAACCATCAGAGCTTTTTCCAACGAGAATTCCGACCGTGTGTACACGGCATAACAGTTTTTTTGGAAACGTTTGAAGCAGTCGCTGACAATCAGGTGCTCTTTTTTCCTGTGAGTTTTACTAGTTGTATCAGTAAATTTGATCACCTCTATAAAATTCGGCCCCCTCGGAAACCACTTCAACCAACTTTTTTCAGCATTGTTTACTCCCGATCAAGTTGTCTGCGTTGATGAGTCCCTGATTCAATTTTCTGCCCGCTTGTCTATCAAACAGTATCTTCCCTGCAAGCGTGCCAGATATGGGGTCAAGTTATAAAAGCTCTGTGACAGGGCAACAGGCTATACATATAGTTTTATGGTTTATGAGGAAAGAGTTAGTCACGTGGAGCCGGAGAACTGTCCAGACTACATAGGGAGCGATGGTAAGATTTTGTGGGACATGGTGTCACCCTTATTTGGAAAGGGGTACCACTTGTACGTGGACAATTATTACACAAGCGTGCCACTTTTTAGTCACCTTTTTGATTGTGGAATTGGCGCATGTGTCACTGTGCAATATAATCGCCGAGGCTTTCTCCAACGACTTGTAGAGTTCCGACTTAGATGGCGGGAGAGAGTCTGCTTGAGAAGTAATAATTTGCTCGCAGTAAAGTGGAGGGATTCACGGAATATTTTCATTCTGTCATCCCTTCACAAAGATACAACAGTCCAAATTCCAACAGCCACTGGTGTTCTGGAGAAACCCCTCTGTGTCCACGACTACAACCTTAATATGAGAGGGGTAGACCTCAACGACCAGATGTTGGTGCTGTACTTAATTGCCCGTAAGGCCAGACGTTGGTACAAAAAAGTGTCTGTATATTTATTCAAATTGGCTCTGCTGAACACTTATGTGCTATACAAGGATGCAGTTCGTTGCTTCAGGACGAACTGGATCCTTCCTAAAATTCCAGGAAGAGATCATCATGGCCCTTCTGTTTGCAGACTGTGCTGTGGCCCAACTTCCCAATCCAAATGCAGTGAGCCAGCTGCACGAGAGGCATTTTCCGTATGTCCTACCTGGTACCCCTGCCCAAAGAACACCCCAAAGAAGATGTCGTGTCTGCAGAAAACATGGATTTAGGCGTGACACACGCTTTTATTGTCTTTCCTGTCCTGACCAACCTGGTCTCTGCATCGGTGACAGTTTCAAACGCTACCACGCACTAGTGGAGTATTAGTGTAGGGTACAGCACTACATAGTCCTAGGGCACATTTACACAGGGTCTTGAAAGATGAGATGGCCATCACATTTTGAGAAACTGTAATCTGGAACGTTTAATTACAGTTTACAGTTTATATAAAAGTGCAAAAAAAAAAAAAGCCAAAAAGAGTTGTTGTTTTATTTTTCTTCTCTCTCTATTGTTCTCTCTCTTATGTTCGCTCTCTATTGTCCGCTATATTGTTCGTACTCTATTGTTCTCTCTCTATTGTTACTTTTATTTTAGAACTGTAATGTTTTATTTTTACTGTGTTTTATTGTATTTGCTTTGCAGGTATGGTATGTCCAGTGGCGGATCTACCGCCATAGCCACACACGCGGGCGCTGTGGGGCCCCGCAGCCGAGTGGGGCCCGGTGAGGACAGGCTCCGAAGATCCGCGGGCGGCTCCGCGGGTGAGAGCGGACAGCTCCGCAGGTACCCGGGCGGCTCCATGGGTGAGGGCAGGCGGCTCCACGGGTTAACAGTGCGGGCGGGTCCACGGGTCTGTGGGTGAACGGGCTTGCCAATCAGGGAGCTGGTGGGTGGGGGAGCAGAGAGATGACATCATCTCTCACCGCCCGGCACCCGCTCTGCATCCCTACAGTGCAGTTCCCCCCTCACTGTGCAGGCAGCCGGGAAGCAGAGAGATGACATTATCTCTCTGCTGCCTGACTGATAATCTGCTGCCTGACTCTGTGACACAGCAGGAAAGTGACGCAGCAAGTGACAATCCATAACGTGTGGCAGGCGACGTGGCAAGTGACAATCTGTGACCTGGCAAGTGACAATCCGTAATGTGTGGCAGGTGACGTGGCAAGTGACAACCTGGGACGTGGCAAGTGACAATCCTTAATGTGTGGCAGGTGACAATCTGGGATGTGGGAGGTGAAATTCCGCAATGTGTGACAAGTGACAATCTGCATCTGGTGGCAGGCGACATGGCAAGTGGACAATCCGCAACATGTGTCAGATGATGTGGCAAGTGACAATCCGTAATGTGTGGCAAGTGACAATCCATAATATGTGGCAAGTGACAATCCAGGACGTGCCAAGTGACAATCCATAATGTGTGGCAGGCGATGTGGCAAGTGACAATCCATGATGTGGCAAGTGACAATCTGTAATGTGTGGCAGGTGACGTGGCAAGTGACAATCCGTAATGTGTGGCAGGTGATGTGGCAAGTGACAATCCGTGACATGGCAAGTGACAATCCGTAATGTGTGGCAGGTGACATGGCAAGTGAAAATCCGTGACGTGGCAAGTGACAATCTGTAATGTGTGGCAGGTGACGTAGCAAGTGACAACCCAGGACGTGGCAAGTGACAATCCATAATGTGTGGCAGGTGACGTGGCAAGTGACAATCTGGGATGTGGAAAGTGACAATCCGTAATGTGCGGCAGGTGACGTGGCAAGTGACAATCCGGGACGTGGCAAGTGGACAATCCGCAACATGTTGCAGGTGAAGTGGCAGGTGACATTCCGCAACGTGTGACAAGTGACAATCTGCATCTGGTGGCAGGTGACGTGGCAAGTGGACAATCCGCAGCGCGTGGCAGGTGATGTGGCAAGTGACAATCCGTAATGTGTGGCAAGTGACGTGGCAAGTGATACTCCAGGATGCGGCAAGTGACAATCCATAATGTGTGGCAAGTGACCATTCAGGACCTGGCAAGTGGACAATGCGCAAAATGTGGCAGGTGACATTCCGCAACGTGTGACAAGTTACATAGTTACATAGTTACATAGTTAGTTAGGTTGAAAAAAGACACAAGTCCATCCAGTTCAACCACAAATTAAACAAAAAAATATATATATATATACATATATATATCATACAATCCCATATACCCCATTCTATACCCACAGTTGATCCAGAGGAAGGCAAAAAAAAAACCAGCAGAGCATTCTCCAATTTGCTAAAGCAGGGGAAAAAAATTCCTTCCTGATCCCCCGAGAGGCAATCGGATTTTCCCTGGATCAACTTTACCTATAAATGTCAGTACCCAGTTATATTATGTACATTTAGGAAAGTATCCAGGCCTTTCTTAAAGCAATCTACTGAGCTGGCTAGAACCACCTCTGCAGGGAGTCTATTCCACATTTTCACAGCTCTTACTGTGAAGAAACCTTTCCTTATTTGGAGATGAAATCTCTTCTCCTCTAGACGTAAAGAGTGCCCCCTTGTCCTCTTTGTTGACCGTAAAGTGAATAACTCAACACCTAGTTCACTATATGGACCCCTTATATATTTATACATGTTGATCATATCCCCCCTTAATCTCCTCTTATCAAGGGTGAATAAATTCAGTTCCTCTAATCTTTCCTCATAGCTGAGCTCCTCCATGCCTCTTATCAGTTTGGTTGCCCTTCTCTGCACTTTCTCCAGTTCCCCAATATCCTTTTTGAGAACTGTTGCCCAAAACTGAACTGCATATTCCAGATGAGGTCTTACTAATGATTTGAACAGGGGCAAAATGATATCTCTCTCTCTGGAGTCCATACCTCTCTTAATACAAGAAAGGACTTTGCTCGCTTTGGAAACCGCAGCTTGGCATTGCATGCTATTATTGAGTTTATGATCTACCAAAACCCCCAGATCCTTCTCCACTACGGATTCCCCCAGTTGTACTCCCCCTAGCATGTATGATGCATGCATATTCTTAGCCCCCAAGTGCATAACTTTACATTTATCAACATTAAACCTCATCTGCCACATAGTCGCCCAATTTGACAGAGCATTGAGGTCAGCTTGTAAATTGGAGACCTCCTGTAAGGACGTTATTCCACTGCATAGCTTGGTGTCATCTGCAAAGACAGAAATGTTACTTTTGATCCCAGACCCAATATCATTTATAAAGATATTAAAAAGTAAGGGTCCCAGCACTGAACCTTGGGGTACACCACTGATAACCTTAGCCCATTCAGAGTAAGAATCATTAACCACGACTCTCTGAATTCTGTCTTTTAGCCAGTTTTCTATCCATTTACAAACCGATATTTCCAAACCTGTAGACCTTACCTTACACATGAGCCGTGTGTGGGGAACTGTATCGAACGCTTTTGCAAAATCCAAGTATACCACGTCCACAGCCACGCCTCTGTCCAAGGTTTTACTTACCACCTCATAAAAAGAAATGAGGTTTGTCTGACAACTTCTGTCTTTCATGAACCCATGCTGTCTGTTGCTTAAAATATTTTTTTCCTGCAAGAACTCGTCTATGTGGTCTTTTAATAATCTCTCCAGTATCTTCCCAACTATAGAAGTTAAACTAACAGGTCTATAGTTACTTGGTAAAGACTTTGTTCCCTTTTTAAATATAGGCACCACGTTCGCCCTGCGCCAATCCAGTGGTACTATTCCTGTCATTAATGATTCCCTAAAAATTAGATACAATGGCTTTGAAATTACAGAGCTCAATTCTTTTAGGATCCGTGGGTGGATGCCATCAGGTCCAGGTGCTTTATCCACCTTTATTCTGTCTAAATATTTCTGGACCATATCACTTTTGAGCCATTGTGGATTTCAGGCTGTGTCACTACCACCCCCATTGTGGACATGAGCTCCCCCATGCTCCTTTGTATACACAGAGCTGAAGAAAGTATTTAATAAATTAGCCTTCTCTTTGTCCCCAGTCACCCACTCTAGATTATTTTGTAAAGGGCCTACATGCTCAGACTTGACCTTTTTACTATTAATATATTTGAAGAATTTTTTGGGGTTTGTCCTACTATCTTTTGCAATCTGTCTTTCGTTTTGAATTTTTGCATCCTTGATTTCCTTTTTACATATTCTGTTATGTTCTTTGTAACATTTAAATGACACTAGTGATCCTTCATTTTTATATTTTTTAAAAGCTCTTTTCTTATAGTTTATAGCTTTTTTAACTTTGGCCGTGAGCCACATAGGTTTTATTTTTAGCCTTTTAAATTTATTGCCCATGGGAATATACTTTGCAGTGAGTTCACAAACAGTCTTTTTGAAGAATCCCCATTTCTGTTCTGTGCCCATTGTTGCCAATATTCTCTCCCAGTCTAAGTTCTGGAGAGCAGCCCTCATCCTTGGAAAATTTGCCCTCTTGAAATTAAGTGTTTTTATCTTTCCTGTATGTGATTTTTGCTTACAGCTAACCTCAAATGAAGGTTGACAATCTGCATCTGGTGGCAGGCGATGGTGGCAAGTGACAGGCTCAGGGCTCCCACTGATTCTGCATTATGGTGAGTTATAATGGTGACTATTTAATTTTATATACCAAAACAGAAATTGGCTAGAAGGCATGGAGGTGAGCAATGTGTGTCCTTCAGGGGCTGCATACAGTATACTGCATACTTTGTTGTTCGGAATTAATATAAGCTGTTGCCTGGGTACTGTGCCACATGGGTGTGGTAATCTGTTGTTCAATGGCATTAGTTCATTTTTTTCTGGGGGGCTGTTTGCGGGGGGGGGGGGGGCATACAACATTTTGCTATGGGGCCCTGTGATTTCTAGTTACGCCCCTAGGTATGTCTTACTGTTATACTGTAATGTTACTTTGTTTTATTGTTAACAATTATTTGCTTAGCAGGTACGCCATTCAGCTGCAGCACGGGTTTATTTATTCTGACAGCAACAGCGGTTGCTCCTACGATACGTAAAGCTGTGACTCCAGCACTGTAGGAGGTGATTTCACCACCACAGTTAAAAAAAGAGCATATATGCCGAAGCATGGGGGCAAGGATGGAGGGGTGATTTGCTATTAGGGGTGGATTGCCCCCATGCTTCGACATATATTTTTTAGGCACAAGTTACGATAAAAAATAAGTTGTTTTTTGGAGTGAATGTTTTATTGTTACCATTGTTTGCTTTTCAGGTGTGCCATTCAGCTGCAGCACTGATTTATTTATCTTGACAGCAACAGCGTTTGCTCTCACGATACTTTAATCAGTGACTCCAGCTATGTAGGAGGTGATTTGGCCACCACAGTTTAAAAAAAAAAATGGTGCATGTATGCACATCATTAGAAGTGGGTGGATGAAGGGCAGTAGTCTAATGGTGGGCATACCTAGCAATCAATCTCTTTTTTTTGTTCAGCCCACAGGCAAAGGCAAACGCATGTGTCGGTCTCGTGTCATATGTAAACAGCAAAACAGCAATTGCACCATGGTGCATGGAGCTCTCACTTCCACCTCCTTAGAAAACCTGAAGGTGGTGATTGGTTTTCAGGGTCCTGTACACGGCTAGGCTCCCAAAAAGTCTCACACATGTGGTATCCCTATACTCAGGAGAAGCAGTAGAATGTATTTTGGGGTCTAATTTCACATATGCCCATGGCATGTTTGAGCAATATATCATTTAGTGACAACTTTGTGCAAAAAAAAAAAAAAAAAAAAAAAAAAGTTTGTAATTTTCCCGAAAATTTGGGTAAAATATAAAATATTCCATGGACTCAACATGCCTCTCAGCAAATAGCTTGGGGTGTCTACTTTCCAAAATGGGGTCATTTCGGGGGGTTGTGCTATCTTGACATTTTATGGCCTTCGAAACTGTGATACAGTGGTGTGAAAAAGTGTTTGCCCCCTTCCTCATTTCCTGTTCCTTTGCATGTTTGTCACACTTAAGTGTTTCGGAACATCAAACCAATTTAAACAATAGTCAAGGACAACACAAGTAAACACAAAATGCAATTTGTAAATGAAGGTGTTTATTATTAAAGGTGAAAAAAAATCCAAACCATCATGGCCCTGTGTGAAAAAGTGATTGCCCCCTAAACCTAATAACTGGTTGGGCCACCCTTAGCAGCAACAACTGCAACCAAGCGTTTGCGATAACGTGCAATGAGGCTTTTACAGCGTCCTGGAGGAATTTTGGCCCACTCATCTTTGCAGAATTGTCCTAATTCAGTCACATTAGAGGGTTTTCGAGCATGAACGGCCTTTTTAAGGTCATACCACAACATCTCAATAGGATTCAGGTCAGGACTTTGGCTAGGCCACTCCAAAGTCTTCATTTTGTTTTTCTTCAGCCATTCGGTGGTGGACTTGCTGGTGTGTTTAGGATCATTGTCCTGCTGCAGAACCCAAGTTCGTTTCAGCTTGAGTACACGAACAGATGGTCGGACATTCTCCTTCAGGATCTCTTGGTAGACAGCAGAATTCATAGTTCCTTTTATCACGGCAAGTCTTCCAGGTCCTGAAGCAGCAAAACAGCCCCAGACCATCACACTACCACCACCATATTTTACTGTTGGTATAATGTTCTTTTTCTGAAATGCAGTGTTCCTTCTACGCCAGATATACTTGGACACACACCTTCCAAAGAGTTCCACTTTTTGTCTCATCGGTCCACAGAATGTTGTCCCAAAAGTCTTGGGGATCATCAAGATGTGTTGTGGAGAAATTGAGACGAGCTTTTTTTTTCAAATCTCTTTATTACAAAATTTTTCATTACATAATAATATACATTTTGCATTTTTATATAGTTTTACATTACTTTATATAATACAGATTATAATTACATTTTCTCCTCTCATTCATTCCATTCTCTTTCATCCTCTATGGCAGTGATGGCGAACCTATGGCACGCGTGCCACAGCCAGCACGCCGAGCCCTCTCTGTGGGCACGTGAGAAAATCCTGTACGGAGATATATTTTGTGCACAGCTCCCCTCCCCATAGAACTACATTTCCCACAAGTCTCTAGGTCCAGGGGTGATGTGTCTAGGATGGGCGTGGACTAGATGAAGAATCGCTCCGGGTTGGATGGCAGGCATAACATGTAGTGGGGAAGATGCCCAATCACAGGCCGTTCTTGTGCCCGGGAACTGAGTCAGCTGATGAGTGTATTATTGAAGTGCTGTGCAACCGTTGTTAAAGTAAGTGACAAGGAATAAATGTGTTTAGCTGTGTACACTGTTTCTGTGCCTCTTCAAATAGGATCTATTTCTTGAGGACTTTTTTTCTTCTTCTCGTTCTCAACATTGCCACAATATATGGAAGGGTATGGTCAGAATAATGTTGTGTATATTCTGTCTGTGTTACTCTATCAAAGCTGTCAGAAGAATTTTCTGTAGGATATGAGCTTTGATGCCATGATACTTTGTGTTGGCTATTCAGGTTTATCTGACTGGGAATGCCTGCTAGATTTAGCAGAGACCACTGCAGTACAGTGAGATGTAAATACATATAGTTTTCCCCCTGCCATCCCCCTGTATTTCATGACACAAGAGTCACATGACAGACAGTCCAGAGTCAGTGGCATTATACAGGGAGGAGGTGTAGAGCTGCTGCTGCTGGGAGTTTGCATTCGACATGCAATGAACTGCACAGGCATTGTGAGTGAACCACATTGGTAAAGCATTGCTACAGTTGTCCTTGAGTGTTCACGTTCAGAATGATGTTTCCTGGACATATAGGACTGTGAACATCAGTCAGGAATGAGAGATTTTTCAAGTTGTCTTCTGCTACAGCAATGCAGGGCAACCAGTACGTCTTCAGCTGGAGTAGAACTACAGATCTCAACATACCTTGGCAACCAAAGAGTGCATAATGTGTGCCAGCAGGGCATGGGGGGACTGGAAGTTCTGCTGCAGCTGGAGAGTTGCTGGTTGCATGTCACCCCTGTAACAGGATTTCGTTATCATCCAGCCAGTGCTTCTACTGAACAACTAGTAATTTAAAGTGCACCTGTCATGCAACTTGAGTGTATTGAATATTAATGTATAGTTAGTAGAATAGTGATACTGGAATTTAATTGCACAATGCTAGGACAGCTTCCAAAAAAATTAACTTTTGTCAAAATTTGTTCTAGTTTTAGATCTTCTTGTAAAAAACACTACGACTACATATTGAATACACAATGATTTCTGATGTGTCCCATGTTTACCCCCCAACATCACAGCACACACTCATCAAGTTCTGTATATGTTGGCACTTTGAAATCAATACGTTGGTTTTGTGTTGCAGTTTGGGCACTCGGGCTCAAAAAGGTTCGCCATCACTGCTCTATGGTCACCTTATACTATATTTTCGGGTGTTCCTATATCCACTATTAACCATGTTCTATTCCATTTTGCCCATATATTTTCATATCTTCGCCCGTTTCCCCTTTGTTCATACATTATTTTTTCGTAGGGTAGGACCTGATTTACCGCTCTCACCCATTGGGTTACTGTCGGGGGATTTGGCTGAATCCATTTTTCTATTATTTGTTTTCTTGCCAGAAACAGTACCTCCCTTAAGAAGGTATTGTTGTCTCTATTATCTCTCTCATCCCTCAATATCCCCAACAAACATAATTCCATCGTAGCCGTAAAGGATTTGTTCAAAACTTTTCCTATTTTCCTAGCTACCTGTTGCCAGTATTTTCCTATTTTACCACAGTACCACATTACATGAAGAAAGTCTGCTCCCCCCTGCCCACATCTAGTACATCTTGGTTCAGCCATCCTCCCCATTTTATACAGTCTATTTGGGGCCAAGTACGTCTGATGTATTATATTCATCTGTATTATCCTGTTATTCATTGCGGGGGATACCTTCAAGTGGGAAGTGCAGGCTTCATCCCATTCATGATCACTCATGTCTGGGATAGCCGTCTGCCACTTCTCCCTTATTTTCAGGGGTTCGCCTTCTATTTTCTTCTGCAGCAAATGTGTATAAATTTTGGCTATCAGTCCCTTAGGTCCCTGCGATCTCAAAATACCTATAAGGGGATATTTAGATATTTTTATTTCCTCCGTTCTAAACTGTAGGTAAGGGGTTGGGGGAACTCAACCTAGGACATCTGCATGAAAAGGAGCACCACGTTTAACTCTTAAAGACTATTATGAATACAAAACCCACCACTTCACCTGGAGATTGCTTATGAATTGTGCACTGTATATGGGAATACCTGTTTGATTGCACAGGACTCGTTTTCAATTTTAAACACCTTTATCTTGGACTCGCGGCAATTTATTTATTTATTGAACACAGGTTTATTTGTGCTTTTTGTTTTTAAATGCACAGGTCTATTCATTCACGGATTGCCTTTTTGCACTAGTGTTCTCATTATTTATTTATTGCATTTTACACGATATTTGCTATTTATATACTATTTATTTTTCACTTGAATATTTATTGCCACTTATAGTTTTATTGCACTATTTTTATCCATTTATTTTGACACATAGGATGTGGATTTTATTTTTTATATTGTTTGATTTATTCGTTTGATGCTGTTTGTATAGCTCTATTCACTATTTGATGCTATACGCCTTGATTTATTTCATTAATTTCTTTGGACGCTGTGTCTGGAGCCACCCTTGTTGGACGATCCCCCTTGGAGTGGTGGACTTTTAATAGCGCCACATTTTTATCCGATCAGTAATTTTAATGCACTCTTGTTACATTTTTAACTAGTCTTTTTTATTCATATCATTTTTATGCTAGCGCCCCATTATTTATATATTTATATATATATTTATTCTCACTGATTGTTGGTGTGTGAACACTTTGATGGTGGCTGCGGCAGTCGTTGCTATTGCTGATTAGCTGAATAATTTTAGCTCCTCCCCCTTTTTTTGGTTTGCGCAGTTGTATCCCCCCTTTTTACAGTGTGTGCTCTTTGTCTCCCCCTACAGTGCAGTACCCGTTTTTTTATAACACTATCTATCTACTGTATGTGTGTGTGCATGCATGTATGTGTGTGGATGCATGTATGTGTGTGTGCATGCATGTATGTGTGTGTGTGTGTCTGTGTGCATGCATGTATGTGTGGGTGTGTGTGTGTGCGCATGCATGTATGTGTGTGTGCATGCATGTGTGTGCATGCATGTATGTGTGTGCATGCATGTGTGTGTGCATGCGTGTGTGTGTGTGTGCATGTATTTGTGTATGTGTGTGCATGCATGTGTGTGTGCATGTATGTATGCATATGTATGTATGTGAGTGTGCATGTATGTGCATGTGTTTATCAGTGGCGGTGCGTCCATAAGGGCGCACAGACGCTGCCCCCTCTCTCCAGCCACCCCCTCTATGACCAATGGATAGATTCATGCATAGCATAGCATGAATCTATCCATGGCCACCGCTGCCACCCCCATATTTAGGTGTCCAGCCCCTTTTCGGGCGCCAGGCGCCTGAATTATTGCGGCGGGGGGTGTTTTTGAAGCACCTGATTAGAGCCATAGGCTCTAATAGGCTTCAAAATAGGTGAACTGCGAGTGCCATGCTTGACGCTCACAGTCCACCCAGGTGTGTTAGAGAAGCAAATTAATATTCACTTTCCTAACACTGAACCACCTCTCCACCAATCAGGTGTGCGGGTCTGTTACCCGTCACCTGATTGTCTGAAACGATAGGCACAGCTATTGGACGCCTATCATGAGGAGAGGATGGGAGATGAGGACGGCAGGAGACGCATGGAGGACCCCGCTTGTGGCCATCACCCGCTGCCCCCCTGAGACAGGATAAGTGCTGGGCAGACGGCGAGCGGGCCGGGAATTCACAGTGGCAGCGTTCAGTGCCACAGTTGAAGCATTTGATGCAACACTGGCAGCATTTAATGGGCACACTGGCAGCATTTGATGGTCACAGTGGCAGCATTTGATGGCAGAGTTTGATGGGCACAGTGGCAGCATTTGATGGGCACAGTGGCAGCATTTGATGACACAGTGGCAGATTTTGATGGGCACACTGGCGACATTTGATGGACAAACTGGAGAATTTGATGGCACAGTGGTGGCATACGATGGGCACAGTAGTGGCATTTGATGGGCACAGTGGCTGCAATTGATGGGCACAGTGGCTGCAATTGATGTTTTTTTTTCTGAATTTTTCAGTTAGCTTGCGCCCCCCTAAAAATATTGATCACCAGCCGCCACTGGTTTATATGTGCGTGCATATGTGTTTTTTTTTATATATGTGTGTGTGTATATATATATATATATATATATATATATATATATATATATATATATATATATATATATATATATATATATATATATATATACAGTATATGTGTTTTTATTGTGTGTGTGTCTGTGTGTGTGTTTATATATGTGTGTGTTTACATGTATGTATGCACATTTTATGTATGCGCTTTTAATCCTGACCTCCTATATGTGTACAATCATTTTTTTTTTTTTGCTTGTTCATAGTACCAGCAAAATAAATGCTGTTCCTCCGAAAAGCGATCCATGCTCAGATCGCTTTTCAGAGGCATTTGACAGCCGGTAAAGAGGCAATATGTTGCCTACTGACCGCCTGTTTTAACCCCTTAAATGCAAAAAAATAAGTAAAAATATATATTTTTTCAATATTTTACATCTTTTTCCATTTATATCGCAAAAAAATGGAAAATTGTATACTCACCTTTCCGTAATTTTCCTTTCCTGACGCATCTTCATGGCAGCACACACTGGGTTGTGGCTCCGCCCCCACAACCTGACAGGATTGGTTTAACTATAAATTTGAAGGGGAGACCCCCCGCTGCATTCTCTGTGTATATCATTACAAAACACGGGGAGGGAATCTGTGTGCTGCCATGAAGATGCGTCAGGAAAGGAAAATTACGGAAAGGTGAGTATACAATTTTCCATTTTCCTGACGCCTTCATGGCAGCACACACTGGGAAATAACTCGCCAGTCGGGTGGGTGCAAGAAAAATAATATTTATTCCTTATAATGCGGAAGAATTGGCCCTGACCACGGATCTACCGAAGTCTGCCATGGCTAAGTGGGCAGAGTCCACTTTATAGTGTGAAATGAAGGTATGTCTGGAGGACCACATTGCTGCCCTGCAAATCGTCTCCGGTGATACTCTGCAATATGCTGCCCAGGATGTAGCCACTGCCCTTGTGGAGTGAGCCCTGATGTTTTCAGGAATCGCCAGATGTTGGATGGAGTAAGCTTTCTTAATGGACCTTATTAACCATGCAGCGATAGTGCGTGAGGTAGCCGCTTGCCCTCTTCTGCTTCCATGTGGGATAACCATGAGGGAGTCTGACTTCCTAAAAGAAGTTGTGGCTGTCAGGTAACTGATGATGGTTGTTTTAACATCCAGAGGATGAGGATCGCCCTGATCGTTGTTGAAAGACGGGAGGACAATGTCCTGATTATAATGAAAGGAAGTGGCCACCTTGGGTATGAAGTGGTCTGAAGGCCTTAGAACCACTCTATCGGGAAAAATTACCAGGTAGGGTTCTGATGACATTAGTGCCTGAATCTCAGATACTCTCCTTGCTGACGTCACTGCGATGAGGAAGGATAGTTTTAGAGTTAGGTCCCACAGTGAGATAGGTTCTGTAAAAGGAGGATTGGACAAAGCATTGAGGACTACCGAGAGATCCCAAGATGGAAAGATTGGCTTCCTGGGGGGCTTAATTTTAAGACAGGCTCTCAGGAACTGAATTACCAGAGGGTGAAAAGCCCATCTGATGCTTGTTTTGGCCGATAGGGCGGACACCTGTACCTTCAAGGTATTTGAGCTCAGTCCTTTGTCAAGCCCTGATTGGAGGAACTCTAGTATCTGAGGAGGCTCTGGAGAGGCTGGATTCCATCCCTTCTGCTGGGCCATGGCAAGGAACTTATTCCAGACTCTTGCGTAGATGGTGTTAGTAGAGGTTTTCCTGGCCTGCATCAGGGTTGATATTACCTCCTGAGAGCATCCTTGCTCCCTTAGCCGAGCCCTATCAATTTCCAGGCTGTCAAATGTAGTCTTTCTGGGGCTGGATGCCAGAACTGGCCTTGGGATAGCAAATCCGGGGTTATCGGCAGAGGGATTGGAGGCTGAAGGCTGAGTTGTAATAGCGTCGTGAACTATGGTCTCCTCGGCCAGAGTGGGATTACTGCTATCACTGTAGCTGAGGACCTCCGGAGCCTGGACAGGAATCTCGCGATTAGCAGAGTCGGAGGGAATATGTACCCCAGTTTGAAATTCCATGGGTGTACTAGGCAGTCCACTCCCTCGGCTGACGGAAACGAGGCTCTTGACAGGAATCTTCGGCATTTGGCATTCGCCGGTGTTGCTGCTAGATTGACTTCTGGCATCCCCCAAGCCTCCGTAAGAAGGTAGAAGGCTTTGGGGTTCAGGGACCACTCGTTGTTTGACAGAGTCTCTCGGCTCAGATAGTCGGCTAAGATATTCTGAGCTGCCGGAACATATACTGCCCTCAAGTCTGTCAGGTGTATCTGTGCCCACTCCAGGATAGGACGGACCTCCTCCATTAGTGTGACACTCCTGGTGCCTCCTTGCTTCTGGACATAGGCCACTGCCACCCTGTTGTCCATCCGGATAAGCACATTCCTCTCCTTCAGTATTGGAGAAAAGGCCATAAGAGCCTGAAACGCTGCCCTGAGCTCCAGTATGTTTGACACTACGCCCTGAGCCTGGAAGCGCCATTGACCCTGCGCTCCCTGATCTTGACAGTGGGCTTCCCAGCCGCTCTGGCAGGCATCTGAAGTGACCACTTCGGGCTCTGGTGGAACTATTGGCCTGTGTTTTCTGAGGTTGTGTGGACGTGTCCACCACCACACTGATTGCTTCACTGACCTGGAGATGGTAATGGTCTGGCGCATTGATACTCCATTCCACTGCCTTAGAAAGGAGTTCTGCAGAGGTCTCATGTGCCATTGGGACCATTGTATCATAGGTATGGTCGCGGACATGGACCCCAGGACACTCAAACAGGCTCTGGCTGGTAGATGCCTTGCTGCCAATAGTCTCCGCATTCTCTGTATTAAGGGCAGTATTTTTTCCTGGGGAAGTTGTACCCTGTTCGATTTGGTATTCAGATCTGCCCCCAGAAATACCATATTCTGGGTGGGTTGCAAACTGCTCTTCCTCCAATTGATCAGCCACCCAAAGTTTTGGAGTGTTGTCAGTAAAATCTCCCGATGATGAATTAGCGTTTCCCGACTTCCGGCTAGCAGTAGAATATCGTCCAGATAGTGATGGACTCGTAGACCCCTCTCTCTGAGGAGCGCGACCAGCCGTAACAGGACTTTGGTAAACGTCCTGGGAGCTGACGAGATGCCAAATGGGACTGGAAGTGACATTGGTTGATGGCAAATCTGAGGAATTTTTGAAAGGCGGGGTGAATGGGAACATGAAGACAGGCGTCCGACAAATCTACTGATAGCATCCAGCCCCCCAGGTTTATTGCTAGGAGTATGGATTGGAGGCTTTCCATCTTGAATGCTTCTATTTTGATGCATCTGTTGAGCTTTTTCAAGTCCAATACGGGACGCAAGTCTCCTGTTTTCTTTTTCACTAGAAACAAGGGGGAGTAGAATCCTCTCCCTTTTTGATCTGGAGGAACTTCCAAGATTGCTCCCTTTTGTTTCAGTTCCCCTATGTATTTTACCAATAGTTTTCTTTTGGATAGTGAATAAGGTAGTCTGGTTGACTGGAAGTGGTTGCTTGGAACTCTGTGCATGAATGTCCATTTGTGCCCGAATTTGATTGTGGACAGTGTCCATAGGTCTTTTATGTAGGTTGCCCAGATTTGCATGAAGTTTTTGAGCCTGGCGCCCACCTGCTTGCCTGCTGGGTGGGCGGGCGAATTCTCAAAAGGACTTTGCCGGGTTAGCCTTGGATTTCTGCATCCTCAAGAAGGAGGGCCTTGTGTTTTTCCAGTCCCTTCTGAATTCCCTGCCAGGACGGTAGGACTTAGCTTCCCAGTATTTATCTGGAAGGTTACGTCTGTAGGATGGCCCCTTTTGGGCCTTGGGTCTCCTGTCGGAGGGAATCAACCCTGACTTCCCTCCTGTTACCTTCGAGATGGCGGAATCTAATTTAGCCCCAAATAAATTGGAACCATCGTATGGGATTCTACACCAATTTGTTTTGGATGCGGCGTCAGCCATCCATGGTTTAAGCCATAGAGCTCTTCTAGCTGTGACTGAGGCCAACATAGCCCTGGCTGATGATCTTATTATGTCAACTGAAGCTTCTGCCACGAAGTCACCAGCCAGCTTGATTTCTTGAAGGGAGGAAGTTATTTTTTCCATTTCAATGCCGTCTAGAAGATCTTTCTCTATCTTGGATGCCCAGCCCGAGATGGCTTTTGCTACCGCTGCCGTGGTAATTGCTGGCCTACAAGCGCCTCCAGCCGTGGAATAGGCTTTCTTTAGTTCTAAGTCCATTTTTCTATCGAGAACGTCCCGAAAGGAGACAGCGTCCTCGATTGGCAAGGTGACATGCCGAGCGAGTCGCATCAAAGAGGAGTCGACTGTGGGGGCATTAATAAGTGGTTTTACCTTTGTCTCTTTTAAAGGATACATTTTGGCCAGTCTGTTGGTGAGGCTGGACCTCTTATCTGCTCGTTCCCATTCGTCCTTAATTAGATCCTCAAGTTCCCCTATGAAAGGAAAGGATTCAGGATCCCTTTTTAAATTTGGGAAATATTTCCTCACTTTCTGCGGTTCCGCTGCGTCCTCCTCCCAGCCGATTGCCTCCTTAACTCTAAATCTAAATCTTGCAAACGGCTCAACCAGGGAGAAATCAAACCCAGCAGACATCTCTTGATCCTCATTTTCTGAGGAAGACTCTGATGCTTGGGTGCGCTGGAGGTCCCCTGATGATGTACTGGGTGCTGTTCTATCCGCTGCTGGTGTAGTAGACTCCAGTATCGTTTCCCGCACAGACTCTCTTATGAGGTCTGTAGCCATCCTTGCATCTGACTCCTTCTCCTTTGTCGCTTCATTGAAGCATGATCGGCATGCGAGTTTATCTGGCAGTGCTGGTGCGCCGCAGACCCAGCAAGCGTTAGCTGCAGGACGGGTATGGCGGCTCTGGCGATGTGGTGAAGGAGACCGCCTGCAGTATGATCGACTACGGCGGGAGCCGTGGTGGCGTGAATGGCTGTGGCGTGAATGGCTGTGCCTTCGGTGGCGAGAGGGCGACCTTGAGCGGCTCCTGCGGGACCTCCTGCTAGAAGTACGGCCACTGGACCTTCTCCCATGCCTGGAGCTTGCGGCTCTTGATCCCGTAGGGCTGCCAAGAAAAATGCAGCCTTTAACGGTCTGGCACTCTTTTTTTTTTTCTCCCCTTCAATACTTACCCCTCTCGGTGCAGCCTCTTACCTAGTCTGCTGATGGTGGTCTGCGCGGGCAGTGGGCTCCATCGGAAAAAAAAAAAGGGGTGACCGGGCAGTCTGGGAAAAAAGATAAATGTATCGCTATGTATATATATTATATGTTTATTATTTATTTATTTATTATAATAAACATTTTTTTTTTTTTTTTTAAAACATGTAATATTTATTTCATATTTATTTATTATTTATATAATTAATTTTTAATTTGTTTTATCTATTTATTTTCTTTATTTATTTCTTTTTAGTAAAGTGGCCCCACAGGGACTTACCTTGAGCTGTTTTGCATTCACATACATATGCAGAGCGGCAGCTGTATCATCCTTCAGTGACAGGGCAGTCAGTTGCATAGACACAGCATTGTCTATTTAAAAAATGGCGCCATTGCGGCGCCCAAATGACGCTCGCGCATGCGCAGACGCGCCCGGAGAGACCCGGCGCCATCTTGGATAAGGGCACAGTACCCTAGCAATACGGCGGCGTCTATCTGGCCCCACACACACGCAGGCGCAATGAGGGATGAGCGGCGGCCATGACCGGAGGACAGCAAGGGCCAGCAAGCCCAGCTGAGCGAAACGGTGCAAATTAAGGTACTTTCTCCACTGCTGTATTTAAAAGGGAAAAAAGTATGGAAACTAGGGGGAATACATTAAGGGAGCCCACTGCAAAATACAAAAGCTTCTTTAAAGCTTATTAACTTGCCAGAATTCCGTCGCCCCCTGAGGCCACCAGAATGGGGGTTCCCTCCATAGAAGCTCCTTTAGAGACTGTACAGGCAGGGACTTCCAAACAGGAGAGGCTTGAACCTGCTGGGGCGAATGCAGTAAGAGGCTGATTCATCGGAAATAGGAGAATCCTGTTCGTCCAACCTGTCAGGTGAGGATAAAAAAGAGAATGCAGCGGGGGGTCTCCCCTTCAAATTTATAGTTAAACCAATCCTGTCAGGTTGTGGGGGCGGAGCAACAACCCAGTGTGTGCTGCCATGAAGGCGTCAGGAAACCTGGGTCCTGCCCCAGGGGACATATATCAATGCACAAAAGAACTTTTAAAAACTAACGTTTTTTTTTCGGGAGCAGTCATTTTAATGATGCATAAAGTGAAACAAAAAAAAAAGAACTTTTAAAAACTAACGTTTTTTCGAAATTTTCCTTTAAATATGGTACCTGGGGGGTGTCTAAAGTATGCCTGTGAAGTGGCATGTGTTTCCCGTGTTTAGAACTGTCCTTGCACAAAATGACATTTGTGCAAGGACATTCCCCGGCTATGGAATGCTCTACCAAACAACATCCGCATGGAAGAAAACCATCAGGCCTTCAGGAAAAAACTCAAGACCCACCTCTTCTAATACATGGCATCCCAACATGAGCAGTCAAGCGCCTCGAGGCGATTCAGTTCGCAGTTGCAGCGCTATACAAATCATTCATTCATTCATTCATTCATAAAGGAAAAAAAGAAGCCATTTAAAACCACTTGCGGCTTTAGGTTTGTTCTTAAGTAGAATCTGAACAGGTACATTATGAAGTGTAGCTCCATCCCAAAAAAATCTATTTTTTTAAGCTTTTTGGAGAACATAGGGAGGGGTTATCACCCCTGTAACATTTGCTGTCTTTGCACATCTGTTCAGAACATGTCACCTCACTTTCCGTCCCAATGACAAATGTTTTTGGAAAAAGTGGGGTTTTAATTGAAACAAGGATTGGTGATAAAGTATCAGTAGAGAGGAGATACCTTTTTCCCAAATTAAATCTAACAGGATAGAATTTCCCTTCCTAGGGGTAGATTTCCTCTCACTTCCTGTTTTCTCTTTCCATTTGCAAGTAGGAGTCGTTTGTAAGTTGGATGTTTGAAAGTAGGGGCCTGGCGTATATACTCTGCAGAAATTTGCCCTATTAGATGTTGGTGTAGCCACAAGACTGGTGGGCACAGGAATGGGCCCTGCTGTGAGTTAATAGATCAAGATTTGTAATTGCATGCACCTGTTGAACAGGGCAGAAAAATTGGGGGTGGTGGTGGTGGTGGTGGTGGACGGTTTTGCCACAAGACTGTAAGCTCTCACAGTTACTCTTGGTGGGCGCAGGAATGGGCCCTGCTGTGAGTTATTAGATCAAGATTTGTAATTGCAAGCACCTGATGAACAGGGCAGAAAAATTGGGCCTTTGGCGGTGGTGGTGGACGGTGTTGCCACAAGACTGTAGGCCCTCATAGTTACTCTTGGTGGGCGCAGGAATGGGCCCTGCTGTGAGTTATTAGATCAAGATTTGTAATTGCAAGCACCTGATGAACAGGGCAGAAAAATTGGGCCTTTGGCGGTGGTGGTGGACGGTGTTGCCACAAGACTGCAGGCCCTCATAGTTACTCTTGGTGGGCGCAGGAATGGGCCCTGCTGTGAACTATTAGATCAAGATTTGTAATTACCCGCCCCTGTTAAACAGGGGCTGAAAAATTGTGCCTTAGGCACTGGTGCTGGTGCCACAACACTGCAACCCCTCACAGAGACTGTACTTGGAGCACAGCAGTCACACGTGTTGCGAAGCATTTTTTTAAAAAATTGTAAGTACACGCCCCTGTTAAACAGGGGCTGAAAAATTGTGCCTTAGGCACTGGTGCTGGTGCCACAACACTGCAACCCGGCCCTCACAGATACTGTACTTGGAGCACAGCAGTCACACATGTTGCGAAGCATTTTTTTAAAAAATTGTAAGTACACGCCCCTGTTAAACAGGGGCTGAAAAATTGTGCCTTAGGCACTGGTGCTGGTGCCACAACACTGCAACCCGGCCCTCACAGATACTGTACTTGGAGCACAGCAGTCACACGTGTTGCGAAGCATTTTTTTAAAAAAAATTGTAAGTACCCGCCCCTGTTAAACAGGGGCTAAAAAATTGTGCCTTAGGCACTGGTGCTGGTGCCACAACACTGCAACCCCTCACAGATACTGTACTTGGAGCACAGCAGTCACACTTGTTGCGAAGCATTTTTTTTTAAAAAATTGTAAGTACACGCCCCTGTTAAACAGGGGCTGAAAAATTGTGCCTTAGGCACTGGTGCTGGTGCCACAACACTGCAACCCCTCACAGATACTGTACTTGGAGCACAGCAGTCACATGTGTTGCGAAGCATTTTTTTAAATTGTAAGTACCCGCCCCTGTTAAACAGGGGCTGAAAAATTGTGCCTTAGGCACTGGTGTGGTGGCATGGATCATTGAGGAGGAGGAAGAGGATAGTCAGTGAACATAAGAGGACAGTCACTCAGCATCAGCATAGGCAGTCTTGAAGGGATGTGACATTAAAAATTATTCGGTTATATCCGCCTCAGGTGCCTGGTAGCTGGTGGTGATCCAAGACTGATTCATTTTGATGAAGGTCAGTCGATCAACCGAGGCGGTGGACAGGCGCACCCTATGATCAGTCACAAATCCTCCAGCAGCACTGAATGTGCGTTCGGAAAGAACGCTGGAGGCAGGACAGGCCAGTAGCTCAATTGCATACTGTGCAAGCTCTGGCCAGTGATCCATCCTCAGGACCCAGTAAGCCAGAGGATTTTCGGTGGGAAAGGTGTCCAAGTCTGACCTTGCCCCAAGGTATTCCTGCACCATGTATATCAGACGCTGGCGATGGTTGCTGGAACCGATCATACCTTGGGGCTGCAGACTAAAAAATTGTCTGAACGCATCGGTCAGACGTCCACCTTCCCCACCGCTCCTTCTGCCACTGACCGAAGCCTCAGCAACTCGTCGCCCAGGACCAGGAGTTTGTAGCCTCCCAGTTTCTGGGAACGCGTTGCACAGACCTTTCTGCAAGGCCTCCCTGAGATGTCTCATCCTCTGCTCCCTCTGCGACGGCAAGATAAGGTCCGCAACCTTACCCTTGTACCGCGGATCAAGGAGAGTGGCCAGCCAGTAATGGTCCCTCTCCTTGATCCGAAGAACACGAGGATCCTTCCGCAGGCTTTGCAGGATCAGGGAGGCCATGCAGCGTAGGTTAGCTGAGGCATTCGGTCCGGAGTCTTCTGGGTCACTGAGGATGACATGATCGCCAGCCACCTCCTCCCAGCCACGTACAAATCCACTGGTTTGTTGGGACTGTACATCATCCCTAAAAGACTGCTGCTGCTGATGCTGAGTGCCAGGCTCCACCTCCATGCTCACACAATCCTCCTCCTCCTCCTCCTCCTCCTCCTCCTCCTCCTCCTCATCCTCTTCCTGTGTGATGGGTGGGACAGAAGGAACACTGTCCGGATAAAGGGGGCCTTGAGAGGCAAGGAAGTCCTCCTCTTCCTGCCTCTGTTCTGCCTCAAGTGCCCTGTCCATTATCCCACGCAGCGTATGCTCCAACAGGTGGACAAGAGGGACAGTGTCACTGATGCATGCACTGTCACTGCTCACCATCCTCGTGGCCTCCTCAAATGGTGAGAGGACAGTGCATGCATCCCTGATCATGCTCCACTGACGTGGGGAAAGAAAACCAAGCTCCCCTGACCCTGTCCTGGTGCCGTAGTCGCAAAGGTACTCATTGATGGCCCTCTGCTGCGTGTGCAGTCGCTGCAGCATGGCCAACGTTGAGTTCCACCTGGTGGGCATGTCACATATTAGGCGGTTCTTGGGCAGGTTCAGCTCCTTTTGCAGCTCAGTCAGCCGAGCACTGGCATTATAAGATCGGCGGAAATGCACACAGACTTTCCTGGCCTGCCTCAGGACATCCTGTAAGCCTGGGAACCTGCCCAAGAACCGCTGCACCACCAGGTTGAGGACGTGAGCCATGCAGGGCACATGGGTGAGCTGCCCCTGTCGCAGGGCGGAGAGGAGGTTGGTGCCATTGTCAGAAACGACCATTCCTGGCTTAAGCTGACGTGGCGTCAACCACCTCTCGGCCTGCCCCTGCAGAGCTGCCAGAACCTCTGGCCCAGTGTGGCTCCTGTCCCCCAAACACACCAGCGCAAGCACGGCATGGCATCTTTTTGCCTGCGTACTTGCGTAGCCCCTTGTACGCCTACGGAGCACCGCTGGTTCCAAGGACAGAGCACTGGAGGAAGAAGAAGAGGAGGGGGTGGAGGAGAGAGGTGTGTCACAACCAGTAGCAGTAGTAGCGTTTTGGAGGCGTGGTGGCGGAACAACCTCCAACACTACTGCACCTTGTCCTGCATCCCTCCCAGCTGCCAATAGAGTGACCCAATGGGCCGTGAAAGAAAGGTACCGTCCCTGTCCATGCCTGCTGGACCATGAGTCAGCGGTAATATGCACCTTACCGCTGACCGCCCTGTCCAGCGAGGCATGGACATTGCCCTCCACATGCCGGTAGAGAGACGGAATCGCCTTCCGTGAGAAAAAGTGGCGTTTGGGAACCTGCCACTGAGGAACCGCACATTGAACAAACTCACGGAAGGGGGCCGAGTCTACCAACTGAAAAGGCAGCAGTTGAAGTGCTAGCAATTTAGCCAGGCTAGCATTCAACCGCTGGGCATGTGGATGGCTGGGAGTGTACTTCTTTCTACGGTCCAGCAGCTGGGGCAGGGAAATTTGCCTGCTGCAATCGGACGTCGGTGTACTGCAAGTACTTGGTTGTGACACACCTAATTCTACACCTTCAGTCCTCTCAGAGCAGCTTTCAGAGAGGACTGAAGGTGTAGTGGGGATGGAGATCCCAGCTGAGGAGGAGCAAGGAGAGGTCCGCTTAGTTCTTTGGTGTGGGTCTTTTATGTGTGCCTGCCAACGAGCTGCATGGCAGGTCGCCATATGTCTGGTCATGCTTGTGGTTCCCAAGCGGCTGATGTTTTGGCCACGCGAGATACGCTTGAGACAAATATTGCAAATAGCAGTGGTGCGATCTGCTGCACTCGTCTCAAAAAAGGCCCACACCAAAGAACTTTTCTGATAACGTGCAGAGGCAGCGCCCTGCACAGGCGGAGCTCTGCGGTGTTGTACAGTTGCTGTGCTGGCCTCTACCTGGCCTCCAGGGGGCATCCTGCCTCGTTGGACATGTGACGCCGCATCCTCCTCCTCCTCGTCCTCCTCCTCATCCTCTCTCCCTTCAGGCACCCACGTGGAGTCAGTGACCTCATCATCCCCTCCCTCTTCACCACTAGAGCAAACCTGGCAGTAAGCTGCAGCTGGTGGAACAGTACTGCCAGATTCCTCAAGCTGGGTATCATCATCCGAGCCTTCGAATCGTTGGGCATCCTCCTGGAGCATGTACCCAACACTGTGCTCAAAGAGTTCGGGGGACTCCTCAGGAGGACATGGTGGGTCTAGGGAAGGGGTGGCTGATGATGCTCTGTCAGTACCCTGAGCCTGGGTGAGAGAGGATGAGGAGGATGAGGAGGGCTTGGTCATCCATTCTACCAAGCCTTCAGCATGATGCGGCTCCACATGTCCAGCTGCCGAAAACAAAGACGCGCGTGTCCCATGGCCACGTGCTGATGACGATGCACGACCACGTCCACGTCCACGGCCACGTCCACTAGAAACAGAGCCTGCCTGCCCTGTGTTCTTGGCTCTGCACGCTCTGCCTCCCCTTGGCGGTCTTCCAGCCATTGTAGTCGGTAGTCCTGTGGGTGCTGCTGAGAAGAATATATAGGAGCTCTGTGTGATGCCACTAACACACTAGAAGTCCTGTGGGTGCTTCTGCAAAGAAAATAGAGGAGCTCTGTGTGATGCCACTAACACACTAGAAGTCCTGTGGGTGCTTCTGCAAAGAAAATAGAGGAGCTCTGTGTGATGCCACTAACACACTAGAAGTCCTGTGGGTGCTGCTGAGAAGAAAATATAGGAGCTCTGTGTGATGCCACTAACACACTAGAAGTCCTATGGGTGCTTCTGCAAAGAAAATAGAGGAGCTCTGTGTGATGCCACTAACACACTAGAAGTCCTGTGGGTGCTTCTGCAAAGAAAATAGAGGAGCTCTGTGTGATGCCACTAACACACTAGAAGTCCTGTGGGTGCTGCTGAGAAGAAAATATAGGAGCTCTGTGTGATGCCACTAACACACTAGAAGTCCTGTGGGTGCTTCTGCAAAGAAAATAGAGGAGCTCTGTGTGATGCCACTAACACACTAGAAGTCCTGTGGGTGCTGCTGAGAAGAAAATATAGGAGCTCTGTGTGATGCCACTAACACACTAGAAGTCCTGTGGGTGCTTCTGCAAAGAAAATAGAGGAGCTCTGTGTGATGGGACTAAACACTTCAAGTCCTATGGGTGCTTCTGGGAAGAAAATAGAGGAGCTCTGTGTGATGCCACTAACACACTAGAAGTCCTGTGGGTGCTTCTGCAAAGAAAATATAGAGGAGCTCTGTGTGATGCCACTAACACACTAGAAGTCCTGTGGGTGCTTCTGCAAAGAAAATAGAGGAGCTCTGTGTGATGCCACTAACACACTAGAAGTCCTGTGGGTGCTGCTGAGAAGAAAATATAGGAGCTCTGTGTGATGCCACTAACACACTAGAAGTCCTGTGGGTGCTTCTGCAAAGAAAATAGAGGAGCTCTGTGTGATGCCACTAACACACTAGAAGTCCTGTGGGTGCTGCTGAGAAGAAAATATAGGAGCTCTGTGTGATGCCACTAACACACTAGAAGTCCTATGGGTGCTTCTGCAAAGAAAATAGAGGAGCTCTGTGTGATGCCACTAACACACTAGAAGTCCTGTGGGTGCTGCTGAGAAGAAAATATAGGAGCTCTGTGTGATGCCACTAACACACTAGAAGTCCTATGGGTGCTTCTGCAAAGAAAATAGAGGAGCTCTGTGTGATGCCACTAACACACTAGAAGTCCTGTGGGTGCTTCTGCAAAGAAAATAGAGGAGCTCTGTGTGATGCCACTAACACACTAGAAGTCCTGTGGGTGCTTCTGCAAAGAAAATAGAGGAGCTCTGTGTGATGCCACTAACACACTAGAAGTCCTGTGGGTGCTGCTGAGAAGAAAATATAGGAGCTCTGTGTGATGCCACTAACACACTAGAAGTCCTGTGGGTGCTTCTGCAAAGAAAATAGAGGAGCTCTGTGTGATGCCACTAACACACTAGAAGTCCTGTGGGTGCTGCTGAGAAGAAAATATAGGAGCTCTGTGTGATGCCACTAACACACTAGAAGTCCTGTGGGTGCTTCTGCAAAGAAAATAGAGGAGCTCTGTGTGATGCCACTAACACACTAGAAGTCCTGTGGGTGCTGCTGAGAAGAAAATATAGGAGCTCTGTGTGATGCCACTAACACACTAGAAGTCCTGTGGGTGCTTCTGCAAAGAAAATAGAGGAGCTCTGTGTGATGGGACTAACACACTTCAAGTCCTATGGGTGCTTCTGGGAAGAAAATAGAGGAGCTCTGTGTGATGCCACTAACACACTAGAAGTCCTGTGGGTGCTTCTGCAAAAAAATATAGAGGAGCTCTGTGTGATGCCACTAACACACTAGAAGTCCTGTGGGTGCTTCTGCAAAGAAAATAGAGGAGCTCTGTGTGATGCCACTAACACACTAGAAGTCCTGTGGGTGCTGCTGAGAAGAAAATATAGGAGCTCTGTGTGATGCCACTAACACACTAGAAGTCCTGTGGGTGCTTCTGCAAAGAAAATAGAGGAGCTCTGTGTGATGCCACTAACACACTAGAAGTCCTGTGGGTGCTGCTGAGAAGAAAATATAGGAGCTCTGTGTGATGCCACTAACACACTAGAAGTCCTATGGGTGCTTCTGCAAAGAAAATAGAGGAGCTCTGTGTGATGCCACTAACACACTAGAAGTCCTGTGGGTGCTGCTGAGAAGAAAATATAGGAGCTCTGTGTGATGCCACTAACACACTAGAAGTCCTATGGGTGCTTCTGCAAAGAAAATAGAGGAGCTCTGTGTGATGCCACTAACACACTAGAAGTCCTGTGGGTGCTTCTGCAAAGAAAATAGAGGAGCTCTGTGTGATGCCACTAACACACTAGAAGTCCTGTGGGTGCTTCTGCAAAGAAAATAGAGGAGCTCTGTGTGATGCCACTAACACACTAGAAGTCCTGTGGGTGCTGCTGAGAAGAAAATATAGGAGCTCTGTGTGATGCCACTAACACACTAGAAGTCCTGTGGGTGCTTCTGCAAAGAAAATAGAGGAGCTCTGTGTGATGCCACTAACACACTAGAAGTCCTGTGGGTGCTGCTGAGAAGAAAATATAGGAGCTCTGTGTGATGCCACTAACACACTAGAAGTCCTATGGGTGCTTCTGCAAAGAAAATAGAGGAGCTCTGTGTGATGCCACTAACACACTAGAAGTTCTGTGGGTGCTTCTGCAAAGAAAATAGAGGAGCTCTGTGTGATGGGACTAACACACTTCAAGTCCTATGGGTGCTTCTGGGAAGAAAATATAGGTCTGTGTGATGGGACTAACACACTTCAAGTCCTATAGGTGCCTCTGGGAACAAAATATATGATCTCTGTGTGATGGGACTAACACACTTCAAGTCCTATAGGTGCTTCTGGGAAGAAAATATAGGTCTGTGTGATGGGACTAACACACTTCAAGTCCTATGGGTGCTTCTGGGAAGAAAATGTAGGTCTGTGTGATGGGACTAACACACTTCAAGTCTTTTGGGTGCTTCTGGGAAGAAAATATAGGTCTGTGTGATGGGACTAACACACTTCAAGTCCTATAGGTGCTTCTGGGAACAAAATATAGGATCTCTGTGTGATGGGACTAACACACTTCAAGTCCTATAGGTGCTTCTGGGAACAAAATATATGATCTCTGTGTGATGGGACTAACACACTTCAAGTCCTATAGGTGCTTCTGGGAAGGAAATATAGGTCTGTGTGATGGGACTAACACACTTCAAGTCCTATAGGTGCTTCTGGGAACAAAATATATGATCTCTGTGTGATGGGACTAACACACTACAAGTCCTATAGGTGCTTCTGGGAACAAAATATATGATCTCTGTGTGATGGGACTAACACACTTCAAGTCCTATAGGTGCTTCTGGGAAGAAAATATAGGTCTGTGTGATGGGACTAACACACTTCAAGTCCTATAGGTGCTTCTGGGAACAAAATATATGATCTCTGTGTGATGGGACTAACACACTTCAAGTCTTTTGGGTGCTTCTGGGAAGAAAATATAGGTCTGTGTGATGGGACTAACACACTTCAAGTCCTATAGGTGCTTCTGGGAACAAAATATAGGATCTCTGTGTGATGGGACTAACACACTTCAAGTCCTATGGGTGCTTCTGGGAAGAAAATGTAGGTCTGTGTGATGGGACTAACACACTTCAAGTCCTATAGGTGCTTCTGGGAACAAAATATATGATCTCTGTGTGATGGGACTAACACACTTCAAGTCCTATAGGTGCTTCTGGGAACAAAATATATGATCTCTGTGTGATGGGACTAACACACTTCAAGTCCTATAGGTGCTTCTGGGAACAAAATATATGATCTCTGTGTGATGGGACTAACACACTTCAAGTCCTATAGGTGCTTCTGGGAAGAAAATGTAGGTCTGTGTGATGGGACTAACACACTTCAAGTCCTATAGGTGCTTCTGGGAACAAAATATATGATCTCTGTGTGATGGGACTAACACACTTCAAGTCCTATAGGTGCTTCTGGGAAGGAAATATAGGTCTGTGTGATGGGACTAACACACTTCAAGTCCTATAGGTGCTTCTGGGAACAAAATATATGATCTCTGTGTGATGGGACTAACACACTTCAAGTCCTATAGGTGCTTCTGGGAAGAAAATGTAGGTCTGTGTGATGGGACTAACACACTTCAAGTCCTATAGGTGCTTCTGGGAACAAAATATAGGAGCTCTGCCTGCCTGCCACGAACACACTACAAGTCCTATAGGTGCTTCTGGGAACAAAATATAGGAGCTCTGCCTGCCTGCCACGAACACACTACAAGTCCTATAGGTGCTTCTGGGAACAAAATATAGGAGCTCTGCCTGCCTGCCACGAACACACTACAAGTCCTATAGGTGCTTCTGGGAACAAAATATAGGAGCTCTGCCTGCCTGCCACGAACACACTACAAGCCCCTCTTTCTAAATCAATCTAAATGAATGAATCTATCTAACTCAATCTCTCTAAGTAAATCTCTCTAACTAACTAAATCCAGCAGAGTGTCACAGATCTAGCCTGCTTTATCTGCGCCGGAACAGCATGTGACCGGCGCAGACGGCGTGGCGGCCTTTTATAGGGGGGGGGGCGTGTACTACAGCCCCTGAGCTGTAATTGGCTACAGGCGTCCTGCCTGTAGCCAATTATGGCTCTTCGAGTTTCCGGGGCTGTGATTGGCCAAGCATGCGGGGTCACAGTGCATGCTTGGCCAATCATCAGCCAGCAATGCACTGCGCCGGCCGCGCCGGCCGCAATGCATTGCGGGGCCGCGCGCATCACACGAACGTGATGCGAGCGGCCAAAATAGTTCTGGGCTCGCCGAGCGAGCGAACGCCCGGTGCTCGATGCGAACGTGGGTTCGCATCGAGCACCGGGCCCATCCCTAATACACATATATATATATATATTGTAACCTGGGGGACAGGTAGCAGGTACAAAGCTCCCTGGGATGAGCTGTTATTTAGGCACAGATACCAAATCCACTTGAGGTAGTGAAAACAGTGCTGGGTTTATTTGATTTAAATACAAGTCCATACACAGGTGCTGCACAGTCTTCCAGAAAACATATCACAACAGAAATAACAAAACAAAAGTCCTAGCCGTGTCTCGGCTCTAACTATACCATACACAGGCCCTCACTACCAGACTGAGCAAGCCTACCGCTTGTCAGTTTCTGTATAGAGTTTTAAAACGTTTTACCAACCTTTAGCTCCTCAAAAACCATCTATGTCTGTGTATCCTAGGCAGAGAGCAAAGGCTGTCTGCTCAGGTGAGCTTAAATTAGCCTGGGAAAGAGGACTAAGATCCGAACGGGATCATGTATCAGAGACCTCTGAATGTGTATGAGAGGAGCCTGGGGGACGTATAAATCCTGAACAAGACTTCTCCTGGCTCTCTCTGGGACGCTCTGCTACATATCCTCCCCCCTTGTTTCAACCCCAGGGTTGGAACACCTGTGGCCCAACAGGAGTGAACACAGAACAGGGCATCTACATTCCCCATCTCCACACCTGGCCTGTGTTTTACTGTGAAGGAGTAATCCTGTAGAGCCAAAAACCACCGGTTCACCCGTCTATTAGTCTCCTTCTTTTGGGCCATCCATTTCAGGGGAGCATGGTCAGTTATTAAGTCAAACTGGCACCCTAACAAATAGTACCTGAGCGCGTCCACGGCCCACTTTATGGCTAAACATTCCTTTTCAATGACTGCATACTTTTTCTCATGGTCATTGAGCTTTCTGCTTAGGTACAAGACAGGGTGTTCTTCCCCATTGTATACCTGTGATAGTACTGTTCCGATACCAACATCAGATGCATCCATCTGAACCAAAAACTCTCTGGAGAAATCAGGGGAGTACAGTACTGGCTGTGCACACAGAGCCTTCTTCAGGACCTGGAAAGACTCCTCTGCTACTGATGACCATTTCACCATTACTGAGTCTTTCCCTTTCGTAAGGTCTGTCAGAGGGGCAGCTATAGTTGCAAAATTTGGGATAAATCTTCTATAATACCCCGCAATACCAAGAAAGGCCCTGACCTGCTTCTTGTTTGCAGGGCGTGGCCATTCCTGGATGGCTGCTATTTTACTCACTTGAGGTTTTATGACACCACGGCTAATAGTGTAGCCCAAATACTTGGCTTCCTCTAGACCAATGGCACATTTTTTTTGGATTTGCCGTAAAACCTTCTTTGAAGAGGGAATCAAGAACAGCCTGGACACGAGGCAAGTGAGACTCCCAGTCAGTGCTATGTACCACTATGTCATCTAGATAGGCTGCTGCATATCGTCGGTGGGGTTTTAGGGTCCTGTCCATGGCCCTCTGAAATGTTGCGGGGGCATTTTTCAACCCAAAAGGCATTTTTATATATTGAAAGGAACCCTCTGGGGTCACAAATGCAGTCTTCTCTTTGGCGCTTTGAGTCAGGGGTATTTGCCAATACACTTTTGTCAAGTCCAAAGTGGTTAGATAGCGAGCCTTGCCAAGTCGGTCTATAAGTTCGTCTACTCTGGGCATTGGGTATGTGTCAAACTTTGTCACTGCATTAAGCTTCCTGAAGTCGTTACAGAACCTCCAAGTGCCATCCGGTTTTGGGACTAACACGATGGGGCTAGACCAGTCACTATTGGATTCCTCAATGACATCTAGCTCCAACATTTTTTTAACTTCATTGCTGATGTCCTTTCTCCTTGCTTCAGGAATTCGGTACGGTTTGAGCTTGACACGTACCCCAGGTTCAGTAACAATATCATGCTGAACTGCTGAAGTCGTGCCAGGTAACTCTGAAAACTTTTCTCTCTATTCCTTATCAGGAATTCTCTAGTGTCCTGTTTTTGGGAATATGAGAGGGTGTCTGGAATCGTGACCTCAGGGATGAGAGGGGACTCAGTACCCGTAGGCGTTACTGGGAGAGGCCTCGCAGTTAACGCCATTCTATCTTTATATGGTAAACCTGTTCGGGCTTCCTTTTTCCTGGTTGATAAACCTTGTAGTTGACCTCCCCAACTCTCTCAATTACTTCAAAGGGACCCTGCCACTTAGCCAGGAACTTGCTCTCAACAGTGGGAACTAACACCAGGACCCTGTCACCAGGTGAGAAAACACAGAGTTGGGCCCCCCTGTTGTATATTCTCTGTTGGGCTGCCTGGGCCTGCAGTAAGTGTTCTTTTACCATTGGCATGATTGTTGCAATCCTCTCCTGCATTTGAGCAATATGCTCAATGACACTTTTATGGGGTGTCTGTTCTCCCTCCCAAGTTTCTTTGGCTATGTCTAAGAGTCCCCGAGGGTGTCTCCCATAAAGAAACTCAAATGGGGAGTACCCCGTAGAGGACTGGGGAACCTCCCTGATGGCAAACATCAAGTATGGTATCAGGAAGTCCCAGTTTTTCCCATCCTTGTCCACAACCTTTTTTAACATGCTCTTTAACGTGTTATTGAAGCGTTCCACCAAGCCATCCGTTTGAGGATGATACACTGAGGTTCGCAACTGCGTCACCTTAAATAACTTGCAGAGCTCCCTAGTTATTTGCGACATAAACGGGGTGCCCTGGTCTGTAAGGATTTCTTTCGGGATGCCAACCCGACTGAACACCATAAACAGTTCTTTGGCAATGTTTTTAGTAGACGCGGCGCGTAAGGGAACTGCTTCAGGGTAACGGGTAGCATAATCCATGATTACGAGGATATGCTGATGACCCCGGGCAGACTTGGGAAGTGGGCCCACAAGGTCCATGGCAATCCTCTCAAATGGCACTTCAATGATAGGCAAGGGTACTAAAGGACTTCGGAAGTGGGATAGTGGGGCTGACATCTGACACACAGGACAGGATTGACAATAATTCTTAATATCTTTCTGTATCCCGGGCCAGTAAAACCTGCGCAACACCCTTTCAGTAGTTTTTTCAACCCCTAAATGTTGGCCTCTTAGCAAGTCCCCATGGGCAAGTTCTAACACCAGCCATCTGTAAGGCTTAGGGACCACCAACTGTTCAACCACTTCATCATTCATTTTACATACACGATATAGTAAATCCTCATTGCTGCTGAAATAAGGAAAACAGGGCCTGTCCCCGGGTTCACTCCTGTTGGGCCACAGGTGTTCCAACCCTGGGGTTGAAACAGGGGGGGGGGGTGGATATGTAGCAGAGCGTCCCAGAGAGAGCCAGGAGAAGTCTTGTTCGGGATTTATACGTCTCCCAGGCTCCTCTCATACACATTCAGAGGTCTCTGATACATGATCCCGTTCGGATCTTAGTCCTCTTTCCCAGGTTAATTTAAGCTCACCTGAGCAGACAGCCTTTGCTCTCTGCCTGGGACACACAGACATTTGATGGTTTGTGAGGAGCTAAAGGTTGGTAAAAGGTTTTAAAACTCTATACAGAAACTGACAAGCGGTAGGCTTGCTCAGTCTGGTAGTGAGGGCCTGTGTATGGTATAGTTAGAGCCGAGACAAGGCTAGAACTTTTGTTTTGTTATTTCTGTTTTGATATGTTTTCTGGAAGACTGTGTAGCACCTGTGTATGGACTTGTATTTAAATCAAATAAACCCAGCACTGTTTTCACTACCTCAAGTGGATTTGGTATCTGTGCCAAAATAACAGCTCATCCCAGGGAGCTTTGTACCTGCTACCTGTCCCCCAGGTTACAATATATATATATATATATATATATATATATATATATATACAGTCAGTCTAGTGTGTATGTGTATATATATATATATATATATATACACACACATTATCTCACAAAAGTGAGTACACCCCTCACATTTTTGTAAATATTTTATTATATCTTTTCATGTGACAATACTGAAGAAATTACACTTTGCTACAATGTAACGTAGTGAGTGTACAGCTTGTATAACAGTATAAATTTGCTGTCCCTTTAAAATAACATAACACACAGCCATTAATGTCTGAACCGCTGGCAACAAAAGTGAGTACCGCTGCTTTAATTGGTAATTGCGCGATCATGCAATGCTGTACCCAAACAAAATTTGCATTATTTTTTTTCCCACAAATAGAGCTTTCTCTTGATGGTATTTGATTGCCTCTGCAATTTACATTTTTTGCGATATAAATGGAAAAAGATGTAAAATATTGAAAAAAATTATATTTTCTACTTTTTGTTATAAAAAAAAATCCAACAAACTCAATTTTAGTCATACGTTTAGGCAGTGGCGTAACTAGAACCCTCAGGGCCCTGATGCAAGAAATCATGGAGGGCCCCCCTGACCCCCAGACAGGGCTCTTTTCTCCGAGCCCGATGGTGGAACACCAGGGGGGCCCATTCACAAGTGGGTGGCTGCATATAAAGGAACCGATTTCTCAATTTCCCCCGCTTCTCCCCTCTCCCTCCCACAGGCATTCAGCGGCTGCAGGAGGAAAATGGAGAGATGGGTTCCTCTATGTTGGTGTTTCTCAATCTTTTTCCAGTCAGGGCACCCCTGAAGTATACCCCTAGGTGAATGGGGCTGTACTGCAACCACCCTGCAACTGTGTGCATTGCATGATGCATTTAAGGGGTTAAAACAGGCGGTCAGTAGGCAACATATTGTCTCTTTACCGGCTGTCAAATGCCTCTGAAAAGCGATCTGAGCATGGATCGCATTTCGGAGGAACAGCATTTATTTTTGAACAAGCAAAAAAAAAAATGATTGTACACATATAGGATGTCGGGATTAAAAGCGCATACATAAAATGTGCATACATACAGTACATGAAAACACACACATATATAAACACACACACCCAATGCACACACATATACTGTATATATATATATATATATATATATATATATATATATATATATATATATATATACATACATACACACACACACACACACACACACACACACACACACACACACACACACACACACACACACACACACATACAGTGGTGTGAAAAAGTGTTTGCCCCCTTCCTCATTTGCTGTTCCTTTGCATGTTTGTCACACTTAAGTGTTTCGGAACATCAAACCAATTTAAACAATAGTCAAAGACAACACAAGTAAACACAAAATGCAATTTGTAAATGAAGGTGTTTATTATTAAAGGTGAAAAAAAATCCAAACTATCATGGCCCTGTGTGAAAAAGTGATTGCCCCCTTGTTAAAACATACTATAACTGTGGCTGTCCACACCTGAGTTCAATTTCTCTAGCCACACCCAGGCCTGATTATTGCCACACCTGTTCACAATCAAGGCATCACTTAAATAGGAGCTGCTTGACACAGTAAGGTCCACCAGAAGATCCTTAAAAGCTACACATCATGCCGAGACCCAAAGAAATTCAGGAACAATTGAGAAAGAAAGTAATTGAGATCTATCAGTCTGGAAAGGGTTATAAAGCCATTTCCAAAGCTTTGGGAATCCAGCGAACCACAGTGAGAGCCATTATCCACAAATGGCGAAGACATGGGACAGTGGTGAACCTTCCCAGGAGTGGCCGGCCGCCCAAAATTACCCCAAGAGCGCAGCGACGACTCATCCAAGAGGTCACAAAAGACCCCACAACAACGTCCAAGGAACTGCAGGCCTCACTTGCCTCAGTTAAGGTCAGCGTTCATGCCTCCACCATCAGGAAAAGACTGGGCAAAAATGGCCTGCATGGCAGAGTTCCAAGGAGAAAACCACTGCTGAGCAAACAGCTTGTCTCAATTTCTCCACAACACATCTTGATGATCCCCAAGACTTTTGGGACAACATTCTGTGGACCGATGAGACAAAAGTGGAACTCTTTGGAAGGTGTGTGTCCAAGTATATCTGGCGTAGAAGGAACACTGCATTTCAGAAAAAGAACATTATACCAACAGTAAAATATGGTGGTGGTAGTGTGATGGTCTGGGGCTGTTTTGCTGCTTCAGGACCTGGAAGACTTGCCGTGATAAAAGGAACTATGAATTCTGCTGTCTACCAAGAGATCCTGAAGGAGAATGTCCGACCATCTGTTCGTGTACTCAAGCTGAAACGAACTTGGGTTCTGCAGCAGGACAATGATCCTAAACACACCAGCAAGTCCACCACCGAATGGCTGAAGAAAAACAAAATGAAGACTTTGGAGTGGCCTAGCCAAAGTCCTGACCTGAATCCTATTGAGATGTTGTGGTATGACCTTAAAAAGGCCGTTCATGCTCGAAAACCCTCTAATGTAACTGAATTAGGACAATTCTGCAAAGATGAGTGGGCCAAAATTCCTCCAGGACGCTGTAAAAGCCTCATTGCACGTTATCGCAAACGCTTGGTTGCAGTTGTTGCTGCTAAGGGTGGCCCAACCAGTTATTAGGTTTAGGGGGCAATCACTTTTTCACACAGGGCCATGATGGTTTGGATTTTTTTTCACCTTTAATAATAAACACCTTCATTTACAAATTGCATTTTGTGTTTACTTGTGTTGTCCTTGACTATTGTTTAAATTGGTTTGATGTTCCGAAACACTTAAGTGCGACAAACATGCAAAGGAACAGGAAATGAGGAAGGGGGCAAACACTTTTTCACACCACTGTATATAAAAAAAACACACACGCACCTATATATAAATGCACATATGCACGCACATATAAACCAGTGGCGGCTGGTGATCAATATTTTTAGGGACACACAGACATTTGATGGTTTGTGAGGAGCTAAAGGTTGGTAAATTGTTTTAAAACTCTATACAGAAACTGACAAGCGGTAGGCTTGCTCAGTCTGATAGTGAGGGCCTGTGTATGGTATAGTTAGAGCCGAGACACGCAGAGGCGGCTCTAGGCTTTATGAGGCCTTAGGCAAATCTTAGACATGAGGCCCCACTCTTGCCCAAAATGGGAAAAATAATTAAAGCAATAGAACTGTATAAATTGCATGATATTCCCTTCAACTGTAACACACACATCAGGCGAATTAGGCGGCCGCAAGGCCCCTAGGAGTGCGAGGCCTTAGGCGACCGCCTAATTTGCCTAATTAGAGAGCCGCCTCTGGAGACACGGCTAGGACTTTTGTTTTGTTATTTCTGTTGTGGTATGTTTTCTGGAAGACTGTGCAGCATTGGATATCATCAATTGTTTTAGGATTTCCTCCATGTTTAGTCACTCTAGGTACTGGCCATTTAAGTAGTAACTTACTACAGCTGCCCGCTGAACTCCACCATATGTAACCTGGGGGACAGGTAGCAGGTACAAAGCTCCCTGGGATGAGCTGTTATTTAGGCACAGATACCAAATCCACTTGAGGTAGTGAAAACAGTGCTGGGTTTATTTGATTTAAATACAAGTCCATACACAGGTGCTGCACAGTCTTCCAGAAAACATATCACAACAGAAATAACAAAACAAAAGTCCTAGCCGTGTCTCGGCTCTAACTATACCATACACAGGCCCTCACTACCAGACTGAGCAAGCCTACTGCTTGTCAGTTTCTGTATAGAGTTTTAAAACATTTTACCAACCTTTAGCTCCTCACAAACCATCAAATGTCTGTGTGTCCCAGGCAGAGAGCAAAGGCTGTCTGCTCAGGTGAGCTTAAATTAGCCTGGAAAAGAGGACTAAGATCCAAACGGGATCATGTATCAGAGACCTCTGAATGTGTATGAGAGGAGCCTGGGAGACGTATAAATCCCGAACAAGACTTCTCCTGGCTCTCTCTGGGACGCTCTGCTACAATATATATATATATATATATATATATATATATATATATCTATCAACTACACTGTCACTAACTAACCTGCCTGCCTAATCTAGCTCAATCTATCTCCGTGCACACACTATACACGGCCGCTATGTAAGCAGCCTTATATAGTGTGGGCCGTGGACTTAGTCACCCTGAGCCCAGCCTTTTGCCAATTATGGCTCTCTCAGCAGAGTGCTCTGTGATTGGCCAAAGCATGCAGGTCAGGTGCATGCTTTAGGTAATCATCATACAGCACTGCACTGCGATCTTGCAGTGCATTATGAGGCATTCTGCGGCGCTCGAATTTCCTGCAAAAGCCCCATATGTTCGGTTTGTTTGAGAACAAACAACACCCGATGTTCGAGTCGAACTTAGGTTCTTCTCGAACAGCGGGCTTATCCCTAGCCTAGACAGGAAGTGAGAGGAAATCCCTGCAAATCAAGGGAATCCCTTGCCCCCCCCCCCCCCCCAGGTCACCGTTTGAAGATTACAAATATCAATAAAAATCGAAATCCCTCTCTACTCTATCAAAAAAAAAAAAGTTGTGCCTTTAGTTATACTTTAAAAGTCTTTACAACCTACTGTACTTATCATGCTAATGATCAGTCTTATAATTTAAGTTGGGGTTTCCTGAGACCTGAAAAGTATTTATTTCAAGTTATTTCAAAGTGTTTCTTGAAAATAAAAAGGATATTAATATGGTAGAAATATGTTTAGTTAGACCCTCTTTGCTGGTTAGTAAGGTTAAGTACTAAACAGTATTTGTAGCATTCAGTTCTACCTGAAGTCTTTGCTGAAGTATAACTGAAGTCCAAACAGTTTATTTTTTTCACAGTTGGTAGAGAAGAAAAGGATTAAAACACCTATCAGGTTTTATCTCTGGTGACTTATCACTGAAAGTGAATTTTGAGTGGCCACAAGATTAGAAAGAGAGGGAAAATCTTCATATGGGGACACTAATTCTGGTGGCTACCAGGGATTTTCCCACTTTGGAGGGATTTCCACTCACTTCCAGTTACCAGGAAGTGAAGAGAAACCTCCACAATGGGACACACATGGCAAAAAAAAAAAACACCTGACAGGTGTTAAAAATTCTCCCTTATGCCGCGTACACACGTGCGGACTTTTGCCGGCGGACCTAGTCCAGCGGACAATCCCGCGGGACTTTCCAGCTAGGTCCGCTGGACTTTCCGAGCGTGTGGACTTGCCCACACACGCACGGACTTCTCCAGCGGATAATCCGCCGGCCAAAAGTCCGCTCATTTCGAACGTAACTTCAGGTTACGTAGCTAGCGTAGGCAGTAAATGCCACCGCGCTAGCTCCGCAAGCTGGCATGGATTTAAAGGGAATCCCCACGCCGAAAAAACGGCGTGGGGGTTCCCCCCAAATCCAAGTCAGACCCTCATCCGAGCACGCAGCCTGGCAGGCCAGGAAAGGGGTGGGGACGAACGAGCGCCCCCCCCTCCTGAGCCGTACCAGGCCGCGTGCCCTCAACATGGGGGGTGCCCTGGGGAAAGGGGGGCCGTGCGCCCCCCCCCCCACCCCAAAGCACCTTGTCCCCATGTTGATGAGGACAAGGGCCTCTTCCCGACAACCCTGGCCGTTGGTTGTCGGGGTCTGCGGGCGGGGGCTTATCGGAATCTGGGAGCCCCCTTTAATAAGGGGGCCCCCAGATACCGGCCCCCCACCCTATGTGAATGAGTATGGGGTACGATGTACCCCTACCCATTCACCTAAGGTGTAAAATGTAAAGTACAAAAACACACACACTTTTGAAAAAATATTTTATTGCACTGCTCCGGGGGTCTTCTTCCGTCTTGGGGGTCTTCTCGCCGGACTCCTCCGCTCTCTTCTGCTCTTTTACCTAGCTCTTTCACGAGCGGGGGGAGTCCGGCTACCTTCTTCGTCGTCGCCGCCGTCGTCTGGGGGTCTCGATCCGCCTTCGGGGGTCTCTTCTGTTCTTGCGGCGGTCGTCGTCTTCCGCGCCGCCGGCGCCGTCTTCTTCTTGTCCTTCTTGTTCTTCTTCCGATGTTGACCCGTCGCTGTCTCTGCCCGGAATGCCTGTGCCGCTCTGCGCTCGGACTTATATAGGGACATGGGGGACAGGGTCACATGTTCATGTCACATGGTGACCCCGCCCCCTTGCGATGTCACAGTCCCAGCATCCTCCGGGACTGTGACAACACAAGGGGGCGGGGTCACCATGTGACATGTGCATGTGACCCTGTCCCCATTCCCCTATATAAGTCTCAGCGCAGAGCGGCACAAGCATTCCGGGCAGAGAGAGCGTCGGGTCAACATCGGAAGAAGAAGAACAAGAAGAAGGACAAGAAGAAGGACAAGAAGAAGAAGAAGGCGGCGCCGTCGGCGCGGAAGACGACGACCGCCGCAAGAACAGAAGAGACCCCCGGAAGACCCCCGAAGGCGGATCGAGACCCCCAGACGACGGCGGCGACGACGAAGAAGGTAGCCGGACTCCCCCCGCTCGTGAAAGAGCTAGGTAAAAGAGCAGAAGAGAGCGGAGGAGTCCGGCGAGAAGACCCCCAAGACGGAAGAAGACCCCCGGAGCAGTGCAATAAAATATTTTTTCAAAAGTGTGTGTGTTTTTGTACTTTACATTTTACACCTTAGGTGAATGGGTAGGGGTACATCGTACCCCATACTCATTCACATAGGGTGGGGGGCCGGTATCTGGGGGCCCCCTTATTAAAGGGGGCTCCCAGATTCCGATAAGCCCCCGCCCGCAGACCCCGACAACCAACGGCCAGGGTTGTCGGGAAGATGCCCTTGTCCTCATCAACATGGGGACAAGGTGCTTGGGGGTGGGGGGGCCGCACGGCCCCCCTTTCCCCAGGGCACCCCCCATGTTGAGGGCACGCGGCCTGGTACGGCTCAGGAGGGGGGGCGCTCGTTCGTCCCCACCCCTTTCCTGGCCTGCCAGGCTGCGTGCTCGGATGAGGGTCTGACATGGATTTGGGGGGAACCCCCACGCCGTTTTTTCGGCGTGGGGATTCCCTTTAAATCCATGCCAGGTCACGGAGCTAGCGCGGCGGCAGTAACTGCCTACGCTAGCTACGTAACCTGAAGTCACGTGCTAAATGAACGGACTTGCCGATGAGCGGCAAGTCCGTTCATTTCAAAAGTCCCGCGGACTTGCCCACTAACGGCGGGATTGTCCGCTGGACTGCCAAGTCCAGCGGATAATTTTAAAACAAAACTTAAAACTTTGGTCCGCCGGACTTTGGCGCCAAAAAGTCCGCCGGCGCCCACACACGAGGGGATTATCCGCTGGACTTCAGTCCAGAGGATAATCCCGCGGGATTGTCCCTTCGTGTGTACGCGGCATTACTCTATCCCAAATAAACAAAGTCTTGCCTTAAGTTCTGTCTTAAGTGCCCAATGATAAACCACATTATTATACAGTCACTGTTCATAGGACAAAAACTAGAATGCATTAATATTCTTTAGGGACTCATTCACACTAGAAGGTGGTGCAAAAAAGCATGGAGTGTGCGATGTCAATATAGTCTTAATAAATCCCACAATGCAGATCACAAATGCGCCTTTCCATGAAATCCGTTGTAGTGCTTTTTTGAAAAGTACTGCATGCCCTAGGTGTGACCTTTCCCCTCTTGCATCTAAGAGAAAATAAGAAGTAAGCTGTTCTTCCTTATTAGCATGTTAGAAATGATATGTACTGTATCAGCTTAGTACTAATGCCGTGTTCACACGACCGGACTTTCCGGCAAACTAGGTCCGACCGGATTAGTCCGTCGGACAATCTGATCATGTGTGGGCTAATCCGTTCGTTTTTTTAGGAAAAAAATCCGGCGGACCTAGAAATAGAACATGTTTCAAATCTATCCGACGGACTCAATTCCGACGGACTAAAATCGGGAAAAACGTTCGTCTGTGTGCTGGTCTGACGGACCAAATTCGACGCAAGGGCAGCTATTGGGTACTGGCTATTTTTTTTCCCGTTTACGTCACAACGTTCGAACAAACTGACTTTCGACCAGACTTAGTCCGTTCATATGTGGGCAAGTCTGTTCGTTTGTAAAGTCCGTCAGAACTCCGCCGAAAGTCAGTCGGGAAGACCGCCGGACCTAGTTTGCCGGAAAGTCCGGTCGTGTGTACGCGGCATAAGTCTTAACATTGCTTGTCAGAAAATGCATACATGTTAAGGTATAATAATGTAGGAGAAGATGATAGGTATGGACACCTCTGGATAACCTTACATGACAACATTACATACAACCTTAAATGACTGCCCTGCCATTTCTCTGCTCCTAGTTTTCCCAGGAAAATAAGCTACTGATCACTTCTTTAACACCTTGCACCCATTGAATTGAAGTAATATGAGTAAGTTGTCATGTTCCTGGTGCTAGGTTACATTGTTCCCCTGGCATCAGAACTTTAAAGACACAATACAAAATATAAATATAGCAGTTAGAACAGAAGGCTTGCATTTCTTTTGTCAAATGTACATTGTAAATGCAAGGTATCATAAAAGAAAATCTCATTGTTTTTGCCAAGTACAGACAGAATGCATATATAATGACTTGAGCCTGATTGAATTACTTGAAAACTGACCTATTTGTTGCTATACGACTCAAAATAATGACCACTTTGTTGTTCTAGTGTAGGAATCGCTCATTTGCGTAATAGAGAGCAACAGTTCTGCTAAACAAGTTCTGCTGGGGAGCAATGGTTTACAGTCATGTGTAAAATTAACCACTTCAGCCCGGAAGATTTAGCTGCTCAATGACCAGGTCAATTTTTTTTCAATACGGCACTGTGTCAATTTAACTGATAATTGCGCGGTCCTGCGACGCTGTTCCCAAACAAAATTGATGTCCTTTTTTTTCCCACAAATAGAGCTTTCTTTTGGTGGTATTTGATCACCTCTGCAGTTTTTATTTTTTGCGCTATAAACAAAGAAAGAGTGACAATTTTGAAAAAAAAAAAACACAAAATTTTGTACTTTTTGCTATAATAAATATCCCCAATTTCTTTTTTTTTAAAAAGCTAACTTTTTCCTCGGTTTAGGCCGATATGTATTTTTCTACATATTTTTAGTAATAAAAATCTCAATAAGCATATATTGATTGGTTTTCACAAAAGTTATAGCATCTACAAAATAGGGGAAAGATTAATGGCATTTTTTTTATTTTTATTTTTTTTTTTACTAGTAATGGCAGTGATCCGTGATTTTTATGTATTTTTTACATTATGGCAGACAGATCGGACACTTTTGACACACCTTTTTGGGACCATTGGCATTTATACAGCAATCAGTGCTATAAAAATGCACTGATTACTGTGTAAATGTCACTGGCAGGGAAGGGAAGGGATTAACACTAGGGGGCGATCAAGGGGTTAACTGTGTTCCGAGGGAGTGATTCTAACTGTGGGGGGAGGGGGGACTGACTGAGTGAGGGGATCAATCGTTGTTAATACTTAGCATGAACAACACATTGCTCTCCTCGCCCCTGACAGCACCGAGATCTGTCTGTTTACATTGACAGATCTCAGTTCTGTCTCTGTGTGGAGCGATCGCGGGTGCCCGGCCGTCATCGTGACCGCCGGGCACACGCATCGGCTCCTGCATCGCGCCCTAGTGGTCAAAAGGCAGACCGACGTACAGTTAGGTCGGTTCGCCCATGGGAGCCAACCTGCCGCAGTACAATTGCGGTGGCTGGTCGGGAAGGGGTTAAAGAAGAATTCCAGGTATAATCCAGCTTGGACCACTGTAACTATATACCATACCTGGCCAATCCCTCTGATAGCTGAAAATCACTGAAGTAGACACCACTACCACCATAAGATCAGCACTTGCTGTATATCTTGTATATGAACATATGTGTGTGAGGTGTTCTGAAGCCATTTTTTTTCCCTTCTGGTGTTGGGGACCATATAGACGTATAGGTTAGATGTTCCTAAACCAGAACTCTTGTCATACACCATGTTGATAGTTTGAGCCTCAGAGTGTGTGCATTTTTCACATGTGTGGGATTACACCTGCACCGCCAAAGACTTCACACATCAAGCTTAGGTGGTGTTCATCACCAGCAGAAGGGGGACATAAAAGGAACCTCTCAACTTCTCTGGGGTCAGTGTGTAGCAGTTGCCAAAAGGAACGCACAGGGATATATGGTGGATTGTGCTGCTGGAGACAATTGCAGAACAAAATTAGCACATACTGGCCAAGTACTGTTGGTCATCTGATTACCTTACTTGTCTATGTTCCATTAGATTAACATGATTGTTATATTTATTATCAACTTGTGGATGGCTGTGGGACTCTCTCAAAATACCCTCCTCTATTATCTTTATTTGCAAACAGCTTGAACATTTATCATTGATGCTTAAATCATCTCCCTTGTGTTCTCTTTATAGATTTTCTTTTTTATACCATCTGGTAAAATATTTAACAGATTTTTACTTCTTCTGTGTGTTCTCCTACCTGGCAGAATTGGCTCTTGCCTCACAGCACAATGTGTACTTTGTTTTCTTTATGATATACCGTACCTCTATTCTCCTGATGAAACATATCAGATCTGAGAATAGCGTTGCGGTATGAAGCTCCTACCCAACAGCCTAAAAACATCTCTTATAGACAAATGTATTTTTTTTCTTTTTGCTACCTCGGTTAACAGACCAGTTCAGTCTGTATACATCTCTAGAATACAACTGCTAATATAAAATGTGCAATAGGTGTTCAGGACTGTCATGAAGGATTATATGAACTATAATCTTCATGATTGAGATTATATGTATTTGAGGCAACTGTTTTTAATATGAGTATGTGTTTTGTAAGACTATATATACACTGTCTGTGTAAATATATATATTTATTGGCACCTTAAAAGTCCCATTTCCTGGTAATCCTCTGTATTTCCTAGTAGAAAAAAAAAAGCTAACATTCACTATAGGTAAACTAACTCATGTACTCCAGTATGGTTGAATGCAGGACCATGACAATCAAAAGTTGAGCATTGTAGTACTGCCCTGGCCCCATTTCCTTCATTAGTCTAAATATCCCTGCATCTTTAATGTCACTGAAAAGAAAAATGCCCGAATCAGTGGTGTCACTGGAAGGTAAAAGTGTCACTGCATCAGTGGCATTACTGAATAAAGAAAATGTCCCAGTGTCAGTGGTGTAACTGAAAGGAAAAATGTCCCTGGGTTGGTGGTGTCAGTGAAAAGAGAAAATGTCCCTGCGTTGGTGGTGTCACTGAAAGAGACACCACTACAAAGATCCTCCTATACCCCAAGTACTGAGCTCCTCCTTTAACTCCAACCCACCCTCACTACGAAGCTCATCCCACATACTCCCCCCAACACAGAGTTCTCCCCTTCTCCCACCCTGCAGTAAAGAGCTCCCCCCTCCTTCCAACCACTGAGTACAGACCTCCCCCTTCCCCAGTACACAGATGGCTCCCCCTCCCAAGTACAGTGCTCTACCACCCACCCTAGATATTTACCTGCAGAGCACTCAATGCTCAGCCTCTTGGCAGCTGTTCCTCCTGAACTGAGGAGGCGCTGTCACTTGAGGCACGCTGTCATTTGTAAATACAGAATCAGTACAGGAAGCTGTTTCTATGTTTACAACAAGTGACAATGGCTGGCAGGGAGCACAGGGCTGGGGCTGGAGGTGCGCTGTGCACTGGACAGAAAAAAAGCCAGATGAGAGGCAGGGAAAAGGGAGGGACCTGGGGCACATACCACTCACCTCCCCCCATCCTGGCCCTGCCTCTGTCTGGATCATGTAGCTGCCTTTTTAGAATTTGTGGTACTTTAACAGGACTAAAATGCATATTTTCCCCACTGCCTCACCTGAAAATTCTCAAATCATTTCCTTCTCCCATGACTTCTTAAATTTAGTTTGGCCAAAAGGTGTTTTAGCAGGCGGTTTTAATTTTAGTTTCAAAGCTGGACATATGTCTAGTTTTTTTATATATATAATCATTATTTATACAAAACAAAAAGGAACAAGTCACAAGAAGCATAACCATACATGTAAGAAAAATCTCCAAGACATGTAGGCAAACAAAATCCCTTTACAAACTATGGACGCCTTCTCCTTTAGGAGAGAGCAACCACCTTTGAGGCATAAACAAGGACCCAAAGCATAAAAAAGAACTATTGAGCGAGTAAGTTCCAGGAGCAGTCCTAGACCGTCAAAGACAGCTTAAGTGTTATGTCCAGTAACAATGAAGTTCTGCAGGCTCCACCCCTAAGGGAGGGGGGCCAAATAGCCTCCAGCATACCTCCTCCAGGGGTCCGCCACCACAGGGGGCAGATGAAACCATGAGTAGAATCTACCTTAATTTAGGCGACCCCGGCTACCATGTCAAGACATCAGGTCCATATGTCACTTGTATGCATTTGAAAACAAAAAACTATAAAACCAACATATAACTAAACAAAATATAAAAAGAGAAGGAAGAAATCAGGCATATACCTAGGATGCTCGCTGTTAGGCCAATCGCTCACGCCGACGCCCACCAATGTGTAGCAGAGAAGTTGGCAGAGAGTGGTAGAGGAGAACCATTCTTGCAGCTGAAAAAAAAACCTCCATCTTACTCTGCTGAGAACACTGCCGCTGCGCAGGGGAAGGCTCTGCCAACTCCAGAAGCGCCAAGTCCAGACTAGAAGAAACTAACTGTGGGTCTGGAACGTGCTCCAGCCATACTGCCCATATGCTAGAGAAGCATTCATGTGTACCTTTGCAGGTTGCTATCCATTCCTCTGCATCTCTAATCCCATTCACTCCTTGTATCCACTTTTCTCTGCTAGGAATTTGTGTCTGTTTCCAATATTTTGGCAGCAAGCACCTGGCCTCATTTAAACGATGACGCATTACACTTTTCTTATATTGACTAATCGGCAGAGGAGGGATGTGAAGGACAAAATATACCGGAGACGGGAACATTCAGACCAAGAATATCCTTTATCTGGCTTTTAACATCTTTCCAGAAAGGCTCTATCACAGGGCATTCCCACCATAGGTGTAGCAGTGTGTATATATGACCACATCCTCCTCGCCAGCATAGGTCAGAGGCAGAGGGATAAATATGTGGCAGGTCAGCAGGCACCCTGTACCAGTGAGACAGAATCTTTGTCTCTTGCATTTTTGAATCCATCAAAACTAGAGTGGGTAAGCTGGTACAGGTGGGTCAGCTGGGCCTCAAAGAAAACGAGCCCCAAGTCACATTCCCACGCCTGGACAAACAGAGGTTTGGCATCAGGAGTGGCAGAGCCTAATAATTGGTAAAAGTTTGGATATCATATGGGGTATAGGTTCTTCTGCTATGAAGAGACGTTCGAAAGGTGTAAGAGAAGACATGTCCCTAATAGCACTGCCATGTTGAGCAAAGAAATGATGGAGCTGTCTGTAATGCCAAAAGTCCATTGGAAAGCCACCCCGCTGTGCCCTTAGAACTGCAAAGGCCAGTAATTTACCATCCTCCATGAATTTACCACAACTGGCATTGCCATAATCTGCCCATGGTCCAAAGAAAGCAATTTCCAGCCAATGGGGACACAGGGGGGGCCAGACCCCATAACTGATTGATTAGGTCCCAAACTCTAAGAGCATGGGTCAAAGTAGAAGTAGTCCTAGACAGCCCCCTGTGTTCCCAAGTCAGCCACGGGGCGTACGACAAGTTTCTACCTGCCATACATTTTTCCAAGGATACCCATAGCTTTAATTGAGTATGGAAACGCCAATTCTTGATCCGCTGGAGAACTATGGCCCTATAATACCTCTGGACATCCGGGATTCCCAGACCACCTTGTTTCCTTGAGTGTCACAGCATTCTCAGGGCAATTCATGGCTCATTCCACACAAACCTGGTCATTATACTAGTAAGCTGGGTAAAAAAGCCTCTGGGCAGGAGTATCTGCATATAGAATAGTATAAAAACAAAAAATGCAGCGCTGTGAAAATCAATTTGCTAAATAAAGTGAATCAAGATACAAAAAGAACAAATAAAGCAAACATTGGAATTGGCCTGGCACAGCCTAAACCAAATAGAGTGACAACAATAAAGTGATCGTAAAAAATTGGAAAATCTCTAAAAAAAATGAAAACTGAAGTCCATAATAAAATGATGAATCATATGAATGAAATGTTGTATTCATACCCTGAGCACAGGGATAAGCACTATATAAGACAATAACGTCCCATTAGCAATGAATATAATTCCTCAGCAGGAAGATAACCAGACTTCATAAAGGGGACATCAAGTGTGTAGAATGGCGTAAAGATGCATACATTTCTCATCCAATATAAAGCAAAACTTCATACAGGGAGTCTTCAAGTGTGCAAACTGTCATCAAAGAAAGGTGTGGACCCACACACCGTGGTGGTGAGTCAATCAAGCGTGAAATTTAGTCAGCGACAATCGATCCTCCAACAAGGGTGATGAAACGCCAAACAGCACTCAGCGATCTGTGCATCCAGGATGTCCAGTATTAGATGTCACCATCAAAAACTCCAAGAGAAATGTAGTCATCCACACACAGGTTAATTCATGAAGAAAAAAATAAAGAAAAAAAGCCTCCACATAGAGCAGGTCACTTCTATTTTATATAGAATAGTATCCTGAGGAGGATATTTATCTTTATGATATTCACCTGTCCCACTCACGTGAAGGCTATCTTAGTCCAAGAGGATAAATCTCGCTTAACTGTAGATAACAACATAGGGTAGTTGTGGGCATATAGGGTTTAAAAGCAGTCAGTGAGCTGAATGCCCAAATACTTCAAAGAGGATTTGGCCCAAGTAAAGGGGAAAGCTGTCTGCAGGCTGTTTGTAAGGGAAGAGGGCAGTTGGATAGGTAAGATCTCTGATTTCGCAAAATTAATTTTAAAGTTGTAGAGCATCCCAAAAGGGATTACAAGGGGGATGATAAAGAAAAAGAAGCACGAAAAAAATAAATAAATACAGCGACCACTTCTAAGGACTGATAAGCTGCAGTATATAAAATATTTCTTCTTGGGTTTAGACACTCTAATCCTCAATTTGCACTTGTTTTGATTTTTTTGTTAATTGTTGCCACAGCTCGTTTGATGGCACTTCTGAGATAAGAGTGTACAGGGATTTTACCTGGAGGATGCTAGTTTATCATAAAGCGCTTTTCTCCAGGGAGAAAGGCTGGGTTTTATCTAACACAAGTAGTGCTTTGTACAAAACATATCCTGAAAACTTGAATGGATCACTGGAAATGTTCCAAATAATCACTAATTGAAATGTGTGATGAGCCGAACACCCCCCCGTTCGGCTCGCACCAGAACCCGCGAACGGACCTAAAGTCCGTGCGAGCTTTAGAACCCTATTAGTTATAATGGATGCGAACGTTCGAAATTAAAAGTGCTCATTTTAAAGGCTAATATGCATGTTAATGTCATAAAAAGTGTTTGGGGACCTGGGTCCTGCCCCAGGGGACATGTATCAATGCAAAAATTTTTTTTTAAAAACGGCCGTTTTTTCAGGAGCAGTGATTTTAATAATGCTTAAATTGAAACAATAAAAGTGTAATATTCCTTTAAATTTCGTACCTGGGGGGTGTCTATAGTATGCCTGTAAAGGGGCGCATGTTTCCCGTGTTTAGAACTGTCTCTGCGCAAAGTGTCATTTTTGAAAGTAAAAAAGCTATTTAAAATCACTCGCGGCTAATGTTAATTCACGGCTCCCGTAACACAGAGAACAGTGATTCATTGAAACTCATTCATAAAAAAAAGTCATTGATAAAAAAAAAAAAAAAAAAAATGAAAAAAAAAAAGCGTAGGGGTCCCCCCAAATTCAATAACCAGGCCCTTCAGGTCTGGGATGGATATTAAGGGGGATCCCAGCCAAAAAAAAAAAAAAAAAAAAAAAAAATGGCGTAGGGTCCCCCTCAAAATCCATACCAGACCCTTGAGGTCTGGTATGGATTTTAAGGGGAACCCTAGCCAAAAAAAATGGCGTGGGGTCCCCCTCAAAATCCATACCAGACCCTTATCCGAGCACGCAACCTGGCAGGCCGCAGGAAAAGAGGGGGGGACGAGAGCGGCCCCCCCTCTCGCCTGAACCGTACCAGGCCACATGCCCTCAACATTGGGAGGATGCTTTGGGGGTCTAAGACCCCAAAAGCACCTTGTCCCCATGTTGATTAGGACAAGGGCCTCTTCCCCACAACCCTGGCCGGTGGTTGTGGGGGTCTGCGGGCGGGGGGCTTATCGGAATCTGGAAGCCCCCTTTAACAAGGGGACCCCCAGATCCCGGCCCCCCCCCTGTGTGAAATGGTAAGGGGGTACAAAAGTACCCCTACCATTTCACCAAAAAAGTGGCAAAAATGGTAAAAAGGACAGGAGACAGTCTTTGACAATTCCTTTATTAAAATCTTCTTTCTTCTTTCTTCATCCTTCGGATTCTTCATCTTCTCCTTCCTTCATCTTCTTCCATCTTCTTCTTCCATTTTCTTCTTCCTCCGATCCGCTTCTTCTTGCGCTGGTCTTCTCGTCCTTCTCGTCCGGCATCTTCTTCCGTCGGCGTCGGCGTCGGTGTCGGTGTCTTCTTGGGCCGCTCCGCGCAATGGGAGGCTCCCGCTGTGTGAGGCTCCGCTCCATCTGACAGGTCTTTTAAAACGGAGGGCACCTGGTGACCCCGCCCCCCTCTGACATCATGGGGAAAGCCATCATGGAATTCCCCATGACGTCCCTGTGCGTCAGAGGGGGCGGGGTCACCAGGTGCCCTCCATTATAAAAGACCTGTCAGACGGAGCGGAGCCTCACACAGCGGGAGCCTCCCATTGCGCGGAGCGGCCCAAGAAGAGACAGAGACACCGACGCCGACGCCGACGGAAGAAGATGCCGGACGAGAAGGACGAGAAGACCAGCGCAAGAAGAAGCGGATCGGAGGAAGAAGAAAATGGAAGAAGAAGATGGAAGAAGATGAAGGAAGGAGAAGATGAAGAAACCGAAGGATGAAGAAAGAAGAAAGAAGATTTTAATAAAGGAATTGTCAAAGACTGTCTCCTGTCCTTTTTACCATTTTTGCCACTTTTTTGGTGAAATGGTAGGGGTACTTTTGTACCCCCTTACCATTTCACACAGGGGGGGGGCCGGGATCTGGGGGTCCCCTTGTTAAAGGGGGCTTCCAGATTCCGATAAGCCCCCCGCCCGCAGACCCCCACAACCACCGGCCAGGGTTGTGGGGAAGAGGCCCTTGTCCTAATCAACATGGGGACAAGGTGCTTTTGGGGTCTTAGACCCCCAAAGCATCCTCCCAATGTTGAGGGCATGTGGCCTGGTACGGTTCAGGCGAGAGGGGGGGCCGCTCTCGTCCCCCCCTCTTTTCCTGCGGCCTGCCAGGTTGCGTGCTCGGATAAGGGTCTGGTATGGATTTTGAGGGGGACCCCACGCCATTTTTTTTGGCTAGGGTTCCCCTTAAAATCCATACCAGACCTCAAGGGTCTGGTATGGATTTTGAGGGGACCCTACGCCATTTTTTTTTTTTTTTTTTTGGCTGGGATCCCCCTTAATATCCATCCCAGACCTGAAGGGCCTGGTTATTGAATTTGGGGGGACCCCTACGCTTTTTTTTTTTTGTTTTTTATTAATGAATGACAGCTCTCTGTGTTACAGGAGCCATCAATTCATTAGCCGCGAGTGATTTAAATAGCTTTCTTCCTGCAAAAATGACACTTTTTTGCAGGGAAAGTTCTAAGCACAGGAAACCTGCCCTCCTTCACAGGCTACCTATAGACACCCCCCAGATGTGATACTGCAATGCTGTTCTAACAGCATGCACACACATATCCCCAGAAATAAAGAACATATTGTTGTCAGCAGTCAGCAGCACACTGACACGCTGACACTGTGAGTGAAACATAATATGCGAGGCCGCCGCAGCGGCGGCCTCTTATACCGTGGGGCGTGTATTAAAGCCCCTGAGCTATAATTGGCTACAGGCATCCTGCCTGTAGCCAATTATGGCTCTCCTCGCTGCCGGCGCTGTGATTGGCCAAGCATGCGGGGTCACAGTGCATGCTTGGCCAATCATCAGCCAGCATTGCACTGCGCGGGCCGCAATGCATTGCGGGGCCGCTCGCATCACACGAATTTGATGCGAGCGGTCCCAATAGTTCTGGGCTCGCCGAGCGAGCGAACACCCGGTGCTCGATTCGAACATGGGTTCGAATCGAACACCGGGCTCATCCTTAATGGATTATTTGATGACTGCATGTAACTATGTAATGGATATGTAAATTTGGGCCAAGTGTTTGGCATTTTGACATTTTTCCCAGTCCTATTGCTGGCATATTCAATAAATCTATACTATGTTTTTATTTCTGACTGTGTGGCGCTTCATCTAAAGTCCCAATGGGCAAAACTCTGTATTTACTTGTGGACCGTGGGCAGCCGACGTGTAGATCGTAAAAATTGCCTGCTTTGCCAATTGTTCTGCCTCTCGAATCTAAGCATTGAAAGTGCGATCCCTGTAACTTACAGTTTGTGATGAGATATCAATAACCCAATCTTAGCTGGATAAACAGACAGTGACTTGATCCAGATGACACCTTGCAGATCTTGTAAAGTTTAATCCATAAACTGTGAGGATCTTACAACAATATACATCAGATAGGTCAAAAGATCATAATGTGATTCATTCCATGAGACATGTGGCTTAGATGCATTACTGGGAAAAATGAACAAAGGGTGGAGCTATCTATACAGGAGGAAACCGCTATCGGGAGGGGCCAGGGACAGAAGAATACATATAACATTTAAAGGCATATCACAAAGCATGTGAAACATGACATTCTCTATCAAAATCTATGATTTCTATTATTAACAAACTTTAGTCCAAGTCCAAATATAAGTAATAAAGATTCTTTTCCAGGAACATCTGCAAAACAAGAGGGAAGGGAAGAACAAAGGAAAACAATGCAAACATTAAAGTGTTACTAAACCCAGTAATATGAAAATAGTTAATCCGCCCCCTACAGTGCCCACAGCTTATACATCATCTGTTTACATGAAAATACTGCCATTATATACCTTTTTGGATGCTCTGTATACCATGGTTACATGATAAACTGCAAAGTTTCCCCAGTGCTGAGAGTTCAGGAAGGTGGAGATTTCCACTGCAGCCTGTATACAAGCCCACATGTGTGATGTCAATATCATGTGACCTGGCTAGCTCTGTTCAACAAGTAAATGTGCTCTCCAGCATAAAAGACACAACTGAGCATGGGCAGGTCGGCTACTCTGCCTGTGTTAGCTGGCCTTCCCCAGATAGACAGTGCAGGGAGGGAAGGATCCATGCATATAGGATAAAACAGCCTTTTTACACAATGCAGAGGATTAACCCCTTAGGTTTCACAGTGAGTATAACAAGCATGCTAGCAAGTATGCTATGCTGCACATACAGACTGATTTAATTGTTGTGGGTTTCATTAACACTTTAACATAATACTTGCAGATGCTGGTCTCGAAGGTCCAGGCAGTGACAAGGAAAAATCCAACTTCAGAGGGGAAGACAGCAAGATGCACCAATCCTTCTTACCTCCCTTTTGAATCAAGTTGGTGACTTGTGAGACTTGTCTTCCCCTTTGGACAAAAGAAGTACTAGTTCCTTTATAGACCTGAAGTAAAGGTGTGCAGAACTTACTTTCATTACTTTAACTTCCACTTTTTTTCTGTACTTTTCCGTCGTTGCTTGGCATAGTCTTTGTAATAAGACCCATAGGCCAATGGTTGCAATGGGAATCTGTCTCTTTCAAGAGAACCATGTCTCCCACTTGTAGGTTGGGTTTGCTAGTTTGCCATTTACTGCAACTTTGAAGGTTAGAAAGGTACTTCATCTTCCAGCGGTTCCAAAATACATTAGCAAGATGTTGAACCCGTTTCCATTGATGCTTGTAAACATTAGGGTAATCAAGTTTCTCTGTGGGAATAGTGGCTATCTATTTTTTTGGGGTAAGCAGAGTAGCTGGAGTGAGCAATATTGGAGACTCTGGATCTGAGAACAAAGGGACCAGAGGCCTTGCATTGATTATAGCAGACACCTTTGCAAGAAGAGTGACTAAGACTTCATGGGTAGGCTGGGAAGTTTTCTGGTCCAGTAGCATAGAGTCAATGATTTTTCTTGCAACTTCAATCATGCATTTCCAAGAGCCTCCCATGTGAGGGGAATGAGGTGGGTTGAATTCCCATTTACACTTGTTCTCATTCAAGAAGTTCACTATTTTTACTGCTTCTGTAAAATTAGTCCAACAGTCAGATCTAAGTAACATTTCAGGTCCTCGCACAGAAACAAATCTTCTGAAGGCATTCTTGAAGGAGGCTAGGGTGTAAGAGTGTGGTATCTGGAGTTGTTCTAATGCTTTTAGAGACTGTTTCCAGGAATCTCACCTTTGTTGTTTTTCCTTGGGTAAGGGGGTATCCCAGTCTGAGTTTTCAGTGGTAAGTTGTCTCAGCAGTATCTTACCCTGAATGGTGAGAGGTGCTATGAAACCCAACGGATCATAAATGCTGTTCACTGTAGACAAATCACCTCGCTTTGTGAAGGGCTTGTCACAGACTGATACTTGAAATGCGAATGTGTCTTGCGTAACATTCCAAAGCAGCCCAAGACCGTGTTGCGTAACGGAAAGGTCAGATCCTAGTTGGAATTTCTTTACACTGATAGCATAGTCATCAGACGGAAAGGCTCTCATGACCTTGTCCCTGTTGGAGATGATTTTGTGAAGTCTGAGGTTTGCAGAGGCAAGCATGTTCTGGGTTCTAGTGAGGAGGTCAATAGCTTCTATTTCCGTAGGTAGAGATTTGAGTCCGTCGTCTACATAGAAATTCCTTTTGACGAACTGTCATGGATCAAATCCAAATTCTTTCTCACCCTCTGAGTGAGGATGAGAAAGAATTTCTGGCCATTTTTCTTGAATGCCATATGGTAGCTTGAGAACAATAGGGTTGATGCCACTAAAGGGTATCAAGGTAAATGAGGCCAGGTAAGTTGATTTCAGCCTTAGCCAGTTAAAGCTCTAATAGAACATTGCTGAGTTCTTGAAACTTTAGATTGTCTCTAGAAGAAATCTTTGGGAACCTTTGCAACCTTTTGAATAAGGCATCTTCAATGGCCTCTGGGCCGCCAAAGGTATGTCCAAGTCTGTCCCAAGCAGCATTAAGGCCTGCAGCAGGGTTATCAACATGAACTGCCTTGAGCCTCTTGCTGCATTCGGTAGACTGGGGACCTAGCAATTGGATGAGCAGATCTAATTCCTCTGTGGCATTGATGTCTAGGTCACTCATTGTGGCCTTAAAGGTGGATTTCCAGCCTCTGTAATTTTCTTGCTTGTCATCAAAGTTAGTGAGTCCTGTTTTAGTGAGCTCTCTGTGGACCTCTCTCTGGAACATGTATTTAGCAAACTGTGACATGTCCATGCTTTCAGACTTTGGATGCATGACTGCAGGTGGAACAGAGTTAAGCCCCATACACACGGTCGGATTTTTGCATGGATTCTGTCCGATCGGACAATGTTGTTGAAAAATCAGACCGTGTGTATGCACCATCGGACAGTGTACGTTGGATTGTCCGACGGACAAAGTCCTATCTCCTGCTGGATAGATTTTCCAACAACACGGTCCGATCACACCAAATCCGATCGTGTGTACGGTTGTCCGACGGACAAAGTGCTACGCATGCTCAGATCACATTACAAGACCAAAGCTATTGGCTACTAACCTCTACGTAGTCCCGTCGTAGGCAACAAACGTCACCACGTTCAGAATGATCCGACAACTTTGTCCGACCGTGGGTACGCAAAACCAACATCGGACAAAGTATGACGGACATGATCCGACGGACCTGGTCCTCGGATAGTCCGAGCGTGTGTATGGGGCTTAAGTTGTGATGGTTGGTGCACTGACGTTGAGTGACTTGGGAACATATGTTGGTGCTAAGGCATTCAATGCTGGAACTGGCTTATAGTTCATTGACATGTTGGTTTGTAGCTGTAGAGTAGTGCACTTGCTAGGAGGTACTTGGTTGGTGCCAAAGTAAGGTGGACGGTATATTATATGCATAATGGTGTCGGCTGCTTGCTGAGATTCTGCAGTCTGATGTACTGAAAGATATAAAGGAAAATTGTCTTGAGGTACAGTAGGTGCAGAGAAAAGACTTTGAGTGCTTTGGCTGCTGTGACAGGGCGTTGACGTTCTGGAGAGGTATGTGAAGAATCTGAGGCATAAGATACAACTGAGTGTCTGTAACTGTTGTCTCTTTCGCATTCACTAGCAGCTTGTTCTAAGACCCTTAACCATGCCCTGGCTTTGGCATGCTCACATTGTTTTTCCAAAACTTCCATTTCTGCTTTCTGGTGTGTGGCTTCAGCTTCCTTCCCTGCTTTTTGGCATGCAGCTCGGCGTCCATCTCCGCTTTCTGGCGTACAGCTTCGGCATCCATCTCTGCTTTCTGGCATGCGACTTGAGCTTTCATCTCTGCTTTCTGGCATGTGGCTTGAGCTTCCAGCGTGCAGCTTGAGCTTCCATCTCTGCTTTCTGGTGTGCAGCTTCAGATTCCATTTCTGCTTTCTTGTGAAAGCTGCCTGAACGTTAGAAGCTTTAGCATCTGCAGGGGCTTTTATGAGTTGTTGACTACGTGTTGATGATCTTGATGGTAGGGATTTGGAAGATCTTGTGGTCTAGTAGATGCAGAGCGATAAGATCTGGATTCCTAAAGCTGTGTTATTCTCACTTCTGCCTTTGTCTTTGTTTGCACCACTAAATTGTCTCCTTCAAGATTAAGCTCCTCAAATCCCTTTAATTCTTCCACTGACCCTTGAGTGTTCTACCGCTTTAAGATATCAGTATATTTAACACACAGTTTTGATAACTCTTATAAGCAACATTCAATTGCTTGATAGCACCCTCTAGTTGTAATGGCTCATGAAATTGTTGGGAGAGAGCAGACATGCATTTAAGGAGGTTGTAATACCCTAGGACAAAAAAACTGCAAGACAAATTCATAATGAGCTAGTATGCATACTAGCTCATTATGAATTACATACCTGAGATCGAAGCCCCTGCAGCCGTCCTCGTACACCGCCCCGGCAGCCGACATTGCTCCCGGAGTTACTTCCAGGTATCGCGGGCTCCGGCACTGTGATTGGCCAGAGCCACGATGATGTCACACACGGTAACGGCACACACGTACATGCCGTTGCTTCAGTGCGCAAGTGCCAATGACGTCAGCACATGCAAATACAGGGGATATCTCCTAAACCATTCAAGTTTAGGAGATATCCAGGGTAGCTACAGGTAAGCCTTACCTGTAGCAACAAGTGTGTTGTAAAGGTTTACAACCACTTTAACAGTATTAGACCATAAGTCATTAAAATTAGACAGCAGTTATTCCTTGTCAGCTTTGAAATTCTCTTGCACTTTTCAGGTTGGTTTTGTTAAGCATTTTTCTCTTTTGTTTGATTCAGGGTTTAATTCCTGATCTGGAAGGAGCTCTGATTCTGGTTGTGTATTCATTTCCCCAGATTGTATATTATTTTGCTCAAACATTGTGAGAGGGTTAAGACCCCTTTCACTATGAGGCATTTTTCAAGCACTAACGGGCTAAAAATAGCACCTGTAAAGCACCTGAAAAACGCCACCCCTGCCACTCCAATGTGCTTTCACACTGGGGCGCTGCGTTGGCAGGACGTTAAAAAAAAGTCCTGCAAGCAGCATCTTTAGGGCCGTTGAGGAGAGGTGTACACACCACTCCTGCCCACTGAAATGAATGAGCACCGCTGCCGAAGCGCCTGCAAAGTGCTTCGGCAGCTGCACTAAACGGGCGCATTTAACACTTTCTTCTGCCGCTAGCGGGGGTTATAAAGCGCTGCTAAAACTAGTGGTGCTTTACCGCTAATGCTGCCTGTGGCTCAGTGTGAAAGGGCTCTAATAGTAAAGTCCTTCCAGCAGCAGAGAAATGTATCAATTTGCTGTGCCAGAGCTCAGGTTTCCTAGGCTACAGTTGCAGAAAGGCTTTCTTATAAGATTTCACAGACATAAAATCATGTGCTAATGCATGCAGTGTATAAACTGTTTGTATGGCACAGTTGTATGAACATTAACAGCTGTAATATTGTCCTGTGGCTGATGAGTGCTATGTTGAGACTTGCTTGCAGTGTAGCAATAGCTGCACTGTCTGTTAGCTGCCATTTCCAGTGTCCATATAACATCTCACTGTGTATCCAGAGCTAGCAAGGATCCTATGAAAGACATTTTACTGATCTTTCTAATGATCTTTTGACTGTTCTGCCTCTCCAATCTAAGCATTGAAAGTGTGATCTCTGTAACTTACAGTTGTGAAGAGATATTGATAACCCAATCTTAGCTGGATCCATAAACTGAGGATCTTACAACAATGAACATCGGATAGGTCAAAAGATCATAATGTGATGCACTCCATGAGACATGTGGCTGAGATGCATTACTGGGAAAAATGAACAAAGGGTGGAGCTATCTATACAGGATGAAACTAAGCTATGGGGAGGGGCCAGGGACAGAAGAATACATATAACCTTTAAAGGCATATCACAAAGCATGTGAAACATGACACCAATTCTTCCCTTCTGCTGCCTCCACTGCTCAGCGGAGAGCAGGAGGCAGCACAGTACTGGATGGTGGGCAGGAGCTGCCTCATTTACCCTTTGACCAGCAGGTGATTGTTTGCTAGGACGCCGGCTGATGTGAAGGGGGCAGTGTCCTCTGCCCCTTCACATTACCCCCCTTGTCCTCCCACTGTAGTGTCCTCTTGTAGTGGACACTACAGTGGGGGAGAAGAGGGGTATTGTGAAGGGAGCAGAGGACACTACAATGGAGGGGGGTGATGTACAGGGGGCAGAGGACACTTCTGTCGAGGGGCAGAGGACACTATGGGGGTGATGTGAAGGGGGTAGAGGACACTGCTTTGGAGGGGGCAAAGGGGCAGAAAACACAACAATGAGTGAAGGGAGTAGAGGACACTACTGTGGGGGGGGGAAAGGACTCTACTGTGTGGTGGGGCAAAAGACACTACTGTACTGTGACACTACTGGGGGGCAGAGTACGTTATGGTGGTGGGTGGTGGGTGATGTGAAGGAGGCTAAGGATACTACTGTGACACAATGTGCGTTTCATCAAGCCCTCTTTTTATTGGGGCTTGACAGTTATTTATTTTTTTAAATGAGCTGCAATAGCCTCAATGAGCCCATTTCCACCCCATGAGTGTCCAGAAAAAATAATAAGAGAATAATGCCCCGTACACTCCGACGGATTTTGTGGTCGGAATGTCCGACCGTGTGTACGGGGCATAATAAGATGAAGGAAAGCAGATCTGGTTTTCTCTGTGTCTGTAGCAAAGATTGCATTCTGTTCAAAGGATCTGATCATATCCAGTTTGAATAAATTTTGCTCGGATATCAAAATTCACAAAAATCTCTGTGGAGGAAGTTTTCTCCAATAGGGTGTCATCTGACACAGCTCCGCTGACATCCGCCTGACCATACAAGTCAATGGGTGGCCCACTAAGATCCGCCTGAAAAAACGGATAGGCGGATCTTTGCGGGCCGATCCTTTTACCTGCTTTGTTTAAGTATTTTGTGTCATAAGCCTGTAAATACGGCCTTGTCTTTCCTTTCCTTTTTTTTAAGCTCATTAGATATAAATTGTCTCTGGCCATGCATTGTGGGTCTCCCAGACTGTCATAAAAGAAACTTTGGATGAAATATTGGGCAGGAAATATTCTTTAAGGCTACCTGCCAGTCACATACCACTTCAGCAGAGGTATGTCAACTCAGCAGAGACAGGTTCTGTTCACAGAGCCTGTAGGGCAATCTGCACACACACTTGCCGACTATGAAGTTGCGCGATTTTCAGTACGACTTTGATACGACTTTGATATGACTTCAATACAACTTTTACACTCTCTGGCATTGAAGCCCTGCGACTTGGGTTTAGGGTCTTACTAGGATCTCTCAAGTTGGATCCTATGTCGCACAAGTGTGAAAGGAGCCTTATGCCGCATACACACGAGCGGATTTTCCATCAGAAAAATCTTGGATGTTTTTTCCGACGGAATTCCGCTCAAGCTTGGCTTGCATACACACGGTCACACAAAAGTTTGCTGAACTTTCGACCTACGACGAGCCGAGAGAATGAAGTTCAATGCTTCCAAGCAAGCGTCAAATTGTTTCCAAACATGCATAGGAGTTTTGCGCGTTGTAATTGCTACAGACGATCGGAATTTCCGATCGGAACTTTTTCCGACAGAAAAATTGAGAACATGCTCTCAATCTTTTGCTGGCGGAAATTCGGCCAGCAAAAGTCCGATGGAGCATACACACGGTCGCATTTTCTGCCCAAAAGCTCTCATCGGTCTTTTGCTGGCCGAATTTCGGATCATGTGTACACGGCATTAGTCATGCTAAGTCTTTCAAATGATGCAGCTTCAAGTACTGATGGTCAAGACAAGTAACAAGTGAATGCCTCACTTTGAGCACACCAAGCTTAAAAAAATCCCTAACAACCTGAAATAAAAAAACAAGAAACTAAATAAAAAATCTCAAAATTCCACCCATAAAACAAAAGCTCATTTTAAAAGTGAAAACTTGTAGCAAAAAAAAGAAAAGAAAGAAAAAGATTGCTATTGCCAGGAGGACAATAGCTAAAAGTGACTGCTGAACTCAAAATCAACTGCAAATTAAAATGAAAGACAAAAAAGCCCCCCAATAATAATAAGAAGGAAAAAAAGAAGGCAGCAAAAGGGGTTGACTGCTCAAAGGGCTAGTAATCAGAATTAAAGTATGGTTTCCTAACTGACCCTAATCCCTCCCTATGCTGTTTGTCAGATTTTCAGTGCTTTTCCTGTAACAGCATCCTATTCACTTACACTATGGCCGCTCTGTGTCCTTCTATTTATAGTGAGTTGGCTGGCTTTTCCAAAAGCCCCTTATTGATCCTTCTAAGCACGCTGACCTTAATTTAAAGACAATGCAAAGCATTCACAAACTCAAAAGAGGTGAAAGGAAGAATTCCTCCTGCTGGGACATCGTATTCTGACAGTAGCTATCAGAATATAGTTATTGGCGGCTGCAGCCAATCGTCAACATCAGTCAAATTTTGATCTATATATGCCCCATTTTATATTAATATTTAATATATAATATTTCATGTCTTTCCAGCACCATGTCAGCATAGCAAACCAAGTGTGTCCAATGTCTGTTTTCCAAATCAAACTCACTAGCTCAAATGTGACCTTCCTGCAGAGTCAGGTCAGAAACTGCTTTGTTGTAAAGTCATTCAAAAGAATAGTATAAATGTATTTAAACTCAATGTCAAAGGCTCTGGAAACTTCCAGAGTCAGGAATGGATCGCTTAGGATCCAATACATAGGCAACATAAGCTATTCAGTACATGATCTATTTGGTCCTACTTAGTATAAGGCTACAGTTTAAAAGGGCCAATCAGCTTTATACCTGACATTGTACTGTAACGTGTAAACAGGCAGCAAAAGCTCTGAAAGTGTCCTCATATGAACTCCAACAGACCAATTATGTACAAAAGAGTAAAGCTGTATAGTGCTGTTGAGGTGAAAAATGATAGAAAAATGTTTGTTTGTTTTTTATACATTTGTCAAAAAAAAATGTGTACATTTTTATTTTTTTTTCTATTTTGACTAGTGTTAGTTTAAAAAAAAAAGTAATGTTACTCTACATAAAGATGCACATTGTATTCTAGAATTCGTCATGTCACTAAATGACACTATAACAATAAGAATACTAAAATGTCATGACACTAAAATGACATATCTGGTATAAAGCTCACAAACAAAACAAGTGAGAACAAAAAAAGTATTACTGGTATTAAATAGAAATTAAACAAACAAAAAAAAGCAGCAAAAAAAAAAAAAAAAAATTGTTAAGGGGAGAAGGGGAGGCCCAGGGATGTATTATGGCTTAACAAAGTGTTAATAATAAGGGGTTAAATAGAAAAATGTTTTATTAAAAATAAAAAAAATTTAATTCCATATGCAGAGAAAAGCCCATGCATTTGAAATTAATAAACCTGAGTAAATACAATGGAACAATGCTTGTCTTACCAATAACTACTTTATATATATATATATATATTTATTTTATTTTTTCCTTTCTGCTATAAAACACATCCAATAGAAAAATGGAAAAAAAAAATCAAATTTCTTTATTAATCTGCTACATATTTCTGGTAAAAAAAAAAAAAAAAATCCCAATAATGCCCCATACACACGGTCGGATTTTCCGACGGAAAATGTCCTATCGGACAATGTTGTTGGAAATTCCCACCGTGTGTAGGCTCCATCGGACTTTTTCCGTCGGATTTTCCGACGGACACAGTTTTATCTCCTGCTCTCAAATTTTCCGGCAACAAAGTCCTATCGGACTTTTTCCGATCGTGTGTAGCGAATTCCGACGGACAAAGTGCCACGCATGCTCAGATCACATTACAAGACCAAAGCTATTGGCTACTAGCCTCTACGTAGTCCCGTCGTAGGCAACAAACGTCACCACGTTCAGAATGATCGGATTTTCCGACAACTTTGTACGACCGTGTGTATGCAACACCAGTGTCGGACAAAATCCGTCTGAAAAAATCCGATGGATTTTGTGGTCGGATTTTCCGACCGTGTGTGCGGGGCATAAGTGTATATTAATTGGTTTGTGCAAAAGTTATAACATCTACAAACTATGGGATATATTTTTTTATACTAGTAATGGCAGCAATCAGCGACTTTTAGCAGGATATTGCGGTGGACAATCGGACATTAACTGACACTTTTGACACTTTGTGGGAACCAATGACCAGTGCTGAAAATATGCACTGTCACTGTACTAATGACACTGGCTGGGAAGATGTTAAACATCTAGGACGATCAAAGGGTTAACTGTGTGCTGCTTTTACTTAGGAAAGTGGTGGCTTTTATTCTCTGCTATGCAGGGAAACAAAATCCACCCTACCTCCCCCCCCCCCACCGTCAGAATGGAGATCTGCCTTGTTTACATAGGGAGAGCTCAGTTCTGTGTCTCTGCCTGAAGATCGGCGGGTGCTGGCGAACATCCAGTGCCCAGCACCCGCAGATCGGTTTCTGCTGTGAGTAATCACAGCAGAAGCAGCCTGGTGGCGACGCACAATCACGCTCCCAAAGCAGAAGTGCAGAATGACGTATATAAAGTATACAGTAAGCAGTATGTGATTCTGCACAGGAGGGCCACCCTGTAGCAGTAAATCTGCTATATGGCAGTCCTTAAAGTGGACCTTCAGTAATTTTTTCAACTTTCCATCTATTAAATCTTCTGCCCTTGTTGTTTTAACTTTGGATAGTAAGGTCTGGTTCACACCTATGTGAATTGGATGCAGCTTACACTGCATCCAATTCGCATTACATTTTAAATACGTTAATTTGAATGAGGCTGGTTCACATATGTGCATTGCATTCGCACTCCGCCTTTCCCAAAAAACGTGTGCACTTTCTGGGCATTGCGGTGCAAATTGCAAGCACATTATCTTGGGGAACGCATCTGATTGTGAACAGGGTAAAATCCTGATATAAACCTGACCTGATACTGATGCAATCCTGACCTGATCAAAAACTGACGTGAAATGCTGAACAACTGATTTTTCTCTTCTCTTCTCAGGAAAACTGGAGCTTCAATTCGTACTGCACATGTGTGAACCGGGCCTAAAACATTTTTTTTTTTTTTTCTGCCAGTAAATACCTTATACAGCCCACTTCCTGTTTTTTGTCTGGTCATTAGCCTAGGCTTATGGCATCATGCACAGCACTCTCTCTCTCTCTCACTCTTATGAGAGTTTGCCAGGAAGGGAGAGGGGATGAGTCATAAGAGGGCCAATGAGAGCTGCAGGGCTGAAGAGCTGGAGGTGTGCCTCTGTGTAAATCCAGGAAGTGAACAGGCAGCAGCTTCAGCTGCCCACAGTTAAAATGATTGCAGCCAGACTCAGTGGAGGGAGATTTCTGCAGCATATTTGGCAAGTACAGAATCACAGTATATATAAAATAATATGCAAAGTGGTTGGAGGGAAGCTTCAGAATGGCAAAGATGTTTTTATTACAAATTATGTGAGCAGACTGCAGTTCCTCTTTAACTGGTTAATAATGAAATATAGATATTAAATGTGGTGAATGTCTCTGAGTAATATTATTAAATATATTACCTATTTTCTATCTGTTGTATTAGAAGTGTGCTCATGTCTGCTATGTATGTAGCATGAATGTCGTCAGATGTATAAAAAAAATCATCTCTCCGCTGACTTTTACCCCCCCCCATCTCCCTGTCTCAATAGCACACTGTACAAGGAAATAACTGTATACCCCATTCCCAGCACAATTATCCCTCATTTCCCTGTACTGCCCTAGCAGCTCAGTGTTACATTTTAACTGAGGAAATTAAAATTTATGAAAAAGCTTTGAACATCTCACGGAGCACTGTTCAAGCCATCATCCGAAAATGGAAATAGTATGGCACAATTGCAAACCTACCAAGACATGGCCGTCCACCTAAACTGACAGGCCAGGCAAAGAGAACATTAATCAGGGAAGCAGCCAAGAGGCCCTTGGAAACTCTGGAGGAGCTGCAGAGATCCACAGCTCAGGTGGGATAATCTGTCCACAGGACAACTATTAGCCGTGCATTCCACAAATCTGGCCTTTATGGAAGAGTGGCAAGAGGAAAGCCATTGTTGAAAGAAAGCAGAGAAAGAAAGAAGTCCCATTTTCAGTTTGCAAAAAGCCATGTGGGGGACACAGCAAACACGTGGAAGAAGGTGCTCTGGTCAGATGAGACCAAAATTTATCTTTTTGGCTTAAAAGCAAAACGCTATGTGTGGTGGAAAACTTATGCCGCGTACACATGAGCGGAATTTCCGTTGGAAAAATCTTGGATGGTTTTTCTGATGGAATTCCGCTCAAGCTTGTCTTGCATACACATGGTCACACAAAAGTTCTCTGAACTTTCGACTGTCAAGAACGCAGTGACGTACAACACTACGACGAGCCGAGAAAATTAAGTTCAATGCTTCCGAGCATGCGTCAAATTGTTTCGAGCATGCATGATTTTTTGCACGTCCGAATTGCATACAGACAATCGCATTTTCGGATAGGAACTTTTCCCGACCGAAAAATATAGAACATGCTCTCAATCTTTTGATGGCTGGAATTCCGCCTGGCAAAAAAAAACACCCTCACAGGGGTAGGCAGGGATAGGAGGTACACCTCAAACCCCAGACTGGTAAAAAGAGGACCACAGAAGAATGAGGATGAATGAAAAAACATACATTTTTTAAGATCATAAGGTGCCTCCGGGGCCAGACAAAAGAACTCTGCAGGACCACAGAACATGGCTTCAAGAAGCCTTTAACCTGTCTCAGTCCAGAGAAGTGACCATAGCCACGGAGAGAGGGACAGGAAACTTAGCCTCTCTGTTAAGAACATTCATTCGAGTAGGGGCCCAACCAGGGCAGCCATCAGAGGTTTTTGGGCCTCTTACACTGCTTTAGACCTGGGTCTCCTGCCCCCCCCCCCCCCCGAACTTGACCACCAACATTCCCCAGGGCTTGCCTATGGGCCAACCTACCAAATCCGCACACACCGGCCACCCCACCTGTACGCCCCCTTCTCAATCCTGTATATATGTCAGCGCCCTCACACCTGTATATTTGTCAGCCCTCCCCCACAAACACACCTGTATATATGGCAGCCCCCCTCACACACACCTGTATATATGTCAGCCCCCCACGCACCTGTATATTTGTCCGCCCCCCAAACCTGTATATATGTCAGCCCCCCCCCCCCACACACCTGTATTTATGGCAGCCCCCCCCTCACACACACACCTGTATATATGTAAGCCCCCCCCACACACACACGCCTGTATATATGGCAGCCCCTTACACCTGTATATATGTCAGCCCCCCCCCCATACACACACACACGCGCCTGTATATATGGAAGCCCTCCCTCACACACACCTGTATATATGGCAGCCCCCCAAACCTATATATATGTCAGCCCCCCCCCCCCACACACACCTGTAATTATGGCAGCCCCCCCTCACACACACACCTGTATATATGTAAGCCCAATTGGGCCCAATTATATGTAAGCCCCCCCCCCCCCACACACACACACCTGTATATATGTAAGCCTCCCCCCCACAAACACACCTGTATATATGGCAGCCCCCTCACACACACCTGTATATATGTCAGCCCCCCACGCACCTGTATATTTGTCCGCCCCCCAAACCTGTATATATGTCAGCCCCCCCTCACACACACCTGTATATATGTCAGCCCCCCCACGCACCTGTATATTTGTCCGCCCCCCCAAACCTGTATATATGTCAGCCCCCCCACACACACCTGTATTTATGGAAGCCCCCCCCCCTCACACACACACCTGTATATATGTAAGCCCCCCCACACACACACGCCTGTATATATGGCAGCCCCCCTCACACACACCTGTATATATGGCAGCCCCCCAAACCTGTATATATGTCAGCCCCCCCCCCCCACACACACACCTGTATTTATGGCAGCCCCACCCACAAACACACCTGTATATATGGCAGCCCCCCTCACACACACCTGTATATATGTCAGCCCCCCACGCACCTGTATATTTGTCCGCCCCCCCAAACCTGTATATATGTCAGCCCCCCCTCCACACACACCTGTATATATGTCAGCCCCCACCCCCACACACACACCTGTATATATGTAAGCCCCCCATACACACACACACGCCTGTATATATGGCAGCCCCCCCCCCCCCATACACACACACACGCCTGTATATATGGCAGCCATCCCTCACACACACCTGTATATATGGCAGCCCCCCCATACACACACACACCTGTATATATGGCAGCCCCCTCCCTCACACACACCTGTATATATGTCAGCGCCCCCCCCCCCAACACACACACCTGTATATACAGTATCTCACAAAAGATTTTTGTAAATATTTTATTATATCTTTTCATGTGACAACACTGAAGAAATGACACTTTGCTATAATGTAAAGTAGTGAGTGTACAGCTTGTATAAAAGTGTAGATTTGCTGTCCCCCTCAAAATAACGCATAGCTTCACAGGTTGCCACTGGAGTCTTCTTCCACTCCCCCATGACGACATCACAGAGCTGGTAGATTTTAGAGACCTTGTGCTCCTCCTTCCATTTGAGGATGCCCCACAGATGCTCAATAGAGTTTAGGTCTGGAGACATGCTTGGCCAGTCCATCACCTTTACCCTCAGCTTCTTTAGCAAGACAGTTGCCGTCTTGGAGGTGTGTTTGGGGTCGTTATCATGTTGGAATACTGCCCTGGGGCCCAGTCTCCGAAGGGAGGGGATCATGCTCTGCTTCAGTATGTCACAGTATATGTTGGCATTCATGGTTCCCTCAATGAACTGTAGCTCCCCAGTGGCGGCAGCACTCATGCAGCCCCAGACCATGACAATCCCACCACCATGCTTGACTGTAGGCAAGACACACTTGTCTTTGTACTCCTCATCTGGTTGCGGCCACACATGCTTGACACCATCTGAACCAAATAAGTTTATCTTGGTCTCATCAGACCACAGGACATGGTTCCAGTAATCCATGTCCTTAGTCTGCTTGTCTTCAACAAACTGTTTGCAGGCTTTCTTATGCATCATCTTTAGAAGAGGCTTCCTAGTGGGATGTCAGCCATGCAGACCAATTTGATGCAGTGTGTGGCGTAAGGTCTCAGCACTGACAGGCTGATCCCTCCCCCCATTCAACCTCTGCAGCATTGCTGGCAGCACTCATACGTCTATTTCCCAAAGACAACCTCTGGATATGACGCTGAGCACGTGTACTCAACTTCATTGGTCGACCATGGCGAGGCCTGTTCTGAGTGGAATCTGTCCTGTTAAACCGTTGTAGCTGTTAAACCGTGCTGAAGCTTATAGCCTAGGGCCTAGGCCAGGGATATGCAATTAGCGGACCTCCAGCTGTTGCAGAACTACAAGTTCCATGAGGCATAGCAGGAATCTGATGGCCACAAGCATGACACCTAGAGGCAGAGGCATGGTGGGACTTGTAGTTTTGCAACAGCTGGAGGTCCGCTAATTGCATATCCCTGGCCCAGGCCATCTTTATGTAGCGCAAGAATATATTTTTTCAGATCCTCAGAGAGTTCTTTGCCATGAGGTGCCATGTTGAACTTCCAGTGAACAGTATGAGAGAGTGAGAGCGATAACACCAAATTTAACACACCTGCTCCCCATTCACACCTGAGACCTTGTAACACTAACGAGTCACATGAAACCGGGGAGGGAAAATGGCTAATTGGGCCCAATTTGGACATTGTCACTTAGGGGTGTACTCACTTTTGTTGCCAGAGGTTTAGACATTATTGGCTGCGTATTGAGTTATTTTGAGGGGGACATCAAATTTACACTGTTATACAAGCTGTACAATCACTACTTTACATTGTAGCAAAGTGTAATTTCTTCAGTGTTGTCACTGAAAGGATATAATAAAATATTTACAAAAATTTGAGAGGTGTAATCACTTTTGTGAGATATTGTATGTCAGCGCCGCCCCCCCCCCCCACTACCCCACTAATATATATATATATATATATATATATATATATATATATATATATATATATATATATATATATATATATATCAGCGCCCCCCCCCCCCCCTCCACACACAGGTGTATATATGTCAGCGCCCCTCCCCCACACACACCTGTATATATGTCAGAGCCCATTTGAGGAAAGCCAGATTCCAATACATTGTCTTTAGGAGAGACAGTGCAAAGTTGAGAGCTAAGAGAAGTAGTCTTAGGCTGGATTCACACCTGTGCATTTTTAGTACTTTTTGCATTTTGCAGATTTGCTCTACAGTCCATTTAACATGGTTTCCTACGGAACACGTTCTGTAGTGCAAATCTGCAAAATGCAAAAGGCATTAAAAATGCATAGGTGTGAATCCAGCCTCAGTGTTGTCCAGCATAGGGACCACATACTTGTTTTGTCACAGGAACTAATGCTGCTAATGCTAATTCCTAAAGGCAAAAGCACTGCAACACCTAGGTAATAGATGGGGGAATCCCCCTTTGAATTAGTTTCCTAACAGAGGGAACTATCTGTTCAGGAGAACCAGACAGAAGCCCCAAGTATGGAGAAAACTTAGCAAGTTGGGTATCCCTGAGGTGGGAGGGGGAAATCACCCAGCTCTCCTGATGATACTGATGGATATTGTCAAGGAGTCCATAGAGACCATCTGGATTTTGTACTCAGAGCCCAGGCCCATAGCAATAGAGGGGGTCTGAGAAGAACCCAAAAGAACCAACTAGAGAAGGAGAGACCATCCAGAGATGGGGTTCCTCCAATGCCGTACACTCCCCTAGTGGGGAAAAAAGGGTGTTTGGTGGCACATAGGGTGTAGACCTTTCAGCAAGGGCTTAAAGAGAATTAACCCCAAAAGGAAACATTATATACGCAGCTTATCAATTCTTACATGTGATGGCTACATCCGTTTTCTTTTTTTAGGCTCTTTTATTTTCAGCTGTTGATCCAGCCATTGAGTTTGGTATTTTTCAACAGAACAATCTGTTCTGCAGATGTGGTAGTTAGAGGAATGAGACAAACCATTTAAAACTGACAGAGGTGCTTACAATAGTCAGATTTTTTTTAAGTGAAACCTTTATCCCAAAAGGAATTGCTTAAAAATTGTCAGCTGGTATCACTCAACAAATTATGAATTTCCCGATGTCCTTCGTCACATGCCCAATGCTGCCAAAGCTTGTATTACACTGTGCTGGAAACACAACAATCCCCCCTCCATTGCCATGTAGCGCAATAAAGTCAGGAGCATTAATGCCCTGGAGGATTTAGTGCTTACCACCCAAAATAGTGCGCAATACAGGAAAATATGATCATATTGGAACATGTTTGTATACTCTGATGAGGACCAGGCTCTCCTGAAAAACTGTTCAGAGGATAGATCTCCTCCTACTGACTCACACGTGCCCCACCACCCCCTTTCTCTCTGCTGCCCCCTGGTATCTTTTAATTATATATTATCTACTTTTATATGTTGTTTGATGGTCAACATTTTCTGTACCTCTTAACGACAGAATGTTGCTCTTGTTTGTCTTTTCAGAGACAGTACATCTAATTTGTAATTTGTATCAGGTTGCTCTGGTGGATGGATGCTTTATTAATTTCTAAAGAATTAGCAAAAAAAAAAAAAAAGAATTGTCAGCTTCAAATTGTTTAGTGTAATTAAATCTACAAGTGCATCTAATACCGCGTACATGCGATCAGACTTTCCGGCGGACCAGAGTCTGTCGTATAATTCGATCGTGTGTGGGCTCCAGCTGACTTTTTCTTTTTCCTAGAAATAAGACTGGCTTCAAAATTGTCCGCAAGACTCGAGTCCGGTCGAAAAGTCCCATCATCTGTGTGCTAGTGCGACAGACTAAAACCGACGCTAGGGCAGCTATTGGCTACTGGCTATGAACTTCCTTACTCTACGTCATCACGTTCGAATCCAGCGGACTTTCGGAGTGATCGTGTGTGGCCAAGTCCGTTTGCTTGAAAGTCCGTCGGATCGTCCGCCGGAAAGTCTGATCGTGTGTACGCAGCATTACACTACCTTTCCCCCAGATTGACAATGCTGCTGTCCACAGGTATCTCTGTTGCTCCTTCATCTAGAGTGGAGGCACTCTAATACATGAGGTATGTGCAGGCTTGACCACCTGGTAAAAACAGGGAAGAAAACATTTAAAAAGTTAACAAATGCAGCCACATCTAATGATTGGTAAGCTGCAATAGATTACATTTTTGGTTTTGGGTTTAATACCCCTTTAACCACTTACCCACTGGGCACTTAAACCCCCTTCCTAACCAGACCAATTTTCAGCTTTCGGTGCTCTCACACTTTGAATGACAATTACTCAGTAATGAAATTTTTGTCCTTTTTTCACACAAATAGAGCTTTCTTTTGGTGGTTTTTAATCACCGTTGGGTTTTTTATTTTTTGTGCTATAAATCAAAAAATACAGAAAATTCGGTAAAAAATAATTCTTTGTTTCTATTCAAATTTATTGCAGAGTATTGCAGTGTTGCACAATGGTGGCATAGTATTGCACATTTCAGGCAGAGTACGCCACACTGACCAGCGCTGTGGGCACTACACATCCAGCCCACAGCGCTGGTCCCATCTCTCCCCCTCTCACTGTACCGATCGGTACAGAGAGGGGAGGGAGGAACCGGCGTCATGACCGTTTACCATGATCCGTGATGCACCGGGTCCTCGGGACCCGGGGGTCACGGATGTTCCCGAGTGCGCGCCCCAGGGGGTGCACGGGAGCAAGGTTCTGGGAGGACATCCTACGGACGTCCACCCAAAATAAGCCGACCGCGCTGTAGCCGTCTTTCGGCTATGGCCCGGTCGGCATGTGGTTAAGCTAACCAGCCTTGCCCACCAGTGACAAGTAGCTAACAACAACAGGCACCTGCAAGGCCCTAACCAACCAAATCTTACAGATGTTAGGCCTATCAGAAGAGTGTTGACTGCGAGGGTAACTCTTCAAATAAGGTTTTCTAAGAACCCCACAATGGGGATGTCAGAAAAACAAACAAACAAACAAACAGGTTAACATAATTGTCTATGCTCTGAGGAGTAGCAGGTGTCTCCAAAGGACACTTAGGAGTGTGTTTCTGGATGGGATACAAAGCCAAAACGTGGGTCCTCATTTGAACATGGGCGAGGGGTCACAGGGAGGCAGGGGATGCTGCAAAGCATTGGGCAGAAGCACAAGAGAGATTATGAAAAGCAACTGAGGGGAATGCCAGAGACAAGAGGATAGACCGTAAGCAAAATTGGGTGTGCACTGTATCTGCATGCATAATCAGAATGCTCTGTGCATCTACAGGATTTATATAGCGCCTACAGTTTGCGCAGCGCTTTACAACATGAGGGCAGACAGTACACTTACAATACAAATCAATACAGGAAGCATCAGAGGGCCCTGCCCGTTAGTGCAACATCAGACCCATATAAGACACAAGTTCAGATGCTTGTAACAGTTGTAATAACTGTAGCAAAACACTCCAGACATTTGCTCTGCTCCATAAAACAGGGACCTACCACCAGGTTGGAGGAATCCCTTTTGAAGGAACCTGCCATTCTTACATGGTTTGATAGATTAAAGTCACAGCCAATATGGGATGGCGAGCAAGACCAATCAATTCCAATTAGGATTTAAAGTGGGACTCTATACTTTAGTTTTAGGTAGAGTGGAGAGGGATTAGAACACTTGCCAGGTTTTATTGATGTCTGTGTCCCATTTACCATTATCATTGAAAGTAAAAGAAAGTCCCAAATTTTGGCTTGTCCCCAAAAAAGTAATAGATGGGAAATCCTCCAATAGGGGACACTAGTTCTGCTGACTTTGGTATCCCCAAAGAATTGCCTTAATTTTCAGGAATTTCCTCCCACTTCCTGTTGGGCTATAGTACAGGAAGTAAAGGGTAATCTCGGCAATGGGATGCAGATGGCAAAAAAAGAAATCTGACAGGGGTTATCACCCGTTCTTGCTCTATCCAAAAATGGGAAAAAAAAAAGTTTTGCCTATAGTTCCACCTTAAACCTTACTGTGGTAGAATTGTCAGTGGCAGGAATTTTGAAAGTCACCTAGTGGAGTAAACAATGAGGTAGCTCTCTGCGTTTTAGCCTGAAAAGCCTTACTCAAATTCAAATAAGCTTTATTGGCAGGACCATATACATGTTAGCATTGCCAAAGCAGTTGAGTTTGTATAGGAAAAAGGGGGAAGGGTAATATAACAGGGAATGGACATAAGTCTCTGTAAAGGATTTTTAAGTCCTCAGTCTTTCATGTCCCTCTCAGTCGGTGACATGCTGTCACATACAAATCACAAAGTGAGTCTTTTAAGGAAAGGGTCAAATTGGGGCTGTGCCACAGATCTGGACCTGGAAAGCACTCCGCAGCTAATACAGTACATTTAGGTCTGAAGACGCCATGCAGTCCAACAGGGTGTAAAGACTGCCCCCAAAGCTAGGCTGAAGAAACACTGGTCCAGATAGCTGCTAAATAATGACTTAAGCAGTGGAGAATATTATGATAGAAGTCACAGGGACAAAAACTCCTTGATGAAAAGAAGGCTAGCAACAAATAGACTTTTCCTAGCAGATCTGAGGCATTCAACCTCCTGGGCACCAACAAAAATGCGAGGCACGCTGGGTAGAGGACAGAGGCTGGATTCCATTTTTACTGTTTGCTAGTGTCTTGTAGGTGGCAGTATCTGTATTCCTACGTCCCTCAATGGACCAGAAAGAAATCTCCCCAACGAGATACTAGTGAAAAAAAACTGACGGGCTCTGCTTAAGATATGGAGCTGAAGGGTGGATTGCAGCACTACATGAAAAGGTTGCCAAAAGTCTTTTAAATGTTTTTTGTATAAAACTGTACAAACTAGCATTTAACAAACGTTTGAATTCTGTGTGAACTGGGCCTTACCTTAACCATAAGGTTTATGTACCGGTAAGTCTCAGTTTCAACCCTTATATTAAAACAGCAGTGACATCTACTGGCACTATAATTGCACAACCATAGCTTGAGCACTGCTGTTGTGTCTGCATCATTCTTTCCACATGACCTATTTCTTAAGGGTGTGGAGCAATTCAACATCATATTTGTAGAAATGAGGCGTGCTCAATGAGATGTAATGCCTGTAATTTGGCAGGTACATAGATTTCAGAGAACGTAATGTCATCTTGCCTGTACAATAACTGATACAGCACAGAAGCTGTCGAAAATTAGCATAAAACAGACTGCAATGGGGCATCATGAAAGAGCATATTATGAGGTTTAGATTTTTATTTTTTTCAAGTAAACCTTATGCAAAACTCATAGGCGCATCTAATCTATGAATCCAGGTTTTTTTTCCCCCAGTTGGAAATGTAATGATTACCTGGCATAGATGCAAATTTGACATAAAAGGAAAAACACAAGTGCTCTCAAGCAGTAGTTTGCAACCTTTTTTGGGACCAAAGCCGGATGAATTTTCCCAATCATTTTCCAGGACAGCTATGCGAGAGGAAAAGCAAGTAAAGACACACCTCAGAGCGAGAATCATGCCCATAGAACTTTCTAAGGTCAAATCAACTCAATCTTCATGAAGGTGCTGTGACTTGACCATACAGCTGCTGTAAAGATTTGGTCCACTGTGGCCCCTGGCTTTCTGTCCAGGACGTCACTGGTAATCTCAGTAAATGGGCCTGTAGACCTTACTTATTGTATACAAAAGAAATAGTTTCTTGGAGCAATCTAACCACTGAACTTTTATGGGCTTGAAGACCTTTCTTATGCCACTGAAGACTACTATAAAGTAGTCATATAAGGTCTTTAACTCCAGATGAAGACAAAAAAAAAAAGACACCTGTATACATCCATGGAATAGAATTCCTTAGACTAGGCTCCTAAAGCAGAAGATCCTGCCATTTTAGGAGGTGACAAGGTATCTCCAGAGACAGCACTGAGCATACGGGAGGATATTGTCCAGATAAGAAAGAGCCATAATCCACTGTCAATGAAACAGACGCTGGCTTGGCTAAATATATTGAGTGCTACCAAGAGAACACATGGTAGAGCTTTGAATTGCCAATGCTGAGAAAATGGATGAATTGGAATGTGCAGGTACACATCCTGCAAGTCCAGAGAAACCACGTGGGCATCTTTTTGTAGGACCTTTCGCAGTGAATAGATGCATTCCATGTTCTGTAAATTGGACACTTGTCTAGCTGCTTCAGCTTTTTGATCATGCGATAGCTGTAGGCCAAAAAATAAAAGACACAAACTACTTCACAGGAAACTAGCTGCACAGTGGAAAGACTTACAGTGGTTGTAAAGGCAGGACATTTTTTTTTACCTTAATGCATTCCGTGCAGTAATGTAAAAAAATGTCCCAGCAGGTGTATTGCCCCCTCGCCCCCCTTATACTTACCTGAATCCTATTTTTATCCAGTGCTGTGCATGTCTGCTGTGGCACTCTCCTCACAGGACACATAGGCAGTAACTGGCTTCTGCTGCGGTCAATCAAATCCTGCGAGGAAGGAGCAGGGGGCTAGGGCGAGCCGCACTGTGTATCTATGAATGCACACAGCCAAGCTCTGGAGCAAGCTTACAGTTGGCGTGACCATAGGAAGCAACTTCCTATGGGGGCACACAGAGAAGAGAAGGAGCCAAAAGTGCCTCAGGGACCCCCCGCAAAAAAGGATGTTTTGCAACAACATTGCACAGAGCGTATAAACATGTATGTTATTTAAATTTAAAAAAATTGTTTACAAGCGCTTTAAAGCCCAGATATCTGACTATCAGAGCATAGGGAAGAAGAGGCGGGGGACCAGTCTTGCAATATAGACGGTGCCTGTGGGAACAGAGGATCAGGTAAGTAAAACTTTTTTTTTTTCTATGGTCCCCCTCCTAGATGTTAAGTAACAGTAAACAATTTAACAAAAGGAAAAAAAAAAACTAATAAAATGCTTGTGTCTTCCGAACGCAAAATAAACGTCTATCTTAGCCTCCTGCTAATTCTTTCCTTTTTTTCTGCTGTTCTGTTAAAAAGGTGGCTATGTTCATTCTTCATGGTCCCACTGTATGTAGGAATGAAGCCAGCCTCTCTTGTTGCGCCCAAGATGGACTAGGGACTGTGGGATTTGCAGTGTCAACAGAGCAGTGCTCATGACTACAAATAACGTGCAAACAGATGTGAGGGGGGAAGGGTAAAAGCAGAAAAAAAAAAAAAAAAAGGTAAGAAATAATAAAAAAAACAGGAATACAAGGACATTAGGTATTGGATGTGTGTTAATTATTTGTGGACAATAAGGATATAGTTTAGTGTTACCTTAAAGTGATACTAAACACACACTGTTTAATTTACATTGTCACTTATATTTCTGTATGTGGATGATAGCACTGTCATTTTTAGTACTTTTTTTTTCTTAATCGATATATAGCTGTCACACAACCCAGCCTGTCTGCAGGGAAACATAAGCAGGAGGAGCTTCAGGTTCTCAACTGCTGGTTACACGTTAAAAAAAAAAAAAAAAAAAAAAAAAAAAAAACAGCATAAAGATAAATAAAATCAATAAACAGTTTTAAATTGTCATACAAATATATATTTGAAATTAAATACATAATTTATTGGCAATAACATGGTGTAGGCAAATTTCTGCCAGTCACAGTCTGTGTCACACCCCTCCAGCCTATGTCTTAGAATAGGAGGGAGGTGAAGCATTCATATACATGTAATATCCCACCACCATTCTGTTTAGCTGGTTAGTGGGCATGGAGGAGGGAGGGAGAGGGCTGTCATTTACCACTGTTTATACACCCACATGTGTGCCCCTATAGTCCTGCTCAGATGTGATGGGGAGGAAATGCTCAGCATAGAAACTCTCAAAACTGAGCATGTGCTGAGTTGCTAACATTGCTCTGCAAAATCCCTAGCTGAACTGGGGACATGGACAAAAAGGGGGGGATAAAACAGTAGCAGGATCAACCAGGTTGTTTGCAGAATACAAAAATCACAGTGACTGAGCGAGTATGATCAGCATGTAATACACCATTGGCGGGGGGGACTAACACTTTAACCCTTGCCTTGTGGGGGCTACCCCGCTGCAAAGAAGGATTTTTGTTACTTTCCGCAGACTTCAGCTTTAAAAGCCATTTCCTATAAAATGTGCCCATCAAATATATTTTGCGATGATACCTTTACATGCGTGTCTAGAATTTTTACTAAAGGCCAATCTTTACTAAAGTTTATGAACTGAAATTTACATTTTATTGCCGAAACCAGTAACAATTGTCCATGATTACCAGAATATTAAAAAGCCACCATGGCATTTACAGTTTACAAGTCCATACAATGAAAGCAAATGGGTTTTTAAAAACATTTTAAAGTGCTCCTAAAACTGACAGGAAACAAACAAAAAAGGCTAATTTTTTAACTGTGGATTCTGCGGAATTGCAGCCCCCTCAAATGGCAGGGAACTGGACACAGTCATTAGCTGTCCTGTGTGCATTCTCTCATTCACTCGAAGTTCACAGCCATCTTGAAGCATATGGATAGCTATTCTGGCAATGTTCTTTGAATCATCCAGGCCACTGTGAAGACGCCCAATGTAACTCATACCCAGCTTCTCCAGCATCACTGTTAACTTTGTCTGGTTCCTTGGAACCTGCAATAAAATGAATGACTTGAATATCAATGTTTATACCTCCAAAAAAGCTTTTGACGTACTTTTCCAAATAGGGCTGAAACAACTAATCGATTAATCGACAACTAATCGATTATGAAATTAATCAATTACCATTTTCATAAATCGATTAAATCGGCCAGTAATATAATGGGAAAAAAAAAAAAAAAAGAAGAGCCCTTTATAGTACAAAAAGGAGCAAATCATCACTACTGTAAATATTACTTTTACAGTTCTACGGTAAAAAAAATTTAAACCCTTACAGTAGTGATTATATGCTTTTTTTGTACTCATTTGGGCTCATTTTAGTTATTTTTTAACCCCCATTATGTTACTAAACGTCTTAGACCTGGTTCGCATCTATGTGTTTTTTGGTGCTTTTTGCAGAAACGTACTACAGTACATTACATGGTTTCCTATGGGACACATTCACATCAATGCTTTTTTCCACTGCTGCGTATTTGGAAAGGGTCAGGGACTTTAACGCAAAACTTTTTTTTGGTTCAATATACTTCAATGGAGAAGCTGCATAACAGCATGTAATGCGTTTTTGCAGCAATTTGTGTTTTTTATTCTGCCCAACAACAAATTGGCCAAAAAACAGTATGTCACTTCTAATAGTGTATACAGTATATCTCCTCTAATAGTGTATACGGTATATCTCTTGTCTGTTATTCTCAGAGTGGATTTGATATTTTGCTCCCTAACCATATAGTTGGTTGTTTATATTTACCACTGCATAGAGATATTTAAGAATAAAATTGCCTTTTTTTTTTTTAAAACTTTACATATTAACTAAATTATACACCACACATTTTTTTTAAGGTAATTAGCCAATTAATCGAAACAATAATCGGCCAACTAATCTATTATGAAAATAATAGTTAGTTGCAGCCCTATTCCCAAATATTCTTCACTTCTTATAAACACCTTGTTGACAATTGCTAAAACCAAAAATATTAGTGAACAGACATTAAAATTTGCCACAGCTAGAGTAGAGTAAGGGACAAGAGAATTATCAGTGTGTTTTCCAGTTGAATTCTACTCTGTACTAACCTTATAAAAATTTCCATAACACTTGCGAATGTTGATCCACTTCTTTGCAAAGCGAGGGTATTTAATCCGACTAACGCGGCACTGCATATTTAGGAACTTACTCATATCCCATGACCTGCAGGTTCATGAAAACAATATTTACATATTGCAGTACAATAAATGGACTCAGTGGTTTAAAGCTCAGTAGAATATAAAACCACTTCATTGGTGGCATATTTGTATTTATGAAAAAAAAATAAAAATAAAAAAAAATACAAAAAAAATAAAAAAAAAAGAAAGAAGAAAAGTATTCATATAAATATGAAAAGTATTGCATATGATAGTTTTGCATTTGTCAAAAAGCCTAGTGTTTAACCACTTTCAGACCGGACCAATTTGCAGCCAAAGGACCAGGCCCCTTTTTGCGATTCTGCACTGCGTCGCTTTAACTGACAATTGCGCGGTCGTGCGACGTGGCTCCCAAACAAAATTGACGTCCTTTTTTTCCCACAAATAGAGCTTTCTTTTGGTGGTATTTGATCGCCCCTGCGGTTTTTATTTTTTGCGCTATAAACAAAAATAGAGCGACAATTTTGAGAAAAATGCATTATTTTTTATTTTTTGCTATAATAAATATCCCCCAAAAATATATAAAAAAACATTTTTTTTCCTCAGTTTAGGCCGATACGTATTCTTCTACATATTTTTGGTAAAAAAATCGCAATAAGCGATTATTGATCGGTTTGCGCAGAAGTTATAGCGTTTACAAGATAGGGGATAGTTTTATAGCATTTTTATTAATAATTTTTTTTTTTTTATTATTAATGGCGGAGATCTGCGATTTTTTTTGTGACTGCGACATTATGGCGGACACATCGGACATTTTTGACACATTTTTGGGACCATTGTCATTTTTACAGCAATTAATGCATTTAAATGCATTGATTTCTGTATAAATGACACTGGCAGTTTAGGGGTTAACCACAAGGTGGCAGTGTAGGGGTTAAGTAGGCCTAGGGGTGTTTTTTTTACTGTGGGGGGGCGTGGCTGTCAGCTAGTGAATGCTGATCTCTGCTCCAATCACAGGGAGCAGAGATCGGCGTCACTAGTTGCTAGGCAGAACGGGAAGATGCTGTTTATCTCGGCATCTCCCCGTTCAGCCGCTCCGTGAGACGATCGCGGGAGTCCCCGCGGCGATCGAGTCCGCGGGGACCGCGGCCGGACTCACGGGGGTCCCGACCGGCGCGGGAGCGCGCCGCTCCCGGTGCGCTCCCGATGGCACGGACAGGCTAAAGGAGGGACGTATATATACGCCCTCCTGCCTGTACGTGCCATTCTGTCGACGTATATCGTCGTGCGCCGGTCGGCAAGTGGTTAAAAGGATTCTCATATTACTCCTGATATTCAGTAACCACAATTAAAGACTCATGACAATAAGAATATAAAAAAAATGAAGAATGCTAGCATCTTACCCATCAGTCAGTATAGCATATTTATATTTTGTGCCCAGCTCTTTTTGTCTCATCCAATCAACAACACTTTGAAGAACTACAGGAAATGTATCTGCTTGGTCTATAATATCCTGTAGATTGAAAGCAACATTTAGAATTAAAATCATACAAAAAAAAAATTGATGATTATATAGAATATAACTCACAAAAGTGAGTACCCCTCACATTTTTTATTATATGTTTTCATGTGACAATACTGAATAAATGACACTTTGCTACAATGTAAAGTAGTGAGTGTACAGCAGTGTAAATTTGCTGTCCGCTCAAAATAACACAGCCAATCATGTCTAAACCGCTGGCAACAAAAGTGAGTACACCCCCAAGTAAAAAATGTCCAAATTGGGCTCAATTAGCCATTTTCCCTCTCCGGTGTCATGTGACTCGTTAGTGTTACAAGGTCTCATGTGTGAATGGGGAAAGGGTGTGTTAAATTTGGCGTCATCGCTCTTACTCTCTCATACTGGTCAATGGAAGTTCAACATGGCACCTGAAGGCAAAGAACTCAGAGGATCTGAAAAAAAGAATGGTTGCTGTACATAAAGATGGCCTAGGCTATAAGAAGATTGCCAAGACCCTGTAACTGAGCTGCAGCCCAGTGGTCAAGACCATACAGCGGTTTAACAGGACAGGCTTCACTTAGGCCTTGCCATGGTCGACCAAAAGAAGTTGAGTGCACGTGCTCAGCGTCATATTCAGAGGTTGTCTTTGGAAAATGGACATACGAGTGCTGCCAGCATTGCTGCAGAGGTTAAGGGGTGGGGGGGTCAGCCTGTCAGTGCTCCGACCATACGCCGCACACTGCATCAAATTGGTCTGCATGGCTGTCATCCCAGAAGGAAGCCTCTTCTAAAGATGGATTCACAAGAAAGCCCGCAAATAGTTTCCTGAAGACAAGCAGACTAAGGACATGGATTACTGGAACCATGTCCTGTGGTCTGAGGAGACCAAGATAAACTTATTTGGTTCAGATGGTGTCAAGTGTGTGGTGGCACCAGGTGAGGAGTACAAATACAAGTGCGTCTTGCCTACAGTCAAGCATGTTGGTGGGAGTGTCACAGTCCGGGGCTGCATGAGTGCTGGCGGCACTGGGGAGCTACAGTTCCTTGAGGGAACCATGAATGCCAACATGTATTGTGACATAGTAGAGCATGATCCCCTCCCTTTGGACACTGGGGCAGTATTCCAACATAACGACCCCAAACACACCTCCAAGACCGGAAGGCGGAAGAGCGCAAGGTCTCCAACATTCACCAGCTCTGTAATGTCATCATGGAGGAGTGGAAGAGGACTCGAGTGGCAACCTGTGAAGCTCTGGTGAACTCCATGCCCAAAATGGTTAAGGCAGTGCTGAAAATAATGGTGGTCACACAAAATATTGGGCCCAACTTGGACATTTTCACTTAAGGGTGTACTCACTTTTGTTGACAGCAGTTTAGATAGGAATGGGCTGAGTGTTGTCATTTTTAGGGGACAAATTTACATCGTTATACAAGCTGTACACTCACTACTTTACATTGAGGCTCATTTGCAAGTATTCAGTCTAGACCAACATTGGTCCTTATGAATAAAATATGGCAAGAAATGAGATGTATAATGGAATATGTAGGGGTGTCAGCATTTTCACCAATTTGGAAGAACAGGTATTATGAAGAGTTATGTAAACTGGAAGGGTTTGAGTACTGACGTTCTAAAGGAATACAATATATTTTGCAGCTTTATGTTCAAAATGTAATGCGCTCATTTCAGGAGCTACAGGAGTCGTACCAACTACATCATAATAACTTCTATAAATATTTAGAACTGCGTCATGCAGCCAACTCGCAGTTTAAGGGTGTCGGGATGAATACAAGATCTATGCCATTGAGGTCTTTATTAGCGGGGGCTAAGGAGAAAAAGAAAGGTCTAATTACATTAGCTTATAACCAACTTATGATGAAGTATCAAGATTTTAAGAATACTCCAAGTAGAAAGGGGTGGGAGACAGACCTGGGGGGTATAACAGAGGATGAATGGCAAAATATTCTGAAGAGGGCCCCAATGGTATCCATATCACATACACAATGCCCATCTCAATTGTTTATTATATATAGGACATATAGGAAGCCAGAAAAATTATATAAGTGGAGGAGGGAAACCCGGGATTGTCCAAGGTGTAAGCAGGTCCCGGCTGATTTGATCCATATGTTGTGGAACTGCCCCAAGCTGGTCAGATATTGGCGAGAGGTGGAGTCCACAATTAATGAGGCTTACAATACCAATATAGAAATGGAACCAAAGACTTGTCTACTGGGCAATGTTAATGGAAAGCTATATCCATGGGACAAGTTAATACCAATTGGCAGATTACTAGTCATAGCTCGTAAGATAATTGCTAGAAAATGCATGTCTTTTAATAGACCAGTATTCGAGGAATGGCGTTCTGAGGTAAATGCGACAATATTAAATGGAACAACAAGTGTATAAGAACAGGGGCAGAATAGATATACTAGCCAAGTTATGGGGACCCTGGGTAAAAGCTCCAGGATTGGCCTTTTTCTCTTTGGCCCCCCATAGAATATCATAGTAATGATCTAAGTTATAACTTGTGGGTAGGGATGGGCTTTATGTTCTTCGAGTCGAACACGAGTTTGACTCGAACATTGGCTGTTCGCCGAACAATTTTGGGTGTTCGCAGCAAATTTGAAACCCCCTTTAAATGTCTATGGGAGAAATCAAAAGTGCTCATTTTAAAGGCTTATATGCATGGCATTTGTCATAAAAAAAAAAGTGCTTGGGGACCTGGGTCCTGCCCCAGGGGACATGTATCAATGCAAAAAAAGTTTTAAAAAACGGACGTTTTTTTGGGAGCAGTGATTTTAATAATGCTTAAAGTGAAACAATAAAAGTGTAATATTCCTTTAAATTTTGTACCTGGGGGGTACAGTATATATTATGCCTATATGGGTCTATAGTATGCCTGTAAAGGGGTGCATGTTTCCCGTGTTTAGAACAGTCTGACAGCCAAATTACATTTCTAAAGGAAAAAAAAAAACTACTCGCAGCTATAATGAATTGTCGGTCCGACAATACACATAAAAAAGTTCATTGATAAAAACGGCATGGAATTTCCCCACAGGGTAACCCCGAACCAAAAAAAAATAAATTAAAAAAAAAAAAATAAATAAAAAAAAGGCGTGGGGTCCTCCCAAAAATCCACGTCCCCAAACACTTTTTATGGCAATGCCACATGCATACAAGCCTTTAAAAATGAGCACTTTTGGATTATTCATGTTCGTTTCCCATAGACTTAAAGGTGTTCGAACAAATTTTTTGCCTGTTCGCATGCTCTGGATGCGAACCGGACAGGGGGGTGTTTGGCTCATCCCTACTCGTGGGCAGAAACAGGATGGACATGATGACTTATAGTTTAGGGGAGGACCGATAGTGATGGTGGGGGTCCCCCCTTTTTTTTTTGTCGTTTCCCTTTTTGTGTGTTGTCTGCTTGTTGTTTGATTTGTTTGTTCTGTTAGTAATGTTAATCAGGGAGGTGCTACTGACAACGATTTCAAGGTTGCAAACCACGCCCTCCTTGGCTACCAAAGGAGCAACCAAGAGGAAGCAGCCCTAGGACCGGATGAGTTTTTGAATTGAGGAATCAGTGCCAGAGGAGGGAAGGCGTAAGCCAATTAGAACTTCCAATCCTGGGCTAGGGCGTCCAGGCCTTCTGACTCTCCTGAGAGAGGGAGAAGAACTTCTTTACCTTCCTGTTCTTGAAACTGGCAAAGGGGTCTATTTCCGGGCTGACAAGTTTTTGGACTAATGCCTGGAATACCTTGGGGTTCAGCTCTCAGTCTCCCTCTCTGACAGGTTAGTGACTGAGGAAGTCTGCTTCCTAATTGTCCACCCTCTTTATGTAGACTGCTGACAGCGAGAGTACTCTGTGCTCGGCCCAGCTCAAATCTCCTTTGCCAAGTCCAGAAGGGCTTTGGATCTGGTTACTTCCTGGTGGTTTAGGTAGGCTACCGCCGCGGTGTTGTCTGAGCAAATCTGGATTTCATTGCCCAAGACTCTGCCCTCGAAGGCCCTTAAGGCTTCGCACACTGCTCTGAGCTCCCTGAGGTTGGAAGAGGATCTGGCTACCCCCTCGTCCCAGGTGCCCTGTGCCTGCCTTGGCTTTTTCTAGGTGGGCTCCCCAACCCCAGGAACTTGGGTCCATGGTGAACTTCAGTGGACCCCACGGTCTGCCTTTTCTCCAGATTTTCTGGGACCAACCACCACTCCAGGGAATATTAGGAGTTATGACTAAACTTCCATCTAGGGAATCGTTCCTTTTGTCCCAAGAGGAAAGGTGGAAAAATTTAAGGTCTCTGGAATGCAGTTGCGCCCAAGCGACTGCTGGCTGACACGAGTCCCAGGACTTTGAGAATCTCTCTCCTGGAAAACATGGGGGCGTCTATCAGCTTTCTGAAGGCTGTGACTAGTTTTTCCACCTTCACCCTTGGGAGGAAGAGCTTTTGAACCTGTGAATCTACCCGATAGCCTAGGTAGGTTTGGACCCGAGCCGGTACCAGGGATGATTTTTCCACACTCATTAGCCAGCCTAACTTATGTAGGACTGAAATCACCCTTTGGGTATCGGTCTCTACTTGAGCGGCTGACGGACGGAAGATGAGCAGGTCATCCAGGTAAGGTATTAACGTTATTCCCTGGAGATGCAGATAGGCCACTGCTTTGGCAAGGATCTTCGTTAAGGTTCTTAGACTGGCTGCTAACCCGAAAGGGAGGGCCCTGAATTGCCAATTTGCGAGTCCCTTCCTGGGTTACCACCACAAATCTCAGGAATGCCTGGTGTTCCAGGTGAATCGGGACATGAAATAGGCATCCCTGAGAACCAGAGTGGTCATAAAGAATTTTTTTTTTTTTTAGCAGGTTTTTTCGCACTGAGTAAATACTCTCCATGGAAAACCTCTTGTATTCTAGGAATCTGTTTAAGTTCCTGAGGTTTATGTTCAAGCAGTACTTCACTGATGGTTTAGGTACCATGAAAATATGAGAGTAAAAGCCTTGATAATCGCTGGCTTTTTGGTACTGGTACTACCACCTGCTCTTCTACAAGTTTCTGAATCCCTTCTAGTAATGCTTTCTTTTTTAATGCATCCTTGGGAGGATGCGTTACCGTAACCATGAGCAGGGGCTTTGCTGAGAATTCTTAGCGGTAGCCTTCCTTGATCAGCTGTATGATGTCCCTCCCACTGGGGAACAAATTGAGACAGTTGGCCCCCCACCTTGATTCTGGCATCTGGTGTTTTGGGCTGGAGCAGGAAAGAGCAAATTGCCTTTTTGCCTACCTCTGCAGCACCTCCACTTCCTGCTGGGTTCGCCCTTAGCTTTTTGCAGATTTTGTCCCGATGAGCCTCGAAAAAAATAAAAATTCTGTACCTCTTCCCTTTTGGGTTTGACAGGAATGTTCGCGGCTTTCTAGGAGGACCTGGACAAAATATTATTAAGACCCGGTCCAAACAGTAAGGACCCTGTTCGTAGGTTTTAACCCAAATGGCTCTCCTGACTAAGTTAATAAGGGCGCCTGTCTTGGCTGACGCTTTTACTGCATCTGCCAGAAAGGCTACAGCCTTCCCTATTACCAAGAGGGAATCCAGAACTTTGAGACTTCTTACCCTGCGAGAGGTGCTTATTAAGCCTCCCTATTCAGCAGTCCACATTCCCAGCAACGCAGGTGGCTGCCAATGCTGGGGTCAGAGGAGGAATTGGCCTCCCAGAACTTTTTCAACAGGGATTTCGATTTGCGATCCATAGCATCTCAGATGTTCCTTGTGTCCTCAAAAGGAGAGGTCAGACCTTTTTGTCACCCGAGAGAGAGCGGCGTCCATTTTTGGTATCTTCAGGAATTTTTCCCTGCTTCCTCCTCTTTGAAGGGAAATCTTCTCTTCCAAGTTTTAAGTTTGACCAGGCTCCTCTCAGGAGACTGCCATTCCTAAAGCACTAAATCCTTCAGGGACTGGTGTATGGGAAACACCCTTGACTTTTTTTTAACCAACCCCCTATACACGTTATCTTGTGCCAAGGTTTCCTTAGTTGGTTCAGGGATCTCTTAAGTGGCATAAATCGCTTGAAGGCGTCCCTCCAAGTCCTCTAGACCAAAGAGATGTCTGTTTCGTTTGACACTTTCCACCTCACTATCCAGCCCATATCAGTCTTCTCCTCTGAATTGGGCTCAGATTTTTGCCTGGCTTCCTGCTTCTTCCATCTCATCCTCTTCCCTAGCCTGAGCTGAGGGAAGGCCCTGAGAAATTGTTTTTAAAAAAAAAAAAAAAAAAAAAAAAGCACTTGGCCCTGGTCTGGAGATAACACTCTCCTGAGAGGAGGGACTCTCTTTAGGGGGAATCTCCTCTGCATTTGCCACATGGGAAGCAGCTGCAGAGGTGCGAAAAGATTGTGTAGTGGCCAGCATCTCTGTTTGAACAGATTTCAGAAAATCTTTCATTAGACGTGGGGCCTCTTTCCCAGCCAGTTTGTTAATACAACGGTAACAAAATGGCTTGGTGTGAGATTTAGATAATCTTTCTCCGCAGTTACCGCACTTTATACTGGAACCAGTGCTAGCAGATGTAGAAGGTTGTTTGTCAGCGACCTCCTGCAGGCCCCATTCCCCAGAGGCGAGAGTCTAGGGGTTTTCCAGGGACCACTAAAGGCTGGTGTCACTCTGCATAATAGGCAAAACACACTTACTGGGCCCAGACTTGCTCTTGCCTGCAGCCACCTGTGCTGCCTTGTCATCCTCTTTCCATGAGGTGGGTAAAAGCAGACTTTCTGCTCCTTGCAGCTTGCTGGGTCCTGAGAGAAGACAGGGAACCTCCAGCCTCCGCAGCCACATGGTTCCAGCATCTCCTCCATGCTTTATTTCCCCTTACTGTGTTGTGCTGGGCGTGCTCTGCCCCCTTCCTGCCCTTACCGGAAGTCCTGGTTTCAGAGCGAGGCTTGGAATGCACAAGCACCCCACCCCCCCGGTGTCTTACTTCCTCTGCGAAAATGGTGCCTGCTGCACACAGGGGAGGATAGGAGGAGACCCGTGCTGCTGAGCGGCGTGCAATGGCGGGAGAACCTTAGAAACACTTAGACTGCCTGCACCACACCCTGGGTGACCTGTGAAAAGCTTATAGCGGCAGGTTAGTGCAGCCCTCATCGGCATTCCTGAACCTGGCTCACAGGGGTACCATCCGACACTTTAGTCTTCTGGTCAGAGAAAAATAATAAACGTTTCGCTGTAGAAGAAACACAATCAAAACTGAGGGACAAGGGGGAAGGTGGGGCCTTTTAACAGCTGTGAACTGATTGTGTTTCCTGTAGGGAGGAGCCCATCTCATGTGTTGCCGTTCTGGAAGGGGAGGTGATAAATGTGTTTACTTCATCATTTATCACCGTGAATACACATTTCCACTTCAATTACATTTGATTGCTGAAAGTAAACGCTGACTTTATATGCAAATTATGCAATTGTGCCCAAAATAATATACGATTTGTTCTGAACTCCTTTCCCTGCAGCAGGATGCACTTAGCAGCATGCAAATGCATTTTAGCCAAAGTTGAATTCAATAAAAAACACAGAATCTGGTGCAGTTGTGCATAGTAACTAATCAGCTTCCAGGTTTTCGGCTGGGTGGTTCACACTGGTGCGAACAGACATTGCATGCGAGTCGCACAGCATTGCTGTTCAGATCACATGCGATGTCTGTGCGATGGAAATTCAGCAATACAAAAAGTTCAATGGTGTCAACGGAAACTTATCAGAGAGGCAGAAATTGCTTATAGCTCAAGGAACTTCTAGCAACCTCTGGAGGAACCCTAGGGTTCCACAGAATTCCGATTGAGAAACTCTGGGATAGGCGTTATCTTGAACAAAGTGCTGTCACAATATAAGAATGTTTGGTTTCTGTCAATGTTACCTGAGTAATTCCAGTAAGATTAATGCAGAACTCTGAAAGTTGAGGCTTGATTTCTGGCTTCACATACCGCCGAAAAGTGTCTTCCTAGAGATAGGTAAAAAAAAAAATTAAAAAAACCCATGTTGTCATTCATTAAAGGAAATTTGTCATCACAACTCTAAATTTACTGTTAAAATAACTGTCCCAACTGACATGACCATAACAAAAACACCCAGATAGTGAGCAGCCTTGTATAGCTTAATGCAGCTCTGTATTGTAATGGTAAAATGGCAGACATGGTCTCATACAATAGAGAGAAGTAGAGCTGCACGATTCTGGCCAAAATGAGAATCACAATTTTGCTTAGAATAAAAAGGATCACGATTCTCGCAACGTAAAAATCTTTCACATTTAAAAAAAAAAAAAAAAAAAAAAAAAAATTGGGCTAACTTTACGATTTATTTTTTTAATTCATTAAAGTAATCCCCCCCCCCACCCCCCAAAAAAAAAATTGCATTTGAAAGACCGCTATGCAAATACAGCGTGACATAAAATATTGGAACAACCACCATTTTATTCTCTAGGGTCTCTACTAATCTTCTAGCAAAAAAATAAATAAATGAATTTTTAACTTGAAACCAACAAATGTCAGAAAAAGGTTTAGTGTTTAAACGTTCTTAATGTACACACATTTGTCTATTCCATTGACAAATTGTTACAATGTTTAGACTTAGTTCAACTGCTAAAGAATGTTGGCATACTGCCTGTTTTTTTTCTTCCTTTCTTTTTACAGCTGTGGCTTCAGAAGAGCAGAGAGAAATCTTTGCATAGCAAGAATCGTGAAAACACATGATCGCAACGGGGAAAAAAAAAAAATAAAAATGTAAAATTGCAATAACAATTGACGATCATGCAGCTCTAGAGAGAAGCAAATCAAAAGAAACATGATTCTGTATAGTAAAATTTTTTGTCCAAGTAAACCTATTAAAGCCCACACAAATACACATGCAGAGGTTATATTCATGAATTTAAAATACATTTAGTTAAAAATGCATATCAGAACTATTAGCAGATCCAGGGATCTGTGGGTGGGAAAGGTGGAATCAAGCTCACCTCGACTAAAAAAGAAAAAAAATTGTTAAATTTCTGGCAAAAATTACCACAGATGATGCTGCACTAGGTGGACTCCTGACTAGTCACCACTGGCTGTAGGTGCAGGCTTACAGGGTCTGTCCACTCCTTGGGCTTACATTTGGTGGTAATGGTCATCTCCTGATTTTTCACTTTTACTAAGGAAAACCGGCTCAAAAAAAAATAAATAAAACTATATTATATTTTTTTATTTGCTACTTCCATAAGCTACCAAAAAACAACCGAAAACAAATTTTCCCGCTCCCGACGATTGTAGCGATACCACATGTGTATGTTACGCATAGTACAACCCAGAAACAAGTTTGCATTTGTTTTTTATCCTACCAAAAAAAAAAAAAAAAAAAAAAAAAAGAAGAAGGACAACACACACACACACACACACAGAGAAACCAATACTAATTAAAATAATAAAAAAAAAAAAAAACCCTGTCCAAAAAAATACTGACCCTGACACAAAACACTAACCCTGGTTTTGACCTAGATCAAACCTTGATCTAGGCATTTCTTTTTAATTAAATTTTTATTTTTTTTTCCCTACACACACTTTTTACAATGTGTCTTACTCGTACATTCACAGAGACAGAAAACGCAGGGATGGGCTTTACAGTCACTGATCACTGTGATAGCCAATCAGAGCCCATCAGTGGACCCAGAATCAGACATTCCTGGCCTCGATCGTTAGATCAGGGAGAAGCCTAGTGCGGTGGGGCCGCATATATTTGCGTCCACATTTTAGAAAAAAAAAAAAAGAATAAAAAAAAAAAAAAAAAACGCACTTTTGCAGGTAAACAAATGTGCATTTTTTTTTTTTTTGGAGCCTGGAAAGCATTGCACCAGCACATCACTGATGCCATGCAGGTCGTCTCCTGCAGATCTGCTAGCGTACAGTGATACAATCTGACAGGAAGAGAGAATGAACTACCACAACGCAATGGTAGTTCCTTGAAAACTACAAGCCAACAACCGCAAAGGCTGCCGGACCTTGCGATTTTCCATTTACAGGACATATGAGTGACGTGGCCAAATGATTGGGGAGGTGCAGGGACCTGAATATGGGTGTGACACGTAAAAGGTGGGACTTCATTTGGGATATTATGTAACTAAGAGCTCTACTTAGTTTCAACCCCAATTTGTATCATAGTATATCAATGTAGTTACCATAGAGATAGCAGCCCTTACGAAACAGACTGATGTCAGTATTCATCACTACTTATGTGAATACTGGATGCACCTAAAAAACATGCAGTGCACATTTAATGGGCAAAGTAGAACAGCCACTAGCATTTACAGGCATACCCCACTTTGTACCATATAATAAATTGTCTAGTGGAAATTTGTTCTGGCAGCTCTGGGAACAAGTCTAGGAGTACAAGCCCATGTAAAAAGAGAAGGTCAGATTATTAAAAGGAGTAGTATGGGGTACTAAAAAATAAAAAACATCTATGTTCATCTCTACGGATACAGCATTGGTCTGATACGGTAGCTGTCTCCTGGTGCCTAAGAACTGAGCAATCACGTTACCGCTGATCAAGCAGTTCTCAGGTCCGCTCCGAGTAGAGAGCGATGACTATCAGTCAGTCACTGGAGCGCCATGGCTGGAGAGGGGGTGGGAATGGCTGGGTCAGGCTCTCAGCGAGCCCGCTGTCAATCAGGAATCTGAGTGGATCCCAACATTATTCTCAGAATCCCTCTACAGTCTGGAGCAGCTCTGTGATATGGCTAAAGCCTACTGTTGGCGGATTCTGGGTCACAGGAGTGTGACCCACATGAGAAGTATGACCAAACAAGCTTTGGCCATACTTCTAAAGATCTTGATTTGACAGCCATCTTTAAGAATAGTTTTTATAAAACAGGATCAGGGCAGCAGTCAAAAGAACAAAAAGTGAACATATCAAGCCTATGTAAAAAAGGTAGAAATATCCACATACAGTGGGGAGAACAAGTATTTGATACACTGCCAATTTTACAGGTTTTCCTACTTACAAAGCATGTAGGGGTCTGTAATTTATATCATACGTACTCTTCAACTGCGAGAGACGGAATCTAAAACAAAAATCCAGAGAAAAAAAAAAAAAAAAATCACATTGTAGGATTTTTAAGTAATTAATTTGCATTTTATTGCATGGAATGAGTATTTGATACATCAGAAAAGCAGAACTTAAATATTCGGTACAGAGACTATTTGCAATTGCAGAGATAATACGTTTCCTGTAGTTCTTGGCCAGGTTTGCACACATTGCAGCAGGGATTTTGGCCTACTCCTCCATACAGACCTTCTCCAGATCCTTCAGGTTTCAGGGCTGTTGCTGGGCAATATGGACTTTCAGCTCCCTCCAAAGATTTTCTATTGGTTTCAGGTCTGGAGACTGGTTGGCCACTCTTATGGAGCCACTCCTTAGTTGCCCTGGCTGTGTTTTTCGGGTCGTTGTCATGCTGGAAGACCCAGCCACGACCCATCTTCAATGTTCTTGCTGAGGGAAGGAGGTTGTTGGCCAAGATCTCGCAATACATGGCCCCATCCATCCTCCCCTCAATACGGTGTAGTCCTGTCCCCTTTGCAGAAAAGCAGCCCCAAAGAATGATGTTTCCACCTCCATGCTTCATGGTTGGGATGGTTTTCTTGGGGTTGTACTCATCCTTTCTCCAAACACAGCGAGTGGAGTTTAGACCAAAAAGCTAAATTTTTGTCTCATCAGACCACATGACATTCTCCCATTCTGCCTCTGGATCATCCAGATGGTCATTGGCAAACTTCAGACGGCCTGGACATGTGCTGGCTTGAGCAGGGGGACCTTGCGTGCGCTGCAGGACTTTAATCCATGACGGCGTAGTGTGTTACTTATAGTTTTCTTTGAGCCTGTGGTCCTAGCTCTCTCCGGGTCATTGACCAGGTCCTGCCATGTAGTTCTGGGTTGATCCCTCACCTTCCGCATGATCATTGATGCCCCATGAGATGAGATCTTGCAAAGAGCCCCAGACCGAGGGAGATTGACCGTCATCTTGAACTTCTTCCATTTTCTAATCATTGCACCAACAGTTGTTGCCTTCTCCCCAAGCTCCTTGCCTATTGTCCTGTAGCCCATCCCAGCCATGTGCAGGTCTACAATTTTATCCCTGATGTCCTTACACAGCTCCCTGGTCTTGGCCATTGTGGAGAGGTTGGAGTCTATTTGATTGAGTGTGTGGACAGGTGTCTTTTATACAGGTAACGGGTTCAAACAGGTGCAGGTAATACAGGTAATGAGTGGAGAACAGGAGGGCTTCTTAAAGAAAAAAATAAATAAATAACAGGTCTGTGAGAGCCGGAATTCTTACTGGTTGGTAGGTGATCAAAATACTTAATTTTCATTTTATTGCATGACATAAGTATTTAAAAGTCATACAATGTGATTTTCTGGATTTTTTTGTTTAAGATTCTGACTCTCACAGTTGAGTACCTATAATAAAAATTACAGACCTCTACATGCTGTGTAAATAGAAAAACCTGCAAAATCGGAAGGTGTATCAAATACGTGTTCTCCCCACTGTAACACCTATGCGAGTTACAACCAGTGCAAATTCCTGCAATTTAGATTTTACACATCCCCCAGAAATGAGTTAAACTCACAATTTCTAAAGTCCTTGTGTTCAGCAAGACAATGGGGAACTCTATAATCTCATGGACGTAATCTGCTGCATTACCATCTTCACAGGTAGCTTCAAAATCAATTATGCAGATATAGTCATAATATGCATCAGTCTCACAGGAGTCCTTTGACAAAATATGAGTAAGTTTCTGCTTCTTATAGTAATTCTTTAGACGTTTCCTGAGAACATCCTTCACTCCCCTGTAACGAAGAGAAAGCAAAGAAAAAAAATAAAAATAAAAAAAGAATTATATTGCATCTCAATAGGCCCGCAGAACGGAAAGGAATTGTAATCTTCTGCCTGTAAAAAAGTCTTGTTTGGCAAGTTGAGTTTTTTTTTTTTTTTTTTTACACTGAACTATGGATCTAAAATTTGTTGAGCATAACCTTTCCTTGCCAAGTTGGATTCCTCCTACACAACTGATTCCGTTTGGTTTAATAATTGTATTTTGACCTGCATGGTAATTCAATGATTGTATTTTGACTTACATGTTCTACTGCTGATCATTAGCACCTCTGGTATAATTTAACCCCTTGCCGCCACCCACCCTTTAAGAGGGTTTTAATGCTGGGAGGTGGACATCCCTGATCATGTGATCGATGCGACTGGTTGTCACAGTGGTCACGCGATTGAAAGCAGAAAGTGAGCAGAAAGCACAGAAGTGCTGTTTTACATGGACGCATTATCTGATGGTTTGGCATTAGGCCCACCCAATGCGTCGCTGCATATATGCGTACAGCCGGCAGGAAAATGTTAATCATGCACTGGACCGTATGTCTGAGCAACCCTCAACTGTGTACAAGTGTTTCTGGGAGAATTGCTGCCATTTCAAAAGTTTAATGCCTCTTTCACACCAACAGACCGATCAGGTTCGCCTGTAATCTTTTTTTAGGCACCATCCATTGCCCTCTATGGAGCGGCAGATGTCAACAGACATGTGTTCATTGACACCTGCTGATATCCGATCAAAAACAGATGGATGGGGATCAATTCTCCGTCCGTCTGATCAGATGACGGTCGGATGGAAACGGACAGGCGGCCCGTTTCCATCAAACGGCCCAAAGAGGAAAGCAGGCTGTGCCCATATTCGCATCAGCAGAGTGGAAATGGACCTGTCATCCTCCAGCTCAGCAGAGCTGGAGGATGACAGGTCCACGTCCACTCCGCTGATGTGGATACGGGCACAGCTTGCTTTCCTCTATTGATTGTTAATTGATAAAAAAAAAAAAAATGTATTAATTTCAATTTTTTTGTAAGCATCCTAACTTTCCCCTCTTTTTTTTTTTAACCAGTGCCTAAAATCTGCACAGGACTGTATATTTTAAAAACCTTTTAATAAAAAGATATTAAAAACACACAACTGATAGTTTCACTTTAAAAGTCTATATAAAAAAAAAAAAAAGAACTATAGAAAAAAATAAAAAAAAAGACTGTTTGATCCTGCTGTCTCCAATCCTCCCATTCTTTAACTGTTCCCAATCCATCTGCTGATAGAACGGAGCCTTGGAGGCACTCTGCTCATGTTCAATTTGGTGTGTATTGCTAGAGTTTTTTTGTGTGAGGGTGCATGTGATCAGCACAGGACCAATCAGCACTGTCCAGACAGAAAGCCAGGGGTCATGCAGCCTCATAGGACAGTCAGAGCAGAATGAAAACTCCTCCTACAAGCTTTAAACAGTGCTCTGCCAGACACGAACAGAAGCCACAAGACTGCTATATACTTACTTATAATTACTAAAATGATTGCATTTCCATGCTCTGTGTGCTGTGGGAGACCAGATATAGTGAATGCAGGGTCCTGGGTTTAGTAACACTTTAAGGCTCCTGAACAATACAATGCTTGCAGATATAGGTGAAACGTGATTCTCTTCTCTACACCCCGTATTTCAGGAGACTCTTCATTCATAACCCTTCTTGCCTCCTGCACATTTCTACTGCCCAGTCAGGTTGCCAATCATAGTGTAAAATAAAGAATTGGCCTTGGTAGCAAGCCTTGACACTACTTGGAACTGTGGGAGCTATGCCTGTAAAAACCTGTCTGACAAGTGGACATGATAGTTTTGCAAGGTGAGGGGGTGGATGCTGCAGGTGTAAGTAAGCACGTCTAGGTGTCTGTATTTCAAAACGCGCAGCAGAGCTGCACAATTCTGGCGAAAATGAGAATCGCGATTTTTTTTTTAATTAGAAGATCACGATTCTCACGGCGCAACATCTTTCACATTAAACAAAATCGGGCTAAGTTTACTCTTTGCGTTTGAAAGACCACTGTGCAAATACAGTGCGACATAAAATATTGCAACAATCGCCATTTTATTCGAGAGAGGGAGAGGGAGAGAATATCTATCTCTATAATGTTTGGGGGTTCCAAGTAATTTTCTAGCAAAAAAAATAAAAAAAAAAAATCGGATTTTAAAGAGGGATTGTACCTGAGAATTTTTTTTTTTTTAAAAGCCAGCAGCTACAAATACTGCAGCTGCTGACTTTTAATAAATGGACACTTACCTGTCACAGGGTCCAGCGATGTCCGCAGCAGAGGCCGATCAATCGCTCGGCTCTCTGCTGCTGCCCGCGCCATTCTCTGTGAGGGAATCAGGAAGCGTTGCCGGTTCTCTACTGCGCATGCGCAAGTCGCGCAGCGCAATGAGAATCGTCCGCGCTGTCTACTGGGACCCGTGTGTGTCCCGGCAGACAGCGGGCCGGGATAGGAAGAGGCGTAGACTCCCGTGGGAGTCTATGCCTGGAAGTGAGTGCAAATACCTGTCTTAGACCGGTATCTGCACCCCCTCCCCCCTGAAAGGTGCCAAATGTGACACCGGAGGGGGGGAGGTTTCTGATGAGCGGAAGTTCCACTTTAGGGTGGAATACCGCTTTAACTGTAAGAAACAAGTGTCAGAAAAAGGTTTAGACTTGTGGTTAAACTTCATGCATATTCGCACAGAAGTTGTATCCTTTTGATCTGGAAGAGTTACAATGTTGTTAAAATCTTGGCAGACTGCCAGAGTGAGCAGAGAATTCTCTATACACTTGTTACATGAAAGAATCTAGACACTCCGCAATATATATCGTCGGGGGGGAATCGAGATCGCAATCTTTTAACGATTAATTGTGCAGCTCTAACGTGCAGCAATTTTTATTTTATTTTTTATAAATTGCCTGGCTTATATGTAGACAGATGGTAGCAGGGGAAGTTTGTTTAGCCCTGTGCAGGTTTCAACTTTCATGAAGTCAAAGCTTGTGAAGGACTTTGAGGCCAATGTGATGGACAGCAAAGGGATACATAGAAGGCAGGACAAACCCCCATATGATGCTTGCAATGTGACTTTTTTTTTGAAACAAGTCACTTTAAAAATCACATAATACTCACAAGTGATTAAAGTTCACTATTACTCAGACATGCAAACTATTAAGATGCAACATTTGATTTACCTTGTTTCTAGTTTCAATTCTGCAAGCTTTGTCTTTAGTTCATCTTTACTCATTCTGTTCACACATCCATTTGCAATTGCAATTTCTTTGTAGACTGGGTCACTGAAGTCACTCGCACAAGATTTCCCAGACTGATTTGCACTGTCCTCTTGCCCATCAAGTCTATTAGGTTTGACCTAGAAATAAAGGGTAATATCTGATCTGTAGAGATAGGCACATCTATATACAAACACACATCCAGTGGCCACTTTATTAGGGTCACCGATTATAGGGACAGACCCCCTTTTGCCCTCAGAGAAGGCTGAATTCTTCACAGTATAGATTAAAAAAAAAAAAAAAAAAAAAGGAGGGTAGATTTAATGCATAGCCATTTTGGTCTATATGGACTTCTGCCACATATTCCCTGAGATAGCCCTTAGCAGTGGACGTGGCCAACAGGGTCCATTGACACCGTACACATGAAACATTAGCACAAATGTTTACATTAGGCAAAAAAAGTGAAATATTACAGCCAAATGAAGGATGGAATGCAGATTTTTCTAGTTTTGGTTTACATAGCTAAATGCTAGTGTTAAAAACATGAATGAGGGACATTGCTCCAAATCAGGGACAGTTGGTAGCTATGAAGTTGTGCCCAGTGATATGCGCTGAGTCTATGCCCAGCCTGGGACACTCCCCTCCCCCTCCCTGTAGTCACATCACATCTGACTCACATTCCCCCACGACTCACATACATGGTACTGAGTAAGCGGCTCATTGGAGGGAAGCCTGTCCCCAAACTAGTGGGATATAGAGGTGACCTTGCACACAGCCACCATACCGCCCCATATTCATCTACACACATCACTACTACAGCAAAGTGCAGCCTCAGCATTTCACTACTAAACACACTGAGCGCTCCGAAGTGGAGGAATGCCAGAGAACCAAGCTCAGTCCCGGTATAGACTAAGGACACCCCCGGTGACACACTCCGCCATTCACCTCAATATGACACTCTTCCCTCACCTGGAGTACAACTCGACTGTCACCAACCAGACCAGCGAGATGAGGACAGACAGCAGGGACCGGTCCAGGCTGTGGTGTATAGACGCCACACTGACCTCTGCAGGCTGGGAGGAGAGTGTGCAGCTGTGATCAGGCCATTGTACCGCCCAGGCATCATGTCATCCAGCGGCACGCCGCATCACGCGCTCTGATGACTGACGTCAGTTCTGATATCCGCCATTTGCGTTCCACCCTGGGTACGTGGAATCGGCGGGGATATCCGAAAATTGTGGGTCATCCAGCCTGAAGATCGCGTGGGGGTGTGAATCGAGATCATTTCGCGATTAATCGTGCAGCTCTAGCGTGGACCCTTGGATTTTTTTAAGTAGGGTGAACATTGAATTTCCATAATGTATCAGCGCAGAACTCAGCAGTGACGTAGGGGGTTGGAAGATTTAATCACTGCATGAAGCAGGATATATAGGCATCAGACAATCCCAGACATATTGAATACAGAAGAGTAATACCACTTTTTTTGCAGCAGACTTTAGATTTTTAGAGAACAGGACTCTTTTCAGGCTGAATTTCGGGCTGAATTGGGACCTGAAACAGATCAAAAGACGCACAGTGTTTTTGTGCAAATCACACCAGACCTGCTGCGGAGATATGTGAGCCGGCTCCATAGTCGGTCAAAATCTCCTGCTATTGTGAATTGGATACAGCAAATGCGCATCCAATTCACAATGGTGTGAACCCAGCCTTAAAGTGGAGCTCCACCCTAAAGTGGAACTTCTGCTAATCGGATTCCTCCCCCCCTCCGGTGCCACAATTGGCACCTTTCAGGGGGGTGCAGATACCTGTATAATACAGGCATCTGCACCCACTTCCGGGACTAGCTGCCCTGCCCCTATCCGAGGATGCCTGTTGTGTCTTGGGAAACGCACAGTTCCCAGGACACAACGGGGACCAATAAACTTGCGCATGCGCAGTAGGGAACCGGGCAGTGAAGCCGCAAGCTTCACTTCCGGATTCCCTGACAGACGATGGTGGCGGGGGCAGCTGAGCAATCGCTCGTCATCTTCTGCCGACATCGCTGGAACCGGTTAGTGTCTATTTATTAAAAGTCAGCAGCTGCAGTATTTGTAGCTGCTGACTTTAAAAAAAAAAAAAAAAAAAAATTTCAGGTGGACCTCCTCTTTAATGTTCAAGTTTGTCCCTGCACGGGATCTCCTTTCGATGGATCAGACTGATGCATGACTGCTTGTTTCCATTGCCCTTTCGGGTGGGGGGGCTACTATGGCAGGCCATCTATGTTTCTTTTTTATCGCTCATGTTCTTGGACAGGACAGCCTGGTCTTTGCATTACATTCCTCTAACAGATTAAAGCACTGGAATTTGGATTTTATCAGTTCTGCTTTGTATTTATATTACTTTGTGTTTGGATATTTGTTGAACTCTGGCAAAATCTGCCCTGCATTGTGGCTCCCCCTGCACTACTAGGGTTACAGCGTTTTTTTAAAGAGTGGCAGGCATTTAGGAGGTGACCCTGCCTCTTCCAGAATGCCTGTTTTTCAAATCCCAAGGGAGATTTTATACTGAAATTCCATGCTGCTGCTTGTTCGTGGTGCAATCACATAGAATCCAATGAGCAAGTTTGACAGGTGGTGCCCCCTGATAGCATCTAAAGGCAAAAACGGGGTTCAGGTGAAAGGGAGATTTAGACACGCACATTTACAGAGCAGGGGGAGCCCCAACACAAGGGTAGTTTTGAATTTTCCCCGGAGTTCAGCTTTAAAAGTCTTAGTAATGGTGTAAGAAAACAGTGCTTTGCTGGTCCTCTTCCTCAATGCAAATCCATCTGTCAGCTGGGAATCTACAAGAAATAAAAATACAGAAGAGCAAAAAGGGAAAACAAGAGTCATCAGAACTCCCATAGAGTGTACACATTAAGAAAAGCCACTAGTGATCCCTATGGGAATGTCCTATGAGCCTAATGCCATATAAACACATGATAGAGACATGTACCCCTCCTCCGAGATCCACATTCTTCCACAACGTCCAGGCCAGATCAGCCTCGTCCACATGTCCAGGTTCTAGCGGTCTGTTCTCCTTCTGTTCCTCCATGTCACAGCTATACAACACCACCCGATTGGTGCCTGTCCTCTACAAGCCTTCTGACATCACCTGCAGCTCCTCCACACTACTCCAGGTAACACAGGCCAATGGGTGCCGCCGGTTATAGCATGCACATTACACCCGAGTAGGTCCAGGGAGCCGGTGATAATAGGAACTGACAAAATAACGCTTCTAACCGTAATTCTCGCCCTCTACTCTTGTTTAGCCCGCTTCTAGCAGCGCGTTGACATCACTTCCGGCCCACAGGGCACCGGAAATCATGTTGATAGGCTGGAGGCAACACGACTCAGAAGCCTAAATCGCCATCTTTGAAGTGGTGAACCTTGTACGAAAGGTATTAGGAGTTGTGTGTAGCGCCCTCTGCTGTCTTTGCGGTAGTGAGAGCAAGCATACGAAGGCCCCTCTGCACATGACGTGCACATGGAGATTTCTGGCTTCACTGAGCTCTAAGACTGTCTTTTCAGTCTTTTAAAGCAGGGTTTCTCAAGCTTTTTTTCAGTAAAGGCACCCATTAACATTATGCACCCTGTTCTAAAATTTTAAAAACAAAACTTACATTCTTACATTCGCAGCAGGCACGTAGGACACCTAACATTAGAGGCGTGTTTTTCCTACAAAGCAAATACACCTTTGCAGTGCACACTGGTACGGACTAGTATTAACCACTTAAGGACTGGAAGATTTACCCCCTTAATGACCAGGCCATTTTTTTGCGATACGGCACTGCGTCACTTTAACTGACAATTACACGGTCGTGGTACAGCACCCAAATAAAATTGACATCCTTTTTTCCCCCACAAATAGAGATTTCTTTTTGTCTTATTTGATCACCTCTGCAGTTTTTATTTTTTTCTCTATAAAACAAAAAAAGAGCGACAATTTTGAAAAAAAAAACAAACAATATTTTTAACTTGCCATATTAAATATCCAAAAAACAAATGTAAAAAAAAACTATTTCTTCATCAGTTTAGGGCAATATGTATTCTACATATTTTTGGTAAAAAAAAATTGCAATAAGGGTGCTTTCACACTGGGGCGTTTTTCAGGAGCTACAGCGCTAACAATAGCGCCTGTGTAGCGCCTGAAAAAAGAGGGTCCTTTCACTCCAGTGTGAAAGCCGGAGGGCTTTCACACTGGAGCGGTGCGCTAGCAGGACGGTAAAAAAAGTCCTGCTAGCAGCATATTTGGAGCGGTGTATTCACCGCTCCTATACCACTCCTACCCATTGAAATCAATGGGATACCGCGGCGCTTTGCGGGGGATTTTAAACCTTTTTCGGCCACTAGTGGGGGTTAAAACCACCCCGCTAGCGGCCGCATACCACGGCTAAAACGATGGTAAAGCAGCGCTAAATATAGCGCTGCTTTACCGTCGCCGCCCGCACCGCCCCAGTGTGAAGCCAGCCTAAGTGTATATTGATTGGTTTGCGCAAAAGTTATAGCGTCTACAAAATAGGGGATAGATTTATGTAATTTTTTATTATTATTTTTTTTTTTTACTAGTAATGGCGGCGATCTGCGATTTTTTGTGGGACTGCGACATTGTGGCGAACACATCGGACACTTTTGACACTTTTTTGAGAAAGCAAAGGAAAATCCCAAATTTTGGGTTAGCCCCAGAACAGAAGCAGAGAGGAGATCTTTCAGTTGGAAGACTAGTTCTGGTGACACACCGGGATTCCCTCACTTTGACTTTGGGGGGGGGGGAGATTTCCTCTTACTTCCTGTTTTGGCTATGGGGCAGGAAGTGAAGGAAAATCTCTCCAATGAGACACAGGTGGGGGAAAAAAAAATCTAACAGGGGTTATATCCCTCCCTTATTTCAAAATCCAAAATAAAAAAAAAAGGTTTGCCTTTAGTTCTACTGTAAAGCCCATTATCCAGGGACCATTAGGCCCCTTTCACACACGCCTTCAGTTTGTTTCATCAGTTCAGTCACGTTTTTTTCAAAGAAAAAAACGGATCAGTTTACATGACTTTTTCACCAGTTTTTACATCAGTTCTTTACATCCAGATAACCACTTGAGTCAAATTTTTGGTTTACATAATTAAAAAATAATTTTAGTCCTGAAGATTACGTAAAACCCCCAACCATTATCTATTTTCTGAAAACAGACACCGCCTAGAGAATAAATTTGGGGTAGTTCCAAATTCTATTGTCTCATGATATTAGCACAGTGGTTTATAAAAGGCAAGATTTCAGTTATAAAACAATTAAAAGTACATTTTAGGGCTCACAAACACAATAGTTTACCCATTTTATGGTAAAATATAAAAGGTGAAGTTGTACCAAGTAAATAGATACCCAACATGTCAAGCATTAAAATTGTATTTACCTGTGAAACAGCGAAAAAAACGACAATACCCTATATTTTCCATAGGTGATGCTTTAAAAGCCCCTACAGGTCATCAGTTTAGCGTTACCCATGAGCTCTGGTGCTAACATTATTGATATGATATCACTCTGGCATGTGCAGTGATATGTAACATGTGTAGCACAATTGCATTTTTGTATGTATGTCTAAAGGGCCACACACACTATACAATTTTCTTTCCATTTTTTCCTTTAGATTTACCATATTATATGGTTTTGGTAAATCAAAAGGAAAAAATCTAAAGAAAATTATATAGTGTGTGTCCAGGTTTAGAGCTGCACAATTCTGGATAAAATGAGAATCACAATTTTTTTTTGCTTAGAATAAAGATCACGCTTCTTTCTCGTTTCTCGCAGCGTGACATCATCTTTCACATTATACAAAAAAAATTGGGCTAACTTTACTGTTTTTTTTTTTTTTTTTTTTAATTCATTGAAGTGTATTTTTCCCCAAAAAATTGTGTTTAAGAGACTGCTGCGCAAATACAGTGTGACATAAAATATTTCAACGATCGCCATTTTATTCTCTAGGATCTCTGCTTAGAAAAAAAAAAAAAAAAAAAAAAATCGCAATATATATATATATATATATATATATATATATATATATATATATATATATATATAATGTTTAGGGGTTCAAAGTAATTTTCTAGCAAAAAATACTGAGTTTAACGTGTAAGCAACAAGTGTTAGAAAAAGGCTTAGTGGTTAAACTGGCCTCATTTACAGACCAAAGTTTATCCCTTTGATCTAAAAGAATCAAGAGATATACTGTATTGTATCTCTTCTCTATCTCTCTGCGCTGAGGAATGTTGATAAACATTTGCTGGCTTTTTTTTTTTTTTTCGACAGCTCTGGCTCTGCACTATTTACATATAATTGGGGACATGCCAGTTAAGATCGAGAGGGGGGGTTGAATCGAGATCACGATTTTTTTAACGATTAATTGTGCAGCTCTAGTATGCCTGCATATGTGGGGGTGGGGGTAGGGATGCTCATATTTTTTTACTTATTATTATTATTATTATACAGGAATTATATAGCGCCAGCAGTTTGCGCAGCGCTTTTCAACATCAGGGGAGACAGTACAATTACAATACAATACAATTGAAAACAGGAGGTATCAGAGGGCCCTGCTCATTAGAGCTTACAATCTAGAAGGGAGGGTCAAGTGGAAACAAAAGGTAATAACTGTGGGGGATGATCAGATGGACACATGATTTTATTGCTATCACATAGGGGACCAATATGTGTATACTGCTCTTCTCCTGTCCACTCCTTGCACACACTGCCCCTCCCCCCCCCTGAAAGAGGACCTGTCACGTATCTGCTATTACATAGGGGACTATTGGTCCCCTATGTGCCCCCACCTCAACAGTGACTGGTTTCTTCTAACAACCAAATGCAAAAACGGATGCAACAACGGACCTCTTGTCTACTTGCATCCATTTATCCTCCGTTCCATTTTTTTAAAAAATGATGGAAATTAGGGCTTTTCACAGAAGCGGATGAAAATGGATGTAAATGGATGATCATTTTTCCATAGGAATGCATTAATGTCCGTTTTTCATCTGTCAACGGATGGATGAAAAACTGACGAACGGTCCGTATCTGTGAAAGGGGACTTACTGTTATCTGACTGAGGGGGATCATTTACATTGGTCTTATAATGGCCTGCCACTAGACAGTGCAATTCGTTTCGTTTTTTTTCGTTTTTCGTTTTTTTCATTATGTTCGTTCGTTTTCGTACGAATCGAACGAATCCGAAAAACATCGAAAATCCGAAAAAAAACAAATTAGAAACAACAAATGTACTAATGAAGAAAATCCGAAAAACGAAAACGAACGAAAAATTTGTACATTCGTAACTTTTTTTTTTTTGTTGAATTGGTAAATTTTCCGTGTCCCTTACAATGGTGCTGCTAAACGTGCTTTGAATGGATTGAACAAAAAATTCGTACATTCGTAACTTTTTTTTCGATTCGTAACTTTTTTTTCGATTCGGAACTTTTTTTTTTTAGATTCGGAACTTTTTTTTTTTTTTTTCGATTTGCAATTTTCCGTGTCTCAATTGAACCAAAAAATTCGTACAGTCATAACTTTTTTTTTCGATTCGTAACTTATTTTTTTTTCGATTCATAACTTTTTTTTCAATTCGTAACTTTTTTTTTCTTTTCGATTTGTAATTTTCCGTGTCTCTAATGAACAAAAAAATGAGTACATTCGTAACTTTTTTTCGATTCGTAACTTTTTTTTTTTCGATTCGTAACTTTTTTTTTCGATTCGTAAATTATTAAAATGTAATAATAGCATACACATTACATCAAATTATGAATTATGCTCCGATTACGAATCTACGAATGTTACGAATGTACGAATAAATACGAATGCGTCCGAAAAAACGAATCAACGAAAAAAATAACGCTTACGAATGTACGAATCGTTACGAATACGAACACCTACGACTTACGAATGTACGAATCATTACAAATCCGAACAACGACGACTTACGAATGTACGAATCCTTACGAATCGACGGAAACGAAAAAAACGAAAAGAAAAAAAAAAAAAATTTTTTCGGAAACGAAAAAAAAACGAAACGAAAATAAACAATTTTTTTGTTGTGCACATGTCTACCTGCCACACCCCTTTCCTGCCAATCTGCCATTAGTGAGCCCTTGCTCCTAAAGGCTCGTACACATGGGCAGAATGTCAGGAGACATTTGCCAATTAAAAAAAAAAAAAGCCAGACATTCTGCTCATGTGTATATCGATCTGTCCGACAGAAGCCGGCTGTTCGGAAAACCAGCAGCTGACCGACTCTCAATCAGCGCTCTGAGCCAATGGCAGTGAGCGCTGATATGAGTGTTCTGGTGGGGGGCTGTCCCTGTGTCAGAACACAACAGCTCAGTGGGGGAGATCGCTGGACTAACCTTGCATGGCTAGTACAGTGTATCTGACCTGAGCTGACAGTTTTTTTTCGTGCCACCCAAAAAAAACTGTAATTTGTACCCGGCTTTAGATTGCCCTTAGAACCAGTAAAGGGGCAGATAAGCGTGGATTCAATGTCTTAGTCAGCTTTTTTGCGTTAAAGAAGTTATTAAACCCAGAACAATAAATGTAATATATTGCAGCTCACCATTCATTAGATGTGGAGGCTGCATTCATTTTCTTTTTTTAGACTTTTTTCCCTGGTGATCTGGCCAGTAACACACTTCCTGTAATAGAGTGCCCGCACTCTGGATGAATGAGCACAGGGGGGCACCTTTGGACAACAGTATTGTCAGTCTCGGAGGGAATGGAGTGTTAGATGGACTAGCAGATTTAAATACACTAACAAATTGAAGACAAACTCAAGCTAATACTTTATAATCAGTTATAGCAGTATTCTTGGGGTCGTCTGGGGGTCTCGATCCGCCTTCGGGGGTCTTTCCGGGGTCTTCCGGGGTCTCTTCTGTTCTTGCCGCGGTCGTCGTTTTCCGCGCCCCCGGCGCCGCCTTCTTCTTCTTCTTCTTCCGATGTTGACTCGTCGCTCTTTCTGGCCGGAATGCCAGAGCCGCGCTGTGCTGGGACTTATATCGGGACACGGGGACAGGGTCACATGCTCATGTCACATGGTGCCCCCGCCCCCTTGTGATGTCACTGTCCCGGAGGATGCTGGGACTGTGACATCACAGGGGGAGGGGTCACCATGTGACATGAGCATGTGACCCTGTCCCCTTGTCCCTATATAAGTCCCAGCACAGCGCGGCTCTGGCATTCCGGCCAGAGAGAGTGACGAGTCAACATCGGAAGAAGAAGAAGAAGGCGGCGCCGGCAGCACGGAAAAGGACGACCACGGCAAGAACAGAAGAGACCCCGGAAGACCCCGGAAGACCCCCAAAGGCGGATCGAGACCCCCATACGACGGCGGCGACGACGAAGAAGGTAGCCGGACTTCTCCGCTCGGACAAAGACCCCCGGAGCAGTGCACTAAAATATTTTTTTCTTTTGGGATAATTGTTTTACATAAATAAATAAAAGCTGATCATTGTAAGCACCCCTGTCAGACATAAAAATGGTTTGTCTCTTCTTTGTAAACTGATACATCTGGAAGACAGCTGGTTCTTTTGAAAAACAACAGACTTACTGGTTGGATCACCAGATACAAATAAATAAAAGAAAGCCTAAAGTAGAAAACCAAGTCCGAATCCTTAAAGTGGTTGTAAAGTCACTTGTCGTGTCCCTGCAATCCACTATGTTAGATAACAACATGTGCCCCATTGTGTGTCCTTTATAAAAAAAAAGCATATTTCTACCTTATATCAGAGTGTCCCCCAGTGCTCACGTGACTCCTCTCCTCTCTCGTCTCCCAGTCTGACTTCTACAGCGGGAGGGGCCAAGAACTGCCGCTCACGTCAGCCAGGAAGAGGGGAGCAGAGGAGGAGAGAGGCGAGGAGTCACGTGAGCGCTGGGAGGCGCTGTGAAAGAAGGTAGAAATCTGCTTTTTGTAAAATAAAGGATATACAGTGGGGCACATGTTGTTATATAACAGAGTGGATTGTAGGAACATGATACTGTTATTTTAGCAGCGGGGGGGGGGGATCATGGAGCAGATCAGAGCTGACAGGCAGGGAGGAGGGGGACGGGGATCCGGGGTGAAAGGAGACACAGCGGATGACGGAGGCACGTAAACTGACCATGGTGTCAGGGCAGCCATGATAAACCATGGTCAGTTTACAGGTATTTCAGGTTATACGGGGGGCCAAATTACACAGCACAAGCACTGCTGTATAACATGCTTTAAAGGAACAGGATCCGTTTTTTTTTTGTTTTTTTTTTAGGGTTACAAACACTTTAAAAATGTGTGTGTTTGTTTTGTCACCCGTTGCTTAGATCCCCTAGAATTGCTTGCATGCTAGTGTATAATTCCATACACATATGGTAAAATAAAAGAGCAGAAAACTGTCTGTGTTAAAAATAAACACGTTTGAAATATGTTAGGATGGTAGTTTAACTAAAGCGATGCATTTAGTGATGTACAATTTTATCAAAAAGTTGCTAAAGCAGAACCCCAGCTCAAAATAGCACAATAAATAAAAAGTGATTAGCCCATTAAAATATAAAATATCAAGACCAGCTTTTGCAGATCACCAGGTGAAAACAGAGGGAAGAAAGCCTAAAAAAAATAAATCTAATGCAGCCATTACATCTAATGAATGGTAACCACAAACAGCACCATTCCATGTCTGCTGTCTCCACTGTTCCCTCTGATCCTCCCACTGCTGCTCCCCTGCTTGTAGCATCAAAGAGAGTGGGCTGAGCAGGGTAGAAGACTGCTGGCACCCAGGGAGAGGATCTAGTCTTTCTTGATGGCCCAGCGGAGGATCAGTAAATATCAGTGTCGTATTTACCAATCCTTTGCTTGTCCTGAATAATGCCGTTCATTGGTTTCAGTGGGATGAATAATGTCCCATCATTGGTGTCAGAGGGAGGAATAATGCCCCATCATTGGTGTCAGAGGGCTGGAATAATGCCCCATCATTGGTGTCAATGGAAGGAGTTGTGCCTTTTTGGTAGTGTCAGTGGTATAGTGCCCCAAGGGCCAGATACAGGCAAACAAAAGGGCAGCATCTGGCCCCTGGGCCACAGTTTGGAGACCGCTGAGATAAATTACTGGAGAAGTGTGATGGGGCTTGATGTAAAAATATGTTTAAAAAGGACTAAGAAGAGCAGATTTTACCAGGAATATTTTGGAGCACTAAATAAATTATATTTCTCTAATTGACCCCCCCAAAGTCCTGATCACTACCTGCTTTTGGAAGCTTTGCCCATCTCCTTGTTGTTGTCTAGAGCTGGTTATTTCTCAGTAGAACACTGTGAAATTAACACATGTAGTTCAGAGGAGATCAAGGAAACTGCTGTTGTAAGGTCTTGGGGGCCATGAAATTTGAAGCTGCACAAGGAAGGCTTTAGGGTACATTAAATGTTTTCCCTGTGCCTGCGTGTGTTTCCTCTGGGTACTCCGGTTTCCTCCCACACTCCAAAGACATGCTGGTAGGTTAAATTACTTCTGTCTATATTGGCCCTAGTATTTATGAATGTGAGTTAGGGACCTTAGATTGTAAGCTCGTTGAAGGAAGGGACCGATGTGAATGTACAATATATGTGTAAATTGCTGCCTAAATTGACGGCGCTATATAACTACCTGTAATAAATAAATAAATAAACTCTCCTTCCAACAAGCAACCAATCTGGTTCCAACAAGCACCTAGTGAAAGCCCCATAGCATGGAATTGACTTCAGCTATCTTGGAGTGGTTACGTGTTTAGAACAAGGTACCACATACCATTCTTTGTGCCCTAAGGGCTCTTTCACACGGACGGACCGTATGTCCGTTTTTCATCCTTCCGTTTTCGGATGAAAAAACGGACATACAGGTATCCCTATGGGATAGCGGGTGTCAGCGGATGAGCATCCGCTGACACCCGCTCTCGTCCGTGCCCGCTATGCTCCGTTTCTGCAGACGGAGGAAAACCCCATTTTTTCATCCGTCTGCAGAGCGGATCAGATGACGACGGACTCTACGGTCCGTCGTCACCCGATCTCCCATAGGGGAGAGCGGCGCTCTGACAGGTCCGTCCCTGCACGGAGTGCAGAGACGGACCTGTCATCTTCCTGCTCAGCGGAGATCGCTACGGCGATCCCCGCTGAGCAAGCGGCTATCCACGGGGCGGATCTGCACTGATCCGCCCCGTGTGAAAGAGCCCTTAGGCTTTCAGTGTAAGTCTAGTATGTACTATGTAACAAGTGCAGAAGGAACTGCCAAATAGTCTGGAACGAAGGTGCTTGGGGAAGTGACATTTAGGTTGAACTATCTGCATGTGGTTTTGCTTCAACACCAAATTTCCCGTAAAATAAGCCAAGGGACTGGCTAGTGACAGAAGTACGTAATGTTGGAAACACGTGCCCAGGATTGTAGAGCTGCAAAGCTCTTCAGTTTTGCTTATCAACCTAAACAAACAGAAATGATAATCATATAATTGGAGTATTTGCTCTTTTGTTTACCATCAGTAACCTGAAAACATACTATCTACGTTCCTAGACAGATGATTCATATAACATATAGTTTGCTCTGGGTGTTGCCCACATTACTGTGTGGTTGCGAGCAATTAAACTAGCTATTTATACACAACACAAACCGTGTTGTGTAATATAACAACCATATCATTTGATTACCAATTCAGTTTGCTTTTTGTTTAATTAGAAAAATGACTCTATGCTTTTCTAAACTTACACTTTGTTTTAACAGCAACGGTCATGCTCTTCAAACAGCAATGGGTGCTAAAAATAACACCAACCCTATGCCTGGACACATTTGTTTTTTAATGCTCATTTACAGCTCTTACGCCGCGTACACACGATCGCACATTCCGACAACAAAATCCCATTTTTTTTTTTTTCCGACGGATATTGGCTCAAACTTGTCTTTCATACACACGGTCACACAAAGTTGGTACGAAATTCCAAACGTCAAGAACGCGGTGATGTACAACATGTACGACGAGCCGATAAAAAAAAGTTCAATAGCCAGTGCTGCTCTTCTGCTTGATTCCGAGCATGCGTGGCACTTTGTGCGTCGGAATTTTGTACACACGATCGGAATTTGCACGAACGGATTTTGTTATCGGAAAATTTGAGAACCAGATCTGAAATTTTGTGCAACGGAAATTCCGATGGAAACTGTCCGATGGAGCCTACACACGGTCAGAATTTCCGACAACAAGCTCCGATCGCACATTTTCCGCCGGAAAGTCCGACCATGTGTACGGGGCATTCGAGATAATGCAGGATAAAGATGAGCTGCATAGTCAGTCACGCTGAAGATACAGTCCAGTCATTCCTATGGTTACAACAAGTTATTGAAAAATATAATCATTATCCAATTCTCCACATAACTAGCCCTTCACATGTTGCTAGCAGGGAAAAGCATACTACATTCCTTTGTGGAGTTACATTTACAATGTTTAAATCTGTTCATCTTTCCATTGGGGTAAAACTGTCACTTTAAACTTAAACTTTAAACTAGGGGCGTGGACACACTACCATACTTGAGCACTTGAAGTGGGTCCCCATTCCAATCCCCGATCTCTTTTTCCCATTTACCCTCTCCACTGAGGATGGATTTATTACCAGTTGAGATTGGAGCACATAATACCTCCTGTTATCCAATTACTATGTTACTATAACCTTGAATATCCTATTGCTTAATGTAAAAGGCCTGGATTTCCCCCAACAAAAGATTGAAGGCCTTTTGACACTTCAGGCCCACAGCAGGGAGTCCTTCCTAATTCACTGTTTCAGGTCCGATCTCAGCCCAAATTTTGTGCTGAATACGGACATGAAACTGACCAAAAGACACACAGTGTTTTTGTGGAAAACGCCCCAGACCCGCAGCGGAGATATGTAAACCGACTCCACAGAGAGCTAGTCAAAATCTCCTGCTATTGCTAATTGGATGCGGGATCTCCATATCCAATTCACAATAGTTTGAACCCAGCCTTAAATCATTACATGCTGATATAATTTCCTTATAGGAAGCACACTTTTCCAAATCCTCCTGTCCTATATATTTCTGTCTTTTTCCCTGTAATATACAAAATGCCTATTAAACAGAGAGGGGTCTATATCTGATTTAGGGGAAATATACCTTTTATCCTACAGCACTCAATATTCAACCCTCAAGGGAGATACCTCCTCCTTAGGGAACCACTCAATGATGTGCAAGTTGCCATAATCACATATTTTGCCCCCAATAAAAACAGCTTCACGTTTATATATCTGTTCAGGGTATTTTAATCACATGTGCATGGGACACACATTTTAGGTATGGACACTGATGTCACCCTAGCAACTCACCTAGCCAAAAGAATATTAGCGGGTACAACTCCCTATCCAGGCTCTCAATTATCTTCCCGAGCTAAGTGCATAAAAGCTTGGAGAGAGTTACATAAGACTAGACGGGACTTAATTTGCTTCTCTTGTTGGCTATTTTCTAGAATAGACCATGTCTTTGTTACTAAACAAACACTTACTTAAGTCCTGTGAATCTCTTGTCATCCTGTGGTCAGACCATGACCATATCTTATCAACATTGTCAACATTTAATGTTAAACCACAGAATGGCAAATGGACCTTAAATGACTCTCTGCTGAACAACCCAGGCATGCGCAGAAAATTACAGATTCACTGAATGAGTACTTTACTCTAAACACTTTTTCAGACACAACCCCTCTCTACAACAGTTCTCTACAAAGAGTTGCTTGAAACCCAAATCCAGTTGCACCTATATCAGGTCCCTGAAGCTGAAAAGTGAATGAGATGGACTAAAAAATTATTCTATATTAATTTCATGCCAACAGATCACAGACACTTTTGATCACTTGTTGTGCAGACCAGATTCACTAATCAAACCAAAAAACCAAAATACTTCATGTGTTTCATAGAACACTCACCAAGTTGTACCAGACCGAACTTTCGTGGTTCGGTCGTTCATCGAACAGCCGAACAAATGCGTTTCGCCCCCCCTGAACTGACCACAATGCATTGCGGCGCTGAACAGTGCATTGCAAGCCCTGATTGGCTGAAGCAGTGAAAGCTTCAGCCAATCAGGGCACAGAGCACTGTCAGAGTCAGAATTGGACACTGTCATCATGACTTTATCCAATCAGGGCTCATTCCCACCCCACAGTATCAAAGTATTCTTTCAATGGCAGCCATTTTCAGTGTGATTTTGGCGTGGAGAGAGATAGAATCGGGCTATTAGTTAGTTTGTGTGCTATACTGTGCTATTTTGCTTCAATTGTCAGTGTAGAATATTAGTTTTCTGTCAGTCTAGGGATAGTGTGAGTGTAGTGAGGAGGACCATCATTCAGCTTTGCATAGTGTGCAGCTAGAGTAGGGACAGCTCAGATAGTTTCACTGTAGTGTAGTGAGACTGTGTCATTCATACATACATTAGTGTAGAGTAGGGACAGCTCATATAGTTTCACTGTATTGTAGTGAGACCGTGTCAGTAATCTTTACATAAGTGTATAGCTAGAGTAAGGACAGTTCAGATAGCGTCAGTGTAGATATTTGATTGCATTACCATATAGTTCTGTGTGCATTACTGCCAGTTTAACGCCATTTACTTCTGTGTGTGTTACTGCCAGTTTAACGCCATATCGTTTTGTGTGCGTTACTGCCAGTTTAACGCCATATAGTTTTGCGTACGTTACTGCCAGTTTAACGCCATATAGTTCTGTGTGTGTTACTGCCAGTTTAATGCCATATAGTTTTGAGTGCGTTACTGCCAGTTTAACGCCACATAGTTCTGTGTGCGTTACTGCCATTTTAACGCCATATAATTCTGTGTACGTTACTGCCAGTTTAACGCCATTTACTTCTGTGTGCGTTACTGCCAGTTTAATGCCATATCATTTTGTGTGCATTACTGCCAGTTTAACGCCATCTAGTTTTGTGTGTTACTGCCAGTTTAATGCCATTTACTTCTGTGTGCGTTACTGCCAGTTTAACGCCATATCATTTTGCGTGTGTTTCTGCCAGTTTAACACCATATAGTTTGTGTGCGTTACTGCCAGTTTAACGCCATATAGTTTTGTGTGCATTAATGCCAGTTTAACACCATATCGTTTTGTGTGCGTTACTGCCAGTTTAACGACATTTACGTCTGTGTGCGTTACTGACAGTTCAACGCTATATATTGTTTTGTGTGCGTTACTTCCAGTTTAACGCCATATCGTTTTGTGTCAGCAGCCTCCACTGACAGGGATGATGGTATAGCACAGGGTGTCCCAGGTCCTAGCATCACATCTGCCACCTGCACACCACCAGCTGTAGACTGTAGCCGGCAAATTTCTCTGCCCCATCTGCTGCAGCGGGAACATTTTTTTAGGGTCCCTGCCACCCACATGCCTAGCATCTGAATGCAAGCTTGTCAAAGCTGTTGGCTCTCCAACTTCTGCCTTTCAGCCTGGTGGATTCTGCCTCCTTCTGTGAATTCGCACAATGTGCTGTACCACAATGGCAGGTTCCCAGTCGCTACTACTTTTCACGTAAGGCTGTTCCATCTCTCTACCATCACGTGGAACGGAATGTTCTGGCATCGTTGGGCAAGGCAGTCAGCCGTAAAATCCACCTTACAGATGACACGTGGTCCAGCAAGCATGGGCAGGGACGATATATTTCGTTCACAGCACACTGGGTAATGCTGTTTGCAACTCGAAAAGATGCAGGACAGGGCTCAGTGCTGCAGCTTGTTGTGCCCCCACGTCTCCATACAGCTGGTGGTGATGATGCCAGACCTGTGAGCTCTACCCCCTCCTCCTCCTTTTCTGCCACATCCATGCCCTCCTCTGCAGGATTGTCCTATGAACATCAGGTACCCCCTAAGTGTTCAAAGGGCTATTCCCAGAGTCAGGCTAAAAGGTGCCATGCAGTGCTTCAGCTGGTGTGTTTAGGGGACATGAACCACATCGAAGCAGAGATTCTTGCAGCTCTGAAGGGACAGGCCCAGATGTGGTTCACACCATGCCAGCTGGAGCCAGGAATGGTGGTGTCCGATAATGGCTCAAACCTCCTGTCTGCCCTTAGACAGGGAAATTTGATACATGTGCCATGCCTGGCACATGTCCTCAATTTGGTGGTACAGAGTTTCCTAAGTATGTACCCAGGGTTGCAAGATGTACTAAAGTAGTCCAGAGGAGTCTGTAGCCATTTCAGGCAGTCATACACAGCCAGTGCTCGGTTGGCTGAAATTCAGCGGGAATTCCACCTGCCCGTAAACCGCCTGATTTGTGACATGCCCACCAGGTGGAACTCAACTTTCAGAATGCTGTAGCGGCTATACATGCAGCAGAGGACCATCAACAAGTACCTGTGCCAGTACAGCACGACGACAGGCTCAGGCCACCTCAGATTTTTTTCCCCACGCCAATGGCTGATCATTAAGGATGCATGCACTGTATTGTAACCATTTGAGGAGGCCACAAGGATGGTGATCAGTGACAGTGCATGCATCAGTGACACAATCCCTGTTGTGTTCCTGCTGGAGCAGTGTCATGAAGATCCTGCCAGAAATCTAAATCCGGGCCGTCCTGGCCCTCAGATTCCATTGCGCATGCGCATGCGCGCCCGGGCGCGGGCACGTGCACAACCGCGCACAAGGAGACGGGCGCGCGCCCTAGTTAGCACCAGCCGGCCTATTTAAGCCTGACTTGAGCAGACGGTCTTTGCTGTCTGCTCTACAGCGTTGTGGTGTGTTAAAGTGAGACCTGATCCTGTATACCTGTTCCTTTGACCCGGCTTGCCATTAAGACTATCCTGCCTTCTGCCTGTACCCGACCCCGGCTTCCAGTGACCATCCTCCTGCCTGATCCATTGTACCCTGCCCTGGTTCAGATCTATTACCTGACTTTTGATGAACTTTGGTTCCTTGTTCAGCCTTGTCCTGTCTGCAGTCTGACCCTCTGTAACGAGCCTGTTCACCTGTTGGTTCCAGTCCAGTCCGTGGTTCCGTTTCCTGTGTTCAGTTCCTGTCAGCTCTGCTATCCAAGCTTACCTGTGAACCTGTTTGCCAAGCCATTGTCCAGTTCCTGTCAGCTCTGCTATCCAAGCTTACCTGTGAACCTGTTTGCCAAGCCATTGTCCAGTTCCTGTCAGCTCTGCTATCCAAGCTTACCTGTGAACCTGTTTGCCAAGCCGTTGTCCGGTTCCCGTCAGCTCTGCTATCCAAGTGTACCTGTGAACTTACCTGCCAAGCCGTTGTCCAGTTCCTGCCAGCTCCGCTATCCTGTTTACCTGTGAGCCTGCTTCCTGTGATCCTGCCAGCTCCGCTATCCGGTTTACCTGTGAGCCTGTTTCCTGTGATCCTGCCAGCTCTGCTATCCAGTTTACCTGTGAGCCTGCTTCCTGTGATCCTGCCAGCTCCGCTATCCGGTTTACCTGTGAGCCTGCTTCCTGTGATCCCGCCAGCTCTGCTATCCAGTTTACCTGTGAGCCTGCTTCCTGTGATCCTGCCAGCTCCGCTATCCGGTTTACCTGTGAGCCTGCTTCCTGTGATCCCGCCAGCTCTGCTATCCAGTTTACCTGTGAGCCTGCTTCCTGTGATCCTGCCAGCTCCGCTATCCGGTTTACCTGTGAGCCTGCTTCCTGTGATCCTGCCAGCTCCGCTATCCGGTTTACCTGTGAGCCTGCTTCCTGTGATCCCGCCAGCTCTGCTATCCAGTTTACCTGTGAGCCTGCTTCCTGTGATCCTGCCAGCTCCGCTATCCGGTTTACCTGTGAGCCTGCTTCCTGTGATCCTGCCAGCTCTGCTATCCAGTTTACCTGTGAGCCTGCTTCCTGTGATCCTGTCAGCTCTGCTATCCAGTTTACCTGTGAGCCTGCTTCCTGTGATCCTGCCAGCTCTGCTATCCAGTTTACCTGTGAGCCTGCTTCCTGTGATCCTGTCAGCTCTGCTATCCAGTTTACCTGTGAGCCTGCTTCCTGTGATCCTGCCAGCTCTGCTATCCAGTTTACCTGTGAGCCTGCTTCCTGTGATCCTGCCAGCTCTGCTATCCAGTTTACCTGTGAGCCTGCTTCTCAGAGATCCTGCCTGCTCAGCTAACCTGTTTCCTTCCACCGGTCTGTTGATCCTGCCAGGCACCCGTGCTCCTCCTCACTCCTGTCTCTCCTGTTCCCACACCAGGGGACCAGGAGTGGGAGACGCAAGGGAGGCCTCTCCCTGCAATCTCGGGCTCGCACCACCAGGTACGTGACAGTAGCAGACAGCCATGTCTGAGCCCGAGCAGGGAGCCCCCGCCATGGAGGGGCTATGCCAACACCTGGCAGGTCTGACCGAAGCGGTGAAGAACCTCCAGCAGGGTTACACCCGGCTGGAGGAACGGGTACTGGCCCTGTCTGGTCCATCCAGTACCCAAGGACCTCCTCACCCAGCAATACCCCCAACGGGGCCTGCACCTACCCAGACTATAGTGATGCTACCACCTGAGCCCAAGGTGCCTACCCCAGAGAAATTTACGGGTGCCCGTGGTAGCTTCAGAACTTTCCGTAACTCTTGTGAACTCCATTTTGCCCTGCAACCCAGGACTTTCTCTTTAGAGACCACCAAGGTGGGTTTTGTGATAGCCCTACTGACTGGGGATCCCCAAATCTGGGCCCACCGTCTCGTGGAACAAAAGGATGCAGCATTGACCAGTCTCTCCACCTTTTTTGATGCCATGGCGCAGCTTTATGAGGACCCCCAACTCTCAACCACTGCGGAGGCCGCCTTACGTTCTCTCCAACAGGGTCGAAGACCAGCAGAGGACTATGTGGCTGAGTTCAGGCGTTGGGGTGCCGACACCGACTGGAACGATGCTGCCCTCCGTCACCAATTCCGCATGGGCCTCTCAGACGCACTCAAAGACGAGCTCGCCAGAGTGGGGGTACCCCAGACCCTGAATTCCCTCATAGACCTAAGCATCCAAATTGACCGGCGCCTACGGGAGCGTAGGGCCGAACGAACTTTGGGGTCCCCAAAACCTACCTGGATGCTCCCCAGGGGTCCAAGTCATTTCCGCACTGTTCCCCCTGTTAAACCTACTCATCCTTCTTCAGCATCAGAACCCATGCAACTTGGACTCCTGCGGCCTTCTCTCACCCCAGCAGAACGCCAGAGACGCCGCAGCAACAATCTGTGCCTGTATTGCGGAGAGCCTGGTCATTATGTCCGGAACTGCCCGGCTAAACTCCGTAAGTTCCCTACTATTCTCTCCAGTTATGTGGATCCTGTGACCGGGGTTTCATCTCATCTTGCCCTTTCTGTCTCCTTCCAGTTCTCAGGAAGGACCCTACAAACCACAGCTATCATTGACTCTGGTGCCTGTAGTTGCTTTATGGACTCTGCTTTTGCTGCCCGGCATCGAATTCCTCTCCGCCTGAGAAAACAAGGCCTGTCTGTCCACCTGGCAGATGGATCTACCATCAAATCTGGCCCAGTGACTCAGGAGACTGCCCCGCTGCACACAGTGATCTCAGAGTCACATCAGGAACTGTTATGTCTGGACATAATTTCTTCCCCCTTGTTTCCGGTCATTCTAGGGATCCCCTGGCTGCAAGCACACAACCCGGTCATCAACTGGTCCACAGGAGAGGTGGCCTTTTCTTCCCCCTACTGCCAAAGGTCCTGCGGCTTCTTGGTCCCCGCAGGTCCTTCTGCTCTGCTCTGCCTCGAAAACGAGGCAGGTCTACGCCAGTCCATCCCTGAAGTCTACCATGCTTACCTGGATGTGTTTAGCAAACAAAGGGCAGATGTGCTGCCACCCCATAGACCCTATGACTGTCCCATTGAACTTCTTCCCGGGGCCAAGATTCCTTTCGGTAGGGTCTTTCCATTAACAGAGGTGGAGCAGGGAAAATTAAAGGACTATATAGATGATAATCTGAAAAAAGGGTTTATCCGCCCGTCTACGTCTCCTGCAGGTGCAGGAATATTTTTTGTAGAAAAGAAGGACCATTCTCTCAGGCCCTGTGTGGACTACCGTGCCCTAAACGAGGTCACAGTTAAAAATCGCTACCCGCTTCCCCTGGTACCTGAACTGTTTCAGAGACTTGGCACGGCCTCCATCTTTTCTAAACTGGACCTCAGAGGGGCATACAATTTAATACGTATAAAGGATGGGGACGAATGGAAGACGGCATTTCGGTCTCGATTTGGGCACTTCGAGTACCTGGTGATGCCGTTTGGACTCTGTAACGCCCCGCTACCTTCCAGTCCTTCATAAATGATGTGCTTCGGGACTTCCTTGATGTTTTTGCTGTTGTTTATCTTGATGACATACTAATTTTCTCTTCCTCCCTAGAGCTGCATCGTGGACATGTTAAAAGTGTGTTGGGCCGTCTTCGGCAACATGGCCTTTATGCCAAGGCAGAAAAGTGTCTCTTTGAGGTAGAAAGCATACCCTTCCTAGGTCTGATCATCTCCAGTAGAGGCATCCGGATGGATCCCCAGAAAATCTCAGCCATCCTGGACT
>CM053026.1:483806651-483902925 GCA_028564925.1 Lithobates sylvaticus
ATCTGCTTTTAGCAGATCCATTCGGATGTCAGCGGTTGTAAACAGACACATGTCCATTTACATCCACCGCTCCATACAGGACAATCGATGGATGATTGTATCCGCCTAAAAAAACTGACAGGTGGACCAGATTGGTATAATATATAATAATATAAAGGAATAGTAGTGGTAAAAAAAAAAAGCATTTGTGGGTTTAACTAATCTTTTTTTGTATAATTCTCCTCTAAGGGGGTGTGGCAGAGGTGTGTGTCCTATGCCTACATAATTTTGCTAATCGGTGTCCCTCATTCCCACCTCAAAAGTTGGGAGGTATGTAGACTAGGGGTGTTGAATTTAATTGTAGCATCGATGCATCGCAATTTTGGCCATCCGCGATTCGGCATCGATGCTGCGACCAAAGTAATCAATTTAGGGTTGACGTCATCTGCGCGCCGTACTGTGCCCTGTCTCTTCGAACAGAGCTGAAAGCAGCCGAAAGGCACTGTGCCCTGCCTCTCCACACTGAGCCAAACTGAGCCATGGGCGAGCCAGAAGAATACTGGATGGCCGCGCTTGTCCTCTTCACAGACTGCAGTGGGAAACCAGTGCACACTCTGTCATCACCATCAGGTACTTAAGTCAGACACATATCTGATGCACCATTATGTGCAAATTTGCCAAATTATGACCGTTAAAACAATAAACTTGATGGTGGACCTAAACCTTAAAATGACCATGCCATTTCATTAATTATGGTTTATGCATGTCTTATTGTCTTAGTGATTGATTCACATCACAACTCCATTGAAACCCTTTTTTTTTGTATGACCATAAACCATAAATCATACAAAAAAAAAAAGGTATCAATGAAGTTGTGATGTGAATCAATCACTAAGACAATAAGACATGCATAAACCATAATTAATGAAATGGCATACATTGTCGTTTGGGGGGACGTTATGGGGACATTGTCCGCAGTCTCTGTCCATCTCTTGTATCATGTCCGCAGTCTCTGACCCTCTCTTGTATTATGTCCGCAGTCTCTGACCCTCACTGTATCATGTCCACAGTCTCTGTCCATCTCTTGCATCATGCCTGCAGTCTCTGACCATCTCCTGTAACATGTCTGCAGTCTATGACCATCTCCTGTAGTAGGTCTGCAGTCTCTGACCATCTCCTGTAGTAGGTCTGCAGTCTCTGATCATCTCCTGTAGTAGGTCTGCAGTCTCTGATCATCTCCTGTAGTAGGTATGCAGTCTCTGACCTCCTTCTGTATCATGTTTGCAGTCTCTGACCATCTCCTGTAGTCATTTGGGGGCAGTCTGGAGCTCCTCTTTAAGTTGTCTGCTGTGTTTACACTTTGCTACATGCAGGGAGTGTTGTCTTTTTTTTAAGAACAGATACATTTAAAAAAATTTAGTTCTTCTGACTGCTTGAATTTTTTGGGATGAAAACCGTGCTCAGTAATCGTGATGCATCGCGGAATCGAATCGAATCATGGACAGGATAATCGTATTCAAATCGAATTGTGAGGCCAGTGAAGATGCGCACACCTAATGTAGAAGTACTAGAAGATTTAAATACACTAACAAATTGAAGCCAAACTCCGGCTCACACATTATAAGCAGTTACAGAAAACTGTTTTTTTTCCTTTAGGGATAAAGATTTTCCATAAATAAATAAACGCTGATCATTGTAAACACCCCTGCCAGTGTTGAAAAGGTTGTCTCATCCTTGTAATTATTAGTCCGCAAGAGAGCTTGTTCTCTTGATAAAAAATGGTTCACTGATTTGATCACCAGAAAAAAATAGAAGAAAGAAAGCCTAAAAAAGAAAATGAATGCAGATATCGAATTAGTAAGCTGAAATATAATAAATGTCTGCTTGTGGGTTTAATACTGCTTTAACATCTTCAGTATGAATACCTTCTTCAATAGCATACACTTCTAGTCAACATGTTGCCACTCATAATTCAGTGATGTCTCCTCCTGCCCTACTGTAAGGGTGCCTCCTACCTGCTGTCTCCTTTGCTAAGACCAAGGGGGAAGATGAGTATTCAGCAGTGGCGGCCCGTCCATTAGGGGGGTATGTGCGCCTTCCCCCTATTCATGCGTCCGGCCCGGCCTGATCTACATGCAGGGACGCCAGACCATGGATTCCAATGAGGAGGCTCTAATTGGGTTAAAAAAAGGGTGGGCTCGGGGCGCAGAGTACTGCGCTCCAATCCCACCCAGTTGTGTGACAATAGCAAATGAATATTCGCTATTCTCACACTAATCCTCCTCCCGGCCAATCAGGAAGTGGGTTGTGAGACTCGTCACCCGATTGGCCAAAAGGACAGGCAATCATATTGGACGACTAGCGCCTAGGAGGAGGAGAGAGGAGACGCACGGTGGAAGCCGCCGTGATGGCGAAGAGGACACACTGGAGCTGCTGCCCATTGCCCGCGGGAGCCAGAGCGCTGCCTGCTTGCAACCTATGGGGTAATTGCTGACTTTGGTGTGCCGCCAGCTGACGGAGGGGGTGGTTGTTTGACCCCCCCCCCCCCCCAAAAAAAACACTCCCTACAATCCACAGTAGGGGAAAGCCCAAGTTTCCCACAGGGGCAACTCCTCCTCTTCCTACTCCGACACCTGACTCCACCTACTTCACAGTCCTATATATATCCTTTCTCCCGAGGGAAAAGGGAGCCTCTAGAGCAGGGGTCTTCAAACTATGGCCCTCCAGTTGTTCAGGAACTACAATTCCCATCATGTCTGTGAATGTTAGAGTTTTACAATGCCTCATGGGATGTTTAGTTCTGCAACAGCTGGAGGGCTGAAGTTTGAAGATCCCTGCTCTAGAGGCTCTAGACAGGATCCTGAGAAATTGCATAGGAGCTATATGACCCCTTCCTTTGTAGCAGCTGATTGATATATTACTTTCTCTTGAGCAGGAACAGCCACACATGGATCGGAATTCAGCCAGTCTCTGCTGAACCAGCTGAATTTTGATCCATCTATGGCCAGTTTAGCACTGCTTCTGGGAATCAAACAACGGCCATCTCTGTACTGACACATCTAGCAAGTTCCAAAAACGACACTCACAGTTTCTCTTAAAGCTGAAATCCAAGCAAACAGATACAATGTTAAAATCCACATAGTGAATTTGAACTGCCTTTTTTGCCAAAGAAATTTTGTGATTCGTGCAACTTTGCCAAACAATATAGCCAGGAGGGCAGCATAGATTTTGGTATTCCAGTTATACTTAATTGACAATGATTTCTAAACCCAAGAAAAAACATTTACCCACTTGCCGCAAAACCATGTACCTGTACGCCATTCTGCTTCAGGTGGTTGTACTGGGTTGATGCCTGCAGCAGCCGATACCGTCTTTTAGAGCAAACAGTTGGCATTCTAGTGATAACAACCAATGTGGCTAAGCAGCCTTCAACCACACCACCCGGGCTCTCGCGTCCCACCGGGAGGCCCGATAGACCAGCCAGAACCTCCACCAGCTGGCTGGAGACCTGAACAAAGCCGGAATCAGCTTTGATCGGATCTTGAATGTAGAAACCAGGAAGTGACTTCACAACATCATTTTACTGGAGCCTTAAAGGCACCAGATTAAGAAAAAAAATTCAGTATTCAAAACAGCCAAACTTGCCGTTTTGAATGCTTTGACACGTGACTATTACTGTCACAAGGGATGTTTACATTCCTTGTGACAGCAATAAAAGTTATCAAAAAATAAATAAATTTAAAGGGACAGTGTAAAAAAAAAATGAAATAAAATAAATAAGAAATTCTTTTTTTTTTTAAAGCGGAACTTTAGTAATTTTTTCATATTTCCATCTATTAAATCCTTTGCCTTGTTGTTTTCACTTTGGATAGTAAAACATTTTTTTTGGCCAGTAAATACCTTATACAGCCAAACTCCTGAGAGTTTGCCAGGAAGGGAGTGGAATGAGTCATAAGGGCCAATGAAAGTTGCAGGGCTGCAGAGCTGGAGGTGTGCCTCTGTGTGTCTGTGTAAATCCAGGAAGTGAACAGGCAGCAGCTTCAGCTGCCCACAGGTAAAATGATTGCAGATTCAGTGGAGGGAGATCTCTGCAGCATATTTCGCAAGTACAGAATCACAGTATATATAAAATAATATTCAAAGTGGTTGGAAGGAAGCTTCAGAATGGCAATGATTTGTATTACAAATTATGTGAGCAGCCTGCAGTTCCTCTTTAACTGCTTGCCGACCAGCCGCCGCAGTTATACGGCAGGTTGGTACGGCTGCGCAAATCGCCATGGCTATATGTCAGCTCTTTAAGACACCATAGCAGATATCCGCTCAGCACCCGTGATTGCTCCTGACAGAACGAGAACGGGTATGTGTGTGTAAACACACAAATCCCGGTTCTGTCAGGGGAGTAGAGACAGATCGTGTGTTCCTACTAAGTAGGAACAATGATCTGTCTCCTCCCCCAGTCAGTCACATCCCCCACAGTTAAAAACACACCTAGGGAACACATTTAACCCCTTGATCGCCCCTAGTGTTAACCCCTTCCCTGCCAGTGACATTTATACAGTAATCAGTGACTATTTTTAGCTCTGATCGCTGTATAAATGGTCCCAAAAAAGCGTCAAAAGTGTCCGATCTGTCCGCCGCAATGTTGCAGCCCCGATAAAAATCACAGATCGCCGCCATTACTAGTAAAAAAAAAAAAATTATAAAAATTACATAAATCTATCCCCTATTTTGAAGACACTATAACTTTTGTGCAAACCAATTAATATACGCTTATTGTGTTTTTTTTTTTACCAAAAATATGTAGAACAATACTTATTGGCCTAAACTGATGAAGACATTTTTTTTTTTTTTTACATTTTGGGATATTTATTATAGCAAAAAGTACAAAATATTGTGTTTATTTTATAATTGTTGCTCTTTTTTTGTTTATAGTGCAAAAAATAAACCGCAGAGGTGATCAAATACCACCAAAAGAAAGCTCTATATGTGGGGAACATAGGACATCAATTTTGTTTGGGTACAACAATGCACGTCCGCGCAATTGTCAGTTAAAGTGATGCAGTGCCGTATCGCAAAAAATGGCCTGGTCGGGAAGCGGGCAAATCCTTCCAGGGCTGACATAATTAAACCCCTCCATCCCTCAGTGCTCATGAGCAGAAGTGAACGCATACGTAAATATTGGCCGCAAATGTAAACAGTGTTCAAACCACACATGTGAGGTATCACCGTGATCGTTAGAGTGAGAGCAATAATTCTAGCACTAGATCCCCTTTGTAACTGTAAACTAGTAACTGTTAAAAATGTTTAAAGTGTCGCCTATGGAGATTTTTAAAGTACTGTCGTTTTTCACCATTCCACAAGTGTGCGCTATTTTAAAGCATGATGTGTATGGTATTTATGAAAGTATGTTTTTTCCGAAAAAATATGTGGTTCAAAGACCACTGCGCAAATACAGCGTGGCATAAAATATTGCAATAACTGCCATTTTATTCTCTAGGGTCTCTGCTAAAAAATATATATAATGCTTAGCGGCTGTAAGTAATTTTCTAGCAAAAAATACAAATTTTAATTTGTAAGCAAGTGTCAGAAAAAGGCTTGGTCTTGAAGTGGTTAAAATACTGCAATTTACCAATCCTTTGATGCTGTGGTTGAATTAGTTTTCATTTTTCAGGCTACGGACATTTTCATTGAAAACTGAATTAGAAGGCGCTGCCATCTAAGCGTAACAATAAAATGTATAAAAACACAATGATTAAAAAAAAAGGCACTCACAAGGGTTAACGTGGTGCAGGCAGATCATCTGTTTCTTACGAAAGACGGTGGCTTGGCACAGGTCCAGGAGGGATGGATGGATGAGTGATCAGTTACCGCTGCGGTACAGGGGTACCGCTGCTGTCACCATGACGGCTTCCCTCACTTGTCCACTTGTCTGACAATTACCATCATCCATCCTTTTTGGAACTGTGGACATCTGACTGCCCACAGCCTGACAGTTTATCCAGATAGGATGTCATGGTGAAACTCACCTGTGCCCCTGTACAGCAGCAGTGACTAATGACTCATCCATCCCTCCTGGACCTGTGCCAAACCACTGGCTTTTGAAAGAAACAGATGATCTGCATAAGTGCCCCCCATCAGTGCCACCTATCGATGCTCATCAGTGCTGCATATCAGTGCCCATCAGTGCTGCAAATTAGTGCCTCCTCATCAGTGCCACCTCATCAGTTCCCATCAGTTCAGCCTATCGGGGCCCATCAGTGCAGCCTCATCAGTGCACATCAGTGAAGGAGAAAAACGACCTAATTACAAAATTCTATAACAGAAAAACAAAATAAAGCTTTATCTCTCAAAAAAATGACAAAAATTGTGTTTGGGTACAGCGTTGCATGACCACGCAATTGTCATTTAAAGTGCGACAGAGCTGAAAGCTGAAATTTGCCTGGGCAGAAAAGGGGTGAAAGTGCCCAGTATTGAAGTGGTTAACCACTTGCTGATCATCCCACATATATATGTACTGTGGGGCAGCAACTTCTACAGGAGAAATCACGTACCTGTACATGATGGCCTCATCCAATTTGTCCGCTGCAATGTCACAGTCCCACTATAAGTTGCTGATTGCCGCCATTACTAGAAAAAAAATTAATAAATAAAAATTCAATAAAAATATCCCATAGTTTGTAGCTGCTATAACTTTTGCACAAACCAATCAATACACACTTATTGGTATTTTTTTTAACCAATTTATTTGGATACAATAACTGTCAGTCAAACTATCACAGCACTGAAAACTATAAAATGGCCTGGTAATGAAGGGGCTACCACTCAAATGGTTAAGTCATTAAAGTGGTGGCAAAGCCTGAAGGCAAACCTTCAGCTTGCAGCTTCTCCTGTAGCCTCACCTAATACTTACCTGAGCCCAAGCCCAATCCACCAATGTGCATGAGAGTGGCTGCTGTCCTGACTATCATCCTCCTCATTGGCTCAGAGACAACAGTGCAAGCAATTGGCTCCTACTGCTGTCAATAACAGCCAATGAGGAGGGAGCGGGGGCAAGCTCTGTTCTGTGTGTCTTATGGACACACAAAATCGAGTACACACAAATGCCCCCATAGCAAGCGGCTTGCTTTGGGGGACTTGGAAGGAGCCCAGCGGGACAGCAGGGGACCCGAGAAGAGCATGATCGGTGCTGCTCTGTGCAATGATATAACATTTTTGTTTTTCTTTTTTTTTAATTAAAGCCTTTAATATCACTTTAAGCAATAGCCTAGATTTGATTTTTATATTCAGTCACGAGGAATGAGAAACAAACTTTGTATCATGGTATATTACAAACAATTCAACTTTTTTTATCTAGGTGCCCCAGGTCTTTTAGGGACCTAGAATTGCCCCTGGATCTGCTCATCTTGCCCCACTACTCAAATAAAAATGCTAACTAAAAGTAAAAATTTTTTTACAACCTGGCTACCTAGGCGGGGGGCGGGGGGGGGGGATATGAATGGGCCTTCTTACGGGATCAATGGAAAGCTGAGGATCCCAAATCCCACAAACGTACGTGCCTATACAGTACTGGAATGTCACAAGATTTTGTCATAAGTCATCACCTCTGCTTGCTCTGCTCTCTGTACATTCCCTGTCAGCACATACTGTTTGTATGCAACCTAGTCTGACTTTCTCCTAGCCAAACTAGATCACTAGGACAAATAGAGGTAAATAATAACTGAATGAAGGTTCTAACACTTCCCCACTCGAGAAAAAAAAAAAAAAAAAAAGTAAATAGCTTTAGATACACTTGAATTTATTTTATTTTTTGAAAGAATATACAACTGCATTAAATATTTCATTTCTTCTTTAAAGATAATCTAGCCATAATCAATACTGCCTTATGATACTGTATAGGGCTTACCAAAATATTAACATTTTTAAAAGCCTGCTATCTTTTCTAATGTAAGACATCGTAATACTGGTGCACCGAGTCAGTGCAGACAGTGTTCTTTTATTTTTTTATTTTTTTTGATAATTTTTACAATTTTACTTTTAAATATGTATTTATTACAATGTCAATGACTCTGTCCATTCAGAAAAGGAAGGAGCTGTAAATTACATATATACCAGCTCTTTCCTCTGTATCCTGAAAGATCTGGGACAGAGGGGGCGGAGGATAACAGAGGGGGACCTGAAGAAGACACAGAGGAGGACACAGAGGGGGACCGGAGGAGGACAAGGGGGGGGGGGAGCAGAGAAGGACACAGGGGACAGTCAGGGACGATTGGTGCGGCGGTGGGGGGAGTTACAATCACTGATCTCCCTGGGGTAAACCCCCCCCCCCCCCCCGCGGCACTGATCATTCCTAACTGTCCAAGTATCCGGTCAAGTATCAGAGCATTTCCATGAGTACAAGTACATGTGCAATTCGTTTAGTTCCAAATTTGTTTTTCAACTAAATTGGACAAATTCGTTAATTCGGAAATATTCGAATTAACGAAAATTCAAAAGAACGAAAATCTGAAAATTCAAAAGAACGAAAATTTGAAAATGCAAAAGAACAAAAATCTGAAAAACCCGAAAATTTGAAAATCAAAAATAATAACTAACTAATATTAACTATTAATAACTATTAAATAATTAAATAATAATAACTATTACTAACTATTAAATAATAACTAACTAATAATAACTTAATTATAGGTATTGGAATTTCCTTTAAAATTTTGGTTCTTCGTGAACATAACAAATACAAATTTATCCGAAACTATGAATTATCCGAAATAGCGAATGCCACATCTAAACGAATGTAACGTAACAAATTATTATTAATAATAATAATAATAATAATAATAATAATAATAAATAACGTTTTATTATTATTATTAATAATTCATTACATTTCATTCATTTAGAATTTGGCATTTGTTATTTAGGATGATTTGTAACTTTGGATAAATTCGTATTTGTTACATTCCTAAACAGTCAATTTTGAAAGGAAATACCAAAACCTCCAATTAAAAATAGTTAGTTATTATTAGTTGGTTATTATTTCGGATTTTCGAATTTTCGGATTTTCGAATTTACGAATTTTTCGAATTTACGAATAACACATCCAAATTTATTTAACATAATGAATTAAAATTTCGATCATAACGAATAACCTGAAAAACTAAAAAAAAAAAAAAAAAGGAATGAAACCAAAACGAACAAATTTTTCGGCAGTGCACATGTCCAGATACTAGTATCGGTGCAACCCTAATAATTGTATTAAATTCAACTCTTTATTAACCGTAATATTTTTTTAAGAACTTTTGCAGTAAAATAAAGCACAAGAAAAATGCATTCCTTTAAATCTTATGTATGTCTTCACACTGATCCATTGCGCTTCCATTGTGTAACACACCTCCCCATTGAAATGCATTGTAAACGCTGCAAAAACGCACCCGTGTTGCATTTTTGAGTCACATGGCCCATGAAAATCGCAGTAAAATCACAGCAAAATTGCGTGATTTTGCCCATAGCTTGGTGTTTTAAAGACTAAGTGCACTTAAGTAAGTAGGACCCTGATTCCTATCAGCCTTTACTGGAGACAGACCTAGACCTTATTTTACAGTAGAACATGTTTATTTCATATTAATCGCAGTAGACATAAATGGCACCTATAATGAATACAGATCAAAACAGGTCAAAAATGTTTACCTCTTCGTTCGTTCTGTGTGTTTCCATTGTCTTTGTGATTAAATGTGCAATGTATGGAGGCCTTTTTTTGTTCCATTACACTCATTAATGCCATTCTAACGCATCATTCTGCTTACAAGACTTGAGTGTACCCAGATATACAGAATATTTGTAAAAAAAAAAAAAATCACATTTCAACTGTAATACGCTGTACTGGTATGCACTTTTTCTGAAATTTTTTCTTGCTTCTTGTATGGATAAAACATTACTATAAATAATAATAGTTAGAAAAATAGAAATAAACAGAAAAAAGTAATCTGGAAAATAAAAGTTAAAGGCATTCAACATATTTTTGTTGATTGAACTAAGTATTAGTGTAGTTTTTTCCCTGTGTTGTTTGTTTGCCTTACAGTAATAATGATATGTTCACACATTGTGGCTGCAGTTTGTAGGGTCATGTCTGATCGATACCCCTATATCCATGTAATAATTCTGTTAGCTTGTCCCTAGGGGCAGGCAACTTCTTTTTCTGGGTCACACAGCATCCAAAGTATGCCTTGCCATTTCCTCTGTACTAGAGCTGTGCATGACAGTGAAAAAATAAATGTTTTCCCGTTTTTATTAGTTAAGTAAATTTGCTTTTGTCATAATCTTTATGTGAAGCCCCATACACACTATCAGATTTTCTGCTGATTTTTGTCTTCAGATTTACCAAAACCATGTAGTGCAAGGACCTGCCTGATTGCATACAAATTGAAACTCCTAAGGTTTGACCTCATATTATATGGTTTTGGTAAACCTGAAGACAAAAATCAGCAGAAAATCTGATAGTGTGTATGAGGCTTTAGAAGGATTTGTTTTCATTTTATACAGTATATTTGCATTAGTTGTGTATATTTATTCTGAATAAATTCATATTTTCAGAAGTTCTGTTATTCTTTTGTTATTTCAGAAGATTGTCTATATCCCTGCTAGTCCCACTGGAAGTAGGTGATTGGACGATATTAACTGGATCGCATCTGAAATTAACAAATGGAAAAAAATCTGTTTCGGTTTAATTTATGTTATGATTTTGAGATTCTGATAGATCCACCTTCATCCAACCCAAACACAATAAGTAGTCTTTTACTTACTTTTATACCTCCCTGTATTTATTGCAATACGTTTCCATTTTATATGTAGTGCATTTTTTATAATAATGAAAAATGGAAATTCTAAAAAAAATAGGCTGATTATCCAAGAGTCAAAGACTCTCATCCGAATTAAACAAATGAATCCGAATTATTACGTATTCAATCGCTATGTTATTAACTGCTTGCCGACCAGCCGCCACAGTTTTACTGCGGCAGAATGGTACGGCTGGACGAAACGACGTTATGTTACGTCACTCCTCTTTTTGGCCACTAGGGGCGCGCGCATGCAGCATGTGCCCGACCCCGATGCGAGTGCCCGGCGGGCACGATGTCCGTCGGGCTCCCACGATCGCTTGTGACAGAGCGAGAACCAGGATCTGTGTGTGTAAACAGGGGAGAGGAGACAGATCGTGTGTTCATACTATGTATTCTGTCTCCTCCTAGCCAGTCCCACTCCCCCCACAGTTAGAACACACACTAGGGAACCCCTTCCCTGCCAGTGACATTTACACAGTAATAAGTGCATTTTTATAGCACTGATCGTTGGATAAATGTCAATGGTTTCAAAAATGTGTCAAAAGTGTCCGCCATAATGTCGCCATAATGTCGCAGTCCCGATAAAAATCGCAGATCGCTGATGTTACTAGTAAAAAAAAAAATAATAATAAAAATGCCATAAATCTATCCCCAATTTTGTAGACGCTATAACTTTTGCACAAACCAATTAATATACGCTTATTGCAATTTTTTTTTACTAAAAATATGTAGAAGAATACATATTGGCCTAAACTGAGGAAAAAACTTTTTTTTTGATCAAAAATGTGGGATATTTATTATAGCAAAAATGAAAGGATATTAGGGGTAATTTACTAAGATGAATGCACTGCGCCGGTTCATATCTTAATTGGTGCACCAGATAAATCATTAATTGAGTGTGTGAACCAGCGCACGCATAAGCGCAACAGCAATAATAATATGCCATTGATAATAGCGCACGCCGTATCATTAACAGTCCATTCACACAGGGGCAACGCGACTTCCAGCGCAACTTGGACACGACTTGAGTATGAATCACAGCGCGACTTGGGGCAACTTCAACACGACTTGGGGCGACTTACAACACGACTTTAAGTCGCCCCCAGGCCAGGCGACTTTAAAAAATGGCATGAGATCCCCTCCAAGAGCATACCAGGCCCTTCAGGTATGGTATGGATATTAAGGGGGACCCCACGCCAAAAAAAAATGGAGTGGGGGGTCCCCATCAGAATCTATACCAGGCCCTTCAGGTCTGGTATGGATTTTAAGGGGAACCCCGCTCCAAAATTAAAAAAAAATGGCGTGGTGGCCCCCCTTAAAATCCATACCAGACCCTTATCCGAGCACGCAATCTGGCAGGCCGCAGGAAAAGAGGGGGGGGCGAGAGAGCGGCCCCCCCCTCCTGAACCATACCAGGCCACATGCCCTCAACATTGGGAGGGTGCTTTGGGGGTAGACCCCCAAAGCACCTTGTCCCCATGTTGATAGGGACAAGGGCCTCATCCCCACAACCCTTGCCCGGTGGTTGTGGGGGTCTGCGGGCAGGGGTTTATTGGAATCTGGAAGCTCCCTTTAACAAGGGGACCCCCAGATCCCGCCTCCCAACCCTTGAGGTTGATGCTTCTGAGACTGTTGTGGGCGCCCTTCTGTCTCAACGTCCTACCTCTGAGGGCGCCTTGCATCCATGTGGCTACTTTTTTAAGGAATTCCCACCTGCAGAGTGCAATTACGATCATTTTAGCCCTGAAAGGATGGAGACATCTCCTCAAAGGTACCACTGTGCCGGTTCTCATTCTTACTGACCATAAGAATCTCACATTCTTGTCTGAGGCTAAACGCCTCTCTCCCAGAAGGGCGCGATGGGCTCTTTTCTTGTCAGTTTTCAATTACATTGTCTCATTCTTACCCAATACTAAGAATGTAAGGGCTGATGCCTTGTCACGACAATTTTCCTCCACTTCCAAGTTGGAGTTGGTTTCAGTTCCTGTGATTCCTCTTGATCGTATTCTGGCTACGGTTCGCACCAGTCTCACTTTTCCTTTGGGTGACAAAATTCTTGCTGCTCAGGTCCATGCTCCTCCTGAGAAACCTTGTGACTGCTGCTTTGTCCCACAGAGTCTTCGTGCTGATATAACCGCCTTCGTAGCTGCTTGTTCCGTGTGTGCTCAGAGTAAGACTCCACGGCACCTTCCAGTGGGCCTCCTACAACCCATACCCAATGGAGAGAGGCCCTGGACCCACCTGTCTATGTATTTCATTGTGGAGTTACCCAACTCATAGGGCAACACAGTTATCCTTATTGTGGTTGACCGGTTCTCAAAGATGTGTCATTGTATTCCACTAAAGAAGTTTCCCACTTATAAGGAACTGGCTTCCATTTTTGCTTGGGAGATTATTCGCTTACATGGGCTACCCAAGGTGATTGTCTCGGATAGGGGTAGTCAGTTTGTGTTCCGGTTCTGGCGAGCCTTTTGTGCACAGTTGGGAATTCAGCTTGCTTTCTCCTCAGCGTATAACCCACAGTCTAATGGGGCCGAAAGAACGAGCCAATCAGTCCTTGGAGCAATTCCTATGTTACTATATTTCTATATTTCTGACCATCATAACAACTGGACAGACCTATTACCGTGGGCAGAGTTTGCTCACAACAGTGCCTTGAATTCTGCTTCCCGATTGTTCCCGTTTATGGCAAATTATTTTTTCCAACCTTCCATGTTGCCTGACTTGTTTGTTCCGCAGAGTATTTCTGCGTTAGAGGAGCATCTCCGTGGTTTTTGTTCCACTTGGGCACAAGTACAGGAGGCTTTGCGACATACTAACGATAGGTACAGACTCCATGCTGACCGCAGACGCCTGCCTGCGCCTTCCTACCAGGTTAGGGACAGGGTGTGGCTGTCATCTCGCAACCTCCGACTTCGTGTTCTCTCACTGAAGTTCGCACCTCGGTTTATTGGGCCTTTCCGTATTCTTTGCAGGATTAACCCAGTGGCTTACACATTAGACCTTCCTTCTAATATGCGTATTTCGAATGTATTTCATGACTCCTTATTAAAACCTTTTGGTCTGCAGCCGCTCTACCACCTCAGTGCCACGTCCTCAACCTGTACAGGTTGAGAACCATGAGGAGTATGAAGTACAGTCCATTGTTGACTCCCGTAGGTTCCGTAGGCGCATACAGTACCTGGTGCATCGGATAGGGTACGGTCCGGAGGAACGCTCTTGGGTCCCATCCTCGGACGTACATGCCCCTGTCCTCCTCCGTGATTTCCATAGACATTTTCCCTTTAAACCTGGTGATCCTCCGAGGGGGAGGGGTCGTTGAGGGGCTGGGCTCAGCCCTTCCTTCTCTGAGCTGGCTGCTCAGCTGTCGGCTAATTACCAGCACCTATCTCTCCACAGTTACTCAGCTGTTGACGATATCCTGCTCGTCAGTCCTGCCTACTTAAGCCGTCCCACCCAGAGGATCTCTGCCTTCCCCTTAGTCAACATTACAGAGACGCTCTCCTGCATTCCTGTTAAAAGACTGGCTTGGCTGACATCCCTTTTGGCTCCAGATACTGCTTGCTGTTTTACTACGCTCATCTCCTGCTCCCTGATGTTTGGCTTGTCTGACTATCCGTTCCAGTTCCTGAACTCTGGCTATGTTTTGACTACATTTGTTCTATTTACTTTTATTATTAAACAAGTGTACTTCTGTCTCGGTCTAATTTCATGGTTTCTGACAATGTGTCCTTGAAATTCATGCCGTCTCTCTCCCGTACCAGATTATGCAGCACACATGCTGCTTTTATTACTTTGCTCGCATTTTTGATCTTCAGGTTTAATGGTTTGTGGAAAATTTGCCATTTGTTGGCAAGTATTCCAAAAGCACATTCGACTAGCCTGCGTGCCTGACAGAGACGGTAATTGAATATTCTCTTATGGGGGTCGAGATTCTTCTGTAAGTATGGCGTCATTAGGTGTTCATTAATAGCGAATGCCTCATCAGCCACGAAAACAAAAGGCATCTCTAGATTCTCTGTCCCAGGTAGTGGTTGGTTCTCAGTTAAATCTAATTTATTTGCAGCAAGCAGCTTTCCAAATTTAGATTTCTGTAAGACAGTTGAGTCTGCACAACTTCCAAATGCTCCTATATCGACAAAGAGGAATTTGTAGTCTGCATCTACAACAGCCATCAGCACAATCGAAAGATATTTTTTGTAGTTGAAATATCTGCTTCCACTGTGGCAGGGTTTTATAACCCTAATGTGTTTGCCATCAATAGCTCCCAGGCAGTTAGGAAAGTTTGTTTTACTCCAGAAACGCTTGGCAACATCTTCCCACTTCTCTTTTTTTGGAATTGGCATGATTTCATTCTTTAGATTCCAGATATCATCACTTGTTAGCTTCACAATGTCACTTATGGTAGATATTCCTGTGCAGAATTCATATTGTAGTGATGTGTAGCTTTGTGGCAAGATTCTGTAAATAAAAAGAAGAAATAATTTCCTATCTTTCAGTGGAACAACTTAAAAAACGGTGGAAGACATTGAAGTACAATTCTAGGAGGGAGTTGAAGAGGCAGAGGAAATCTAAGATTGGGTCCGGTGCCAAGAAAGTCAGAATGTACTGCCACTAGGGATGAGCCGAACAACCCGCAGAACATGCAAACAGGCAAAAAATGTGTTCGAACACGCGAACACCGTTAAAGTCTATGGGACACGAACATCAATAATCAAAAGTGATAATTTTAAAGGGTTATATGCATGGTATTTTCATAAAAAGTGTTTAGGGACCTGGGTCCTGCCCCAGGGGAAATGTATCAATGCAAAAAAAAGTTTTAAAAACTAACGTTTTTTCGGGAGCAGTGATTTTAATAATGCTTAAAGTTAAACAATAAAAGTGTAATATTCTTTTTAATTTTGTACCTGGGGAGTGTCTATTGTATGCCTGTAAAGGGGCGAGTGTTTCCCGTGTTTAGAACAGTCTTACAGCAAAATTACATTTCTAAATGAAAAAAACTAATTTAAAACTACTCGTGGCTACAATGAATTATCGGGTCCGGCAATACACATAACAGTTCATTGATAAAAACGGCATGGGGATTTCCCCACAGGGAAACCCCGAACCAAAATTGAAAAAAAAAATGCGTGGGGGTCCAGGCCCTTCAGGTCTAGAGGTACATTTGTACCCCATTACCATTTCACACGGGGGGCGGGATCTGGGGTCCCCTTGTTAAAGGGGGCTTCCAAATTCCGATAAGCCCCCCACCCACAGACCCCCACAACCACCGGAAAAGGGTTGTGGGGATGAGGTCCTTCTCCCCATCAACATGAGGACAAGGGGCTTTGAGGGGCTACCTCAAAGCACCCTCCCAATGCTGAGGGCATGTGGCCTGGTTCGGTTCTTTTCCTGCGGCCTGCCAGGTTGCATGCTCGGATAATGGTCTGGTATGGATTTTTGGGGGGACCCCACGACATTTTTTTACAATTTTCATTCCCCTGTGGGGAAATCCCCATGCCGTTTTTATCAATGAACTGTTATGTGTATTGTCGGACTCGAAAATTCATTGTAACCGCGAGTAGTTTTAAATGAGTTTTTTTTTCCTTTAGAAATTTAATTTTGCTGTTCTAAACATGGGAAACATGCGCCCCTTTACAGGCATACTATAGACACCCCCAGGTACGAAATTTTAAAGGAATGTTATACTTTTATTGTTTCACTTTAAGCATTATTAAAGTCACTGCTCCCGAAAAACCTCCATTTTTGCATTGATACATGTCCCATGGGGCAGGACCCAGGTCCCCAAACACTTTTTATGACAATACCATGCATATAAACCTTTAAAATTAGCACTTTTGATTTTTCCCATAGACATTTAAAGGGTGTTCCGTGGCTTTCGAATTTGCAGCGAACACCGAAAATTGTTTGCTATTCGGCGAACATGAGTTTGACTCGAACATAAAGCTCATCACTAACTGCCACTATTATGAGCTGGAATTTATAAGGCCAGTGATGGAGCTGAGGGAGTAAGTATAAAAACTTGTAGAGTAAAATTAGTAATTAATAAGAATTATATAGTTATTTTTTTTCTATATTTCTTTTTGTAGGACTGAAAGCAATATAGACTCTGAAACAGAGGAGGAGGAGCAGGATGGCAATCAGCAGGAGAATTCTGATATTGCTACAGAGTCACAATTGCTCTTCAAGGACACAGAACCTGGAAGCTCTATTGATCCAGACCCCGAGCCAGTAAGGAACACATGTAAAAGACTTCATAGACGTTGTCAAAAAGATGTTGGCAGCTCAACAAAAAGATCAGGGAGAAAATGCTGCATTTGCTTGCAGTGCAATACCGCAAATAGACATGGTGAACAAAAGATAACTATGTGCCATAAGGATGGAGGTGTTACGTGTGATTAAGTCTTTTCAACAAAAATCATGTCCATCCTCCAGACCTGAAATTATTAATGCTCCAAAATATTTCAAATTATCTGCCACGATATGATCCAACATTTATGTATGATCAAAGACCCTTGCAGTACCCGGGTCATCAGGGTTAGGTTATGCTAATATGCCTCCTCCCACCTTCAACACTGCACGGGTGAAGGGAGGGGCATATGACATGCTGATTTATAGACCCCAGCAAACTCCCCCTCCTCCCCCTCGAAAGTAGTTCCATTCCACGCCTCCTTCATATCAGTACCTCTAAATGTCATGTGTTAATTTTATTTTGTTATTTGGCACTTTTTTGAATTGTTGAAGAGTGTACAAACAATATCTGTATTGAATAAAATATATATATATTTTGAAATATGTTGTCTTTTGTTTTTTATTACTTGATAAATAGATGAATTATTTATTTATCTAGCTTTATAAATTTACCTGAGTGTTATAAGCAAACGTTCACATGGAAGTATTGCCTCCCTGCAGTTGTATCCTGTCTCAACAAGGCAGACGACAACATATCAAGAAAGAAGTCAAATCTTGGACAGAAAATAGGTAAATTGTTAACACTGCAAATTGTGTTATGGATTAGGGGATTAGGGACTAGTGGCAGTGGGATTAGGGTTAGGGACTAGTAGGAGTGGGGTTAGGGATTTGGGACTAGTGGGAGTGGGATTAGGGTTAGGGAGTTGGGACTAGTGGGAGCGGGATTAGGGTTTTGGAACTAGTGGGAGCGGGATTAGGGTTAAGGATTTGGTACTAGTGGGAGCAGGATTAGGTTAGGGTTTTGGGACTAGTGGGAGTTGGATTATGGTTAGGGTAAGGTATTTGGGACTAGTAGAGGTGGGATTAGGGATATGGGACTAGTGGGAGCTGGATTAGGTTAGGGTTAGGGATTTGGGAGTGGGATTAGGGTTAGGGATTTGGGACTAGTGGGATTAAGGTTAGGGTTAGTGTTAGGGATTTGGGACTAGTGGGAATGGGGTTAGGGTTAGGGATTTGGGACTAGTGGGAGCGGGATTAGGGTTAGGTATTTGGGACTAGTGGGAGCTGGATTAGGGTTAGGGATTTGGGACTAGTGGGAGTTGGATTAGGGCTATGGATTTGGGACTAGTGGGAGCGGGATTAGGGTTAGGGTTTTCGGACTAGTGGGAGTGGAATTAGGGTTAGGGTTAAAATGCGGCAAAAATGCGGTAATATCGCTAAGGCGTTTTAAGGCATTGTTTAAGCACTTCAGCGTGAAAGGGCTCTAAATGGAGGGAGATTTCTGTAGCATATTTGGCAAGTACAGAATCACAGTATATATAAAATATGCAAAGTGGTTGTAGGGAAGCTTCAGAATGGCAAAGATGTTTTATTACAAATTATGTGAGCAGACTGCAGTTCCTCTTTAATAAGTGGTTAAAATAAAAATCATCTCATTGATCTGTAGATATGAACTGCACTCAGCAGGGAATCTCTCCGCTGATCCCAGTTTGAAAGGTGGATGACGGGTCCACTCTGCTAATTCAGAGCAGGCATGGACACAGCCCACTCTCCTCTATGAGCTGTCATTCGATCTGATTCACCAGACAAATGGTGTCATGTACCTTATCCAAGGCCAAAATGCTGAGAGAGGCTTCCCTTGCGGCTAAGTGCAGTATACCCCTAAAGATGGTACAGAGGGTATAGTGCTCGAAGAAGCATGGGTTGCAAGCAGGGTGTGCAGGACTTGAACAGATGATAGCTTGGAGACTACTGGAGGTTGAAGCAGGGATGTAAGAATAAATAAGGGGTCATGCTCAGGTAATTAGGCAGGTGAGTGCTAGCAGAGTTGGTAAGGCAAGCCGGGGTCATGCACAGGAGATCAGGCAGTTTTGCGCAAAGTCCTTGAGACAAGCCGAGGTAAGAGCCAGAAGAGGATATAAGAGCAGGTCAGAGGACAAGCCGGGTCACAACAGGAAACAAGAAGCAGATTCAGGAACACGGGAGAGCTGAAGACAATCCAGTATTTAGGAGAGATCATGGGCAGACGTTTATAGGCCAGCAGGGAATGCGTTTGTCACCCGTGCCGCCCCAATTCGTCTCGCACACACATGCCCTGAACCGCCATTCTTCTGCACATGCCTGCGGGAAAGTGCAGATAGTGCCTGTTGCTGCTGTTGAGACTTCCATATATATATATATATATATCACACAGAGCCTTGCAAAAATATTCACCCCCTTGGCTTTTTACCTATTTTGTTACATTACAGCCTTCAGTTCAAAATTGTTTCTGAATTATATGTTATGGATCAGAACACAATAGTTTAAGTTGGTGAAGAAAAATTAGAAAAATGTATAGATAAAATTATTTTTCAGAAATAAAAAAATGATAATTGGCATGTGTGTATGTATTCACCCCCTTTGTTATGAAGCCCATAAAAAGCTCTGGTGCAACCATTAGTGAAATGATGTCCACCTGTGTGCAATCTAAGTGTCGCATCATCTGTTATTACATATACAGACCTTTTTGAAAGGCTCCAGAGGCTGCAACACCTAAGCAAGAGGCGCACCACTAACCGAACACTGCCATGAAGACCAAGGAATTCACCAAACAAATAAGGGACAATGTTGTTGAGAAGTCAGGGTTAGGTTATAAAAAAATATGCAAATCTTTGATGATACCTAGGAGCACCATCAAATCTATCATAACCAAACGGAAAGAACATAGAACAACAGCAAACCTGCCAAGAGATGGCCGCACACCAAAACTCACGGACCGTCCAAGGAAGGAGGGCATTAATCAGAGAGGCAACACAGAGACCTAAGGTAACCCTGGATGAGCTGCAGAGTTCCACAGCAGAGTATCTGTACATAGGATGACAATAAAGCCCCATACACACGGTCGGATTTTCCGATGGATTCTGTCCTATCAGACAATGTTGTCGGAAATTCCGACCGTGTGTAGGCACCATCGGACAGTTTCCATCGGATTGTCCGACGGACAAAATCCTATCTCCTGCTGGATAGATTTTTTGACAACAAAGTCCGATCACACCAAATCCGATCGTGTGTAGCGAATTCCGACGGACAAAGTGCTACGCATGCTCAGATCACATTACAAGACCAAAGCTATTGGCTACTAGCCTCTACGTAGTCCCGTCGTAGGCAACAAACGTCACCACATTCAGAATGATCGGATTTTCCGACAACTTTGTCCGACCGTGTGTACGCAAAACCAACATCGGACAAAGTATGACAGATATGATCCGACGGACCTGGTCCTCGGATAATCCGCGCGTGTGTATGGGGCTTTAGCCGTACGCTCCATAGAGTTGGGCTTTATGGCAGAGTGGCCAGAAGAAAGCCATTACTTGCAGCAGAAAACAAAATGGGACGTTTTGAGTTTGAGAAAAGGCATGTGGGATACACCCAAAATGTATGGAGGAAGGTGCTCTGGTCTGATGAGACTAAAATGGAACTTTTTGGCCATCAAAGAAAATGCTATATCTGGCGCAAACCCAACACATCACCCAAAGAACACCATCCCCACAGTGCAACATGGTGGTGGCAGCATCATGCTGTGGGGATGTTTTTCAGCAGTCGGGACTGGGAAACCAGTCAGAGTTGAGGGAAAGATGGATGGTGCTAAATACAGGGATATTCTTGAGCAAAACCTGTACCACTCTGTGTGTGATTTGAGGCTAGGACGGAGGTTCACCTTCCAGCAGGACAATGACCCCAAAGCCCAGACCTCAATCCAATTGAAAATATGTGGTCAGACTTAAATATTGCTGTTCACAAGCCCAAACCATCCAACTTGAAGGAGCTGGAGCAGTTTTAAAAGGAGGAATGGGCAAAAATCCCAGTGGTATGTGGCAAGCTCATAGAGACTTTTCCAAAGCGACTTGGAGCTGTGATAGCCGCAAAAGGTGGCTCTACAAAGTATTGACTTTAGGGGGGTTGAATAGTTATGCACATTGACTTTTTCTGTTTTATCCTATTTGTTGCTTGCTTCACAAAAAAAAAAAAAACATCTTCTAAGTTGTGGGCATGTTCTGTAAATTAAAATAATTAAATGATGCAAATCCTCAAACAATCCATGTTAAGTCCAGGTTGTGAGGCAACCAAACATGAAAATGGCAAGGGGGTTAATACTTTTGCAAGGCACTGTATATATATATATATATATATATATATATATATATATATATATATATATGCGGTATCCCCGTACTCAGGAGAAGCAGCAGAAGGTATTTTGGGGTGTAATTCCACAAATAACCATGCCATGTTTGAACAATATATCATTTAGTGACAACTTTGTGCAAAAAAGAAAAAAAGAGTGTAATTTTCCCCGAAACTTGTGGCAAAATATAAAATATTCCATGGACTCAACATGCCTATCAGCAAATAGCTTGGGGTGTCTATTTTTTGCGCTATAAACAAAAATAGAGCGACAATTTTGAAAAAAATGGGGTAATTTGGGGGGGGGGGTTTTATAGCATTTTTACTGTCCTGCCATTTTATGCACAACATTTAGAAGCTTATGTAACCAGTGTTGGTCATCTTACTTTAAAAAAGTAATTAGTTAAGTTACGAATTACTTCTCCCAAAATGTAATTGTGTTAGTAACTCAGTTACTAAATTGGAAAAGTAATTAGTTACGCAGCAAAGTAACTGTGACTTTTTTTTGTTAATATTCTATATGTGTAAATAAGGGGCGGGTCTAGTTTTACTGTAAGCAAGGGGCACATTTATTATTATTGTTATATATCATGTAACCAAGGGGCTGCTCTATTATTACTCTAACCAAGGGGCAGATCTGTTATAGCGTGTAAGCAAGGGGCCGGTCTATTATTATTGTATCGTGTGGGGCGGATGGCTACAGAAGAGGGCGAATGTTAAATTAATGGGCAGAGCTCGATATATAACAATAATAATAAATGCGCCCCTTGGTTACAGTAATACTAGACCCGCCCCTTAGTTACACAATAGACGCCCCTTGCAGAGTAGCACAAGCATCAGGAGCGTGCGGCATCGCCTCATACAATTACATGTTAACTGCGCCTGCGCGGTGTAGCGTTCACTCAGAGCTGTTTAGGTTCGGCAATTTTCGTACGCTCCGTAATCCTTTGTACTGCGCAATCGCTGCACCATGCGCAGTACAGGGGGTCCTTATCCGGCAGGGGGACTTTTTCGACAGGACACCAGAGTTACACTACTGTCATCTAGTGGCGGTAGATGTAATTGCGGTAACGCCGCCCAAGTAATGGGAACTGCATTACCAAGAGGGGAAAAGTAATCAGTTAGATTACTCGTTACCCTCTAAAGTAACTGCGTTAAGTAACTCCGTTTATTTTAACTCAGTTACTTACATCACTGTACGTCACACATCACTCACTCTTCTAACCACTTGAAGATAAAGCCCTTTCTGACACTTTTTGTTTACATGTTTTTTTTTTCACACAGTATTTGCGCATCGATTTTTCAATCGCAATTTGTTTGGAAGAAACACACTATTTAAAATTTGAATGCACTAAAACACACTATGTCCCAAATCTTTGATGAAATAAAAAAGATGAGCTTATGCCGAGTACATGGATACCAAACACGACATGCTTTAAAATTGCGCACAAACGTGCAGCGGCAACAAACTACATACATTTTTAAAAGCCTTTTAAAAGCCTTTACAGGTTACCATTTTATATTTATAGAGGAGGTCCACTGCTAAAATGACTGCCCTCGATCTGACCTTCACAGTGATACCCCACATGCATGGTGCAATTGCTGTTTACATATGACACCAGACCGCCGCTTTCGCTCGCCTTTGCATGTGAGCACGGGGGGACAGGGGTGCTTTTTTTAAATCATTATTTATTTAGCTTTTTTATTATATTTTTAAACTGTTCCTTTCATTTTTTTTTTATCATTTTGATTGTTATCTCAGGGAATGTAAATATCCCCTATGACAGCAATAGGTAGTGATAGGTACTCTTTTTTTTAAATAATTGGGGTATTAGACCCTAGATCTCTCCTGTCCCCTCAAAGCATCTGACCACACCAAGATCGGTGTGATAAAATGCTTTGCCAATTTCCCAATGGCGCTGTTTATATCTGGCAAGTCATGAAATGCTCGTAGCTTCCAGTTTTTTAGGCCATAGAGATGATTGGAGCCATTCTGGTCTATGATCACCTCTATGGTCAGTTGGTGGAACCACCTTCTGCATTCTCGGGTTCCCTGTTGGGACAGGAGAGCCTGAAAAAAAACGTGGAAGACGGTGGGGGGATGTTCCCTCCCACTGCTTGTAAAAGCAGTCTATAGGCTAATTAGCTGCTAGGCTTGCTTTTACATGAAAGCCGACCGCTGGCTGAAAAGAATGATACCTAAACCTGCAGGCATCATTCTGGTATAGCCACTCAAAGTCCAGCAACATACCAGTACGTTGCTGGTCCTTGTTGGGCATACATTGTAATGTTCTTTTTCATGCAGCCTGTGGGCTGAACGGAAAAAAGAGATTGATCGGTGGGTATGCCCACCATTAGAATACCGCCCTTCATTCACCCACTTCTAATGATGGGCAAACATGCTTTTTTTTTTTTTTTTTTTACTGTGGTGGTGAAATCACCTCCTACAGCACTGGAGTCGCTGATTTACGTATCGTGGGAGCAAACGCTGTTGCTGTCAAGATAAATAAACCCGTGCTGCAGCTGAATGGTGTGCCTGCTAAGCAAATGATGGTTAACAATAAAACAAAGTAACATTACAGTATAACAGTAAGACTTATCATACCTAAAAAGCAAATACAATAAAACATATAAAAATACATTTTTTTCAACGAAATCTGTGCCTCACAAATATATGCCCTGCCCCCATGCTTAGGCATATATGCTCTTTCTTTTTTTTAACTGTGATGGTGAAATCACCTTCTACAGCACTGGAGTCACTAATTTTATGATCAGATCAGATATTGATCCGTTCAGGCACTATAGTACTAAGGGAGGTGTATGCATGAGTGTTAGCACTACTGGCACTAATCTGACGCTGCCTGGGGCGATGCAGACCCTGACTGACGCTAAAACCTAACTGATATCACCTGCCGGGCAATCAGGGGGTTAAACCTTTATTGGGTAATATACGCCGGGTGCCCTGATGCTATAAAAAACAAACTAACTAACCAGCATCACCTGTAACACTAATACGGTGATCACTGGTGACAGGGGGTGAAAGGGTTAACTAAGGGGCAATCAGGGGGTTAAAAACTGTATTAGGTAATATATGGGGGTAACTGACGCTATAAAAACCTGACGGTGAAACTAATCAACTAACTGGCTGACTAGCGTCACCAGTGACACAAATACAGTGATCGATTAGTGGCACTGGCGACAGGGGGTGAAAGGGTTAACTGGGGGGTGATCAAGAGGTTAAACCTTTATTAGGGGGGTAACCTAAACCTAACAGTGCCTACTTCTAACTGTCCTAACACTTATTTCAGTCACAAATGACACCAATGCAGTGATCAGTGAAAAACCTGAAAACTGCAATTGGTGACACCATGACAGGGAGTGAAGGGGTGAACTTGGGGGGGGGGGGGGGGCGCGATCGGGGGGTGGCAAGTGTACCTGTGTGTACTGGTGTTAGTGTAGTGTTGGTGCAACTCATGGTTAGATGTTATCTCTCCTTTCACTGTAATCGAAAAAGTCACCCCCCGTATCCATCACCTACGGGAAACTAAAGTACCCATAGGTAGGTGTTGGGAAGTTTAGTTTAGTTTAGGGTTTTTTTTTCTCTCTCTTCTCCACCTTTCTCTCTCCTTTTCCCCCCATCTCTCTTCCCCCGCTGGGTACCACCGGGTCAGGAGGAAAATGGAGGGGACAAGGGTTACCTCATTGAACGTTAAAGGATTAAATACTCCTGAAAAACGAAAAATGTTGCTGAATGAACTTAAGCGCCTAAAAACAGATGTGGGGATGGTGCAAGAAACGCATCTGAAAGCAGGGGCCTCTTTATATCTTCAAAATAGACATTTTCCCAATGTGTATCATGCATGTAATCAAAAATCTAAAACAAAAGGAGTTGCTATTTTAATTTCTAACAGAATTGCTTGGTCACTTCTGGAGAAACGTCAGGACGAAGGAGGAAGATATATCTTTCTTAAGGGGATTATAGGATCAGTAAAAGTGACTCTAGCTACTATATATGCCCCGAACTTACACCAAGATAGCTTTCTGAAAAAGACTTTGTCTAAACTAATGGAATTCAAGGATGGAATTCTAATAACAGGGGGTGACTTTAATATTCCTCTTGATCCCAAATTAGATACTTCTAAGGGAACCTCCTCAATAGCGATCGGAATAAGAAAAAATATAACCAGAAAGCTTGTAGAATGCCAATTAGTAGATGCTTGGAGGGCCTTTCATGCTGAAGAGAAGGACTTTACTTTCTTTTCTAACCCACATCACCTATATTCGAGAATTGATCTTTTTTTAATACCACAGAAAAAATACTTTCGAAGGTCCGGGACACTCAAATAGGGAATATTACTTGGTCAGATCACGCCCCAATCACAATAAGGATAGACCTGACGGGAGGGATTCAAAAAATGGAATGGAGATGGCGACTAAATGAAAGCCTGTTACAGTGCCCCGAGATTCGAGATGATCTAACTACAGAAATTAATTTATATTTCCAAACAAATGATGACGGGGAGACGGATATGGGAATAGTCTGGGAGGCTCATAATGCGGTAATCAGGGGAATTTTAATCAAGCATGGCACTCGAGTGAAGAGAGCCAGGGAGGAGAGGATGATGTGGTTACTGGAGAAGATACAGGAAATGGAGAAAAAACACAAAAAGACATTGGAAAGGGAAACCGGAATTGACTTAGCAGACCTGAGAAGACAACTATCAGATCTTCTCAGGTATAAAGCCAGGGCTGCCCTCCAATATGGAAAGAGCGTAATATATCATTCAGGAGATAAATGCGGAAGAGTTTTAGCTAAAAAATTAAAAGAACAACAGAAGAGGTCATATATACCTTACATCAAAACTGAAGGAGGTCAAAAAACTTATATGCCTAAAGACATTGTAAAGGAATTTAGAGAATTTTATAGGACACTATATAACCTACCAATCCCTTCCGTATCCCCTCAGTCGATGGAAGAATATCTGACCTCCTCTCAAATAACTAGACTGCCATCTTCAGCTCGTTCGGAGATGGAGATGCCAATCACAATAGAGGAAGTGAGACTAGCCATAAAGTCGATGAAAGGTGGGAAGGCACCTGGCCCAGACGGGTTCTCCTTGCAATACTTTAAAAGTTTTCTCCCTGTATTAAGTCCATACTTAGCTAAAACATTTAATATTTGGGGACATACATCAACCCCACCAGCAGAGGCGTTGAAGGCACATATTGTAGTAATACCTAAAGAAGGGAAGGACCAATCAGTGTGCAGTAGTTTCCGTCCAATATCCCTATTAAATATAGACATGAAAATTTTCACAAAGATACTTGCATCCCGCATACAACCGTACTTGACTCAGTTAATACATTTGGACCAAGTGGGGTTTGTCCCCACACGAGAAGCTAGAGATAGCACTATAAAAGTGTTAAATTTGCTCCAATATGTAAACCAGAAAGGGATGTCAAGTGTCTTCGTGAACACAGATGCCGAAAAGGCTTTTGATAGGGTTAATTGGACCTTTATGAGGGGAGTACTAAAACACATGGATTTTGGAGATAGAATGCTACACTGGATTGAAGGGATATACTCTACACCACAAGCCTTGGTTAAGGCTAACGGAGTTCATTCAGAGTATTTCTCTATATCAAATGGGACGCGCCATGGCTGCCCTTTATCGCCTCTATTATTTGTTCTGACTTTGGAGCCTTTGTTAAATAAAATCCGTCAAAATCCCGATATTAGTGGTATTTGCATTGGAAAACAAGAATATAAAGCCTCCGCATATGCGGACGATCTACTTTTTTCAATTACAAATCCACAGATATCACTTCCAAACCTTATAAAGGAGGTGGAAGAATATGGCGCCCAGTCGAATTTTAAGATAAATTACAGCAAGTCGGAGGCGATGTGGGTGTCCATGGAGCGCCCCATATGTAAGAATTTAGTGGATAGTTTTAAGTTTAGATGGACATCGAGCGCACTAAAATATCTTGGAATTTATATCCCACCGAAGTTAAAAGACATCTATGCTTTAAATTATCCCCCTTTAATTAAAGAAGTAACAGTATTACTGGAAAAATGGAGTAAAGCAAGACATTCCTGGTTCGGGAGAAGTAATATTTTAAAAATGAGTATTATACCAAAGTTCCTGTATCTTTTCCAGGCCTTGCCTGTGTCTGTCCCTCTGGCCTTCTTTAACCGAGCTAGATGTGTCTTTACAAAATTTATTTGGGCAAGCAGACGCCCAAGGATAAACAGAAAACTGCTCACTTTATCGAAAACGGCAGGAGGAATAGCAGCGCCAGACCTATATAAATACTACCTAGCGTCCCAACTGGGTAGGATAATAGATTGGAACCGACATGAAGGGAGTAAACTGTGGATCAATATCGAGCAACATGTTAGTAAAATCCCACTTAATAGGGCAATATGGTGCTGCGCTGCTATCCCTCCTGCAGTAAAGACACACCCCTTGATAGGACCCACACTTCTGACGGGAGAAAAGTTTATCCAGAATTCTAAACCCTCTTCAATAAAATCCCCCCTGTTTCCCATTTTGGGGAACCCGGACTTTCCTCCGGGTCTTGAGCCAGGGGTCTTTAAAAAAATGATAGATAGAGGCATTTTCCAAGCATCGCATTTCTTTAATCTTAATAATTGGCCAACATTAGATTTATTAATGAATATGGGTGGTCAGTTTAAATTACCTTTTTGGCAAGCACGACAGATTAGACACTTCCTGGAATCCATAGGGCCCCAGGAAAGCTATAACCGACCAAGAACAAAATTTGAGAGATATACTGTGAGGAGAAAGGGTCTTTCCCCCACGGAGTCTCTAAGTTATACGCAATGTTGACCAACCCTCCAGAACACTTTAAGATGGTAAGCTTGGGAAAGTGGGAGAGAGATTTGGAACAAATTTTTACAATAGATCAACAACAGAATATAATATATCTAACCTTAAATTCCTCCAGATGTACTAAGATTCAGGAATTGAATTACAAAATTCTAACGCAATGGTATTATACACCCTCCCTAATGAACAAATTCTCCCAAACGACATCGGATAGGTGCTGGAGGGGCTGTCAAGAAAGAGGTACTATTGTACATATTTTATGGACTTGTCCAATAATTAAAATTTTCTGGCAGGAAGTTCAGAGAATCATGCAACGATTCACGGATTATCGGATACCATGGGACCCGGCATTCTATCTCTTACATTCCTCACAAATCCCACGGGAGAGATATAAAAACTCACTCTTGTGCCACATGGTAAATGCTGCTAAAAGTTGTATAACGGCATGCTGGAAGGATCCAGCTGCACCGCAGATTTCCATGTGGCTTAACAAGGTGAGAAACATAGGGATAATGGAAAATATGATTCCTACATCTATGACTAAAAAAGAACAAATATCTCAAACATGGGCCCCATGGGAGTCCTTTCTGCAAACTGAGGAAGGTAAGAGACAGATCGGGGAGGAAAGTTGGGAGTAACTCGAATACAACTAGTAAAATAAGTAGAAATGAGGTATATATAAAACGGCCATCGACGTGAGGGGAGAGAGGGGAGGAGGGGGGGAATCTTTTTTTTTTTTTTTTTTTTATTAGTTAAGTTAGGGAGTAGTTAATAGGGAAGGGTGGGGAGGGGGAGGGAAAAATAAAATAAACAGGTCTATGGATTTAGAATATAGAAAGGCAGAGGCAGATATGCAACATGAAGATAATGTGATGCAATATGTAAAGGCTATGCCGTATCTTTTTATTTTATGTTTAAACAGTACATCTATGTAGTCCTGTAAAGAAATAAAGAATTAAAAAAAAAAGAAAAAGACTCCACGAGGAGAGATGAAAACACCCCCTTCTGTCTGTGTTTACACTTACACAGACAGGGGAAGGTTTCTATTCGTTAGGTCCATAAATCATTGGTCTGGCTCTGGGGACTGATCGGTCCTCTAACGAATCGCGCCCCCCGCCCACAGGGAGGGAGGGATGTGCAGGTACGTCCATTTGCCTACCTGTGCCATTCTGCCAACGTACATCGGTGTGCGATGGTTGGGAACTGGTTAAATATCTTCTGGGCTCCTCCCATAAATTCAGGCCATCATACTGGCCTTCTTATGACCAGACTTACAATATAAATAGACCTGAGGTGTGGCTTTGGTCGTCTGGTCGGTATGCCAAGAAAAGGGGGCATACCCAAGACAAGTAATAGATGATTGTGTAGGAGAGTGCTGTAAAAATGGGAATGGGAGGGGGGCTATAGCGCACTGGAACCGACAAAGAGCAAGGGCGAGTGGTCGGCTTAAATACCCTCCGGGCTCCTCCCGTAAATTAGTTCATACTGGCCTTCTAATTTATGGTCGTGGCCCTATGACCGAGACAAATTTGGATCACTTAAACACGCGACAAGACTTACAACATGGTAAATATCTTCTGGGCTCCTCCCATAAATTCAGGCCATCATACTGGCCTTCTTATGACCAGACTTACAATATAAATGGACCTGAGGTTTGGCTTTGGTCGTCTGGTTGGTATGCCAAGAAAAAGGGGAAAAAATAACCAAGTAGGGAAATATATCTTTATTGGCTCTAACCTTATTGAGCAAGCTTGGAGAAGACTTGGGCCATCTCCACTTGAGGGTTTGGAATGTATCTGGCGAAGCAGGCAGACTTCCATATGCCTAGTTTCTTAATCACATAGTCTGGTACTCCGTGCTGAGATGTGGCTGAGGCTGTGCCGATCCGGAAGGAATGTCCTGAATACCGAGTCAAGGCCTAAGTTGACCAGTAGGACCGTAACATGCTTAATAAACTGGCTGCCACTCAGGGGGTTGACTGGAAAAGGCAGTAATGGGCTGGAGATTGACTGGCTGGGTAGGTAAGAGAGCAGCCGGTCAAGCATCGTTACTGGGCACCAGGTGTTGCTGGTCCAAAAGAAGTTGATATCCACTCCGGGTCCAGTTTGTTGTGTTTTGAAGATATGGAGGTATCTGTACAATATCTGGCTACTGGTGCTACCAGAAGTGAACTCGCTAGGCCGTAGGAGGCAGTAGAAGGCCAGGTAGATGGCAGCCTGGATGACTAGGCTGGGCAGAACCCCAAAGGGGAATGTGTTAGGATTAAAGACATTCCCCTAAAGATAGTGCTGGTGATGGGTAAGCATTTGCCATTGGTTGCAGGTTGCTGCTTATGGGCAGTGAACACAGGTGGCTTTCCGGGATCCTGTAAGGACAGGAAATGCTGAATACCGGCTAGGTACAGCCTGATAGTGTTATGAGTGAGAGCCAGCTGCGTGTGGCAAAATGATATAAAGGCTAGGACGTGTGTGACGTTGTCTGCCGTGGTTCCAGGACAGGTGGCTAGGAACCTACGGTAGGTGTTCCAGGCTGTGCGACAAGCTGCCACGACAGGGTATAGCTCGAAGAAGATAGAAGATAGAGCAAAACCTGGAATCAGGCAGATTTCTGGATGCCAAGGTCCGGCGAACCAGTGATGGCCAAAAATTGCAGCAAAGCCTGTGGAGGCTGCAGCATCTGTGACTACCTGTGGCGACTGAGCTAAAACTGAGGGAATAAACATCGATATGCCATTCCAGTTGGTGAAGAACTCGTCCCACATAGCTAAGTCCCCTATCGCTGCTGGGTCTAATCTGAGAACTTGGTCAGGGTCCTGTACTCGACCAAGAAAGACCAAGAGCTGTGAGATGAATGGCCGCCCCTGAGGAATAATCCTCATAGTAAAATTAAGCATCCCTATTAAGGACTGCAGCTGTCTTTTAGTAGACCCCTGCGACCGGGTAAAGTCGTTAATGACCAACCTAACACGGGCTAGTTTGTCAGAAGGCAGGCTAGCCTGCATGGCATGCGTATCCAGGATGCTGCCTAAGAAGGTGCTGGAATGTGCCAGGCTTTCCACTTTATGTTAGGCTCTAGGCACATTGAGGTGGTTGAACACCACTCTCAGCTTGTCTAGATCTACCAGGGGTATGTCCGGCCCTTCGGCGAGCAGAAAAACATCGAGATAATGGATAACCATCTGACATTGGGCCTGGTGTGACAGGATCCATGTAAGGGACTGGGAAAAAATGTCAAACAGCCACGGGCTGCTTTTGGACACAAATGTCAACATGGTGGTGAAATAATAGAAATCTCTCTACTTCATGCCGTGAGTAATGGCTCGATAGGCAGGAGTTTGAATGCATCTGCGATATCCGCTTTAGACAGACAGGTGCCACTACCTATTTTAATGATGCCCTGGATGGCCAGGTCAACTGATGCGTACTTAAGAGAAAATTCCTTGGTAGGAATCAGAGAATTCAGACTTTGGATATGTGAAAAATGGGGCGCAGATAAATCGTACAAGCAGAGTTTATTTGAGAACTTGACGAGCCCAATAGGGCTGACTCTCCAAATCTGAAAAAGCGACTGTGAGAAGGGGCCGAGAACCCCTTCTCTAACTCAGTCTGTAGCAGGGAGTCTATGGCCCATGCATTGGTAGCCGCTGACTGCAGGTTCTTGCACTGGTGAGTGGAGTGGGGTAAGGTGGTGAGGCCGGTGTGAAATCCTACCGTGAAGTCGTGTAGCAGAAATACGGCCAGTGAAGGGGTGGGGTATGTGGAGAGGTAAAACCCCAACCAAAGGACATCCACCCCGCTTAGTCAGGACTTGTTCAGCTGTTTTAGATGGCAAGTGGTCTTCGGTGTGCCTTATGGCATGATGTACAAACATGTAGTAGGCGCCACTTGTTGAAGTTGTTAAATATGGACGCGCCCCCTAGGAAAAGACTGGACGTCCCAACTTGTCTAGCTACTGCTGTTGTGCAGGGGCTGGCAGCAGGGCCGGATTAACATAGGGGCTATTGGAGCTGCAGCTCCAGGCCCCTTTCTCAAGATAGGCCCATTTGCCCAAAAAAATAAATAAATAAATCCCCCCCCCCCCCAAAAAAAATCCAAAAATAAAAGATCGACTTTAAGGGTTGTAGCTTGGTGGTCACAGAGACCCCACATTTGGGGGATAGGTAGCTAAAGACCTACTCCTGCACTGGTTAAAATATGGGGCGGCTTTCATCTATGGTTCCGGAGATACAGGGCTGCTTGCGCAGCCTGTCAGAAGCTACATACAGAGCGGCCAGTTTAAATACAAGCTGGAACACTCTGCAGCAGACTGAGAGGATGAGCACACAGTGCTTATAATAATTATTTGTATATTACTTATGATAATTAACCCCTTGCCACCCAGGCCAATTCTGACGCTTCTCTCCTACATGTAAAAATCATCATTTTTTTTGCTAGAAAATTACTCAGAACCCTCAAGCATTATATATATTGTTTTAGAAGGCACCCTATGGAATAAAATGGTGGTCTTTGCAACTTTTATGTTACACGATATTCGCGTAGCAATTTTTCAAACGTTTTTTTTTGGAAAGAAACTGTTTCATTCATCAAAAAAAAACACTAAAGTTAGCATGATTTTTTTGTGTACATTTTTGGAGGTTACATGTTTAGAGTTACAGAGGTCTAGTGCTAGAATTATTGCTCTCGCTCTACTGATCGCGGCATATGTAACCTGTGTCTATCTGGCTCTGATACTAGTCAGTGGCTGGGTAGGCACTGGTTAGTATCACTCTCCAGCCTGTCCCCACACCCTCTCACCTGCTGACCTGTGGATGGGGGAATCACTCCTGCAGTGTTATTGTGTTCTGCCAGTGAATACAATGATTAGTGTTGCTAACTATAGCTGGCAACACTGATTGTTTTGGAGAAAACCTGACAGGCTGGTTGTACTCAAGTCGGTTAATAGGTTGACTTGTGTAAAACCAGCTAGCCCATACATAGATCTACTATGGCTGGTCTCTGCTTAATTGGTGTAATTTCAATCCATGTATGGCCCACTTAACCACTGCGCAGTCCCTAAACATCCTTCCACAAACCTTTACATTTTTCATTCCCAGATTACTTCATCCTCCTCTCCTATACATAGTGCCAACTGTCATACTCTCCACACTTCTCTACTGTACATACTGCTCACTGTCATACCCTCCACACTTCTCTCCTATACATAGCGCCCGCTGTCATATCCTACACACTCCTCTCCTGTACATAGTGCTCGCTGTCATACACTTCTCTCCTTTACATAGTGCCCACTGTCGTACCCTCCTCACTCCTCTTCTGTACATACTGTTCACTGTCATACCCTCCACTCCTATACATAGTGCCCACCGTCATACCCTCCACACTCCTCTCCTGTACATAGTGTTCACTGTCATACCCTCCACACTCCTCTCCTATACATAGTGCCCACTGTCATACCCCCAACACTTCTCTCCTATACATAGTGCACACTGTCATACCCTCCACACTCCTCTCCTGTACATACTACTCACTGTCATACCCTCCACACTCCTCTCCTGTAATTACTGCTTACTGTCCTACTCTCCACACTTCTCTCCTGTACAAAGTGCTCACTGTCATACCCTTCACACTCCTCCCCTGTACATAGTGCCTTCTGCCATACCCTCCGCACTCCTCTCCTGTACATAGTGCCCACTGTCATACCCTCCACACTCCTCTCCGGTACATACTACCCTCTGTCATACCCCCCAGACTCCTCTCCTGTACATACTGCCCACTGTCATACCCTTCACACTCCTCTCCTGTACATACTGCCCACTGTCCTACCCTCCACACTCCTCTCTGGTACAAACTACCCTCTGTCATACCCCCCACACTCTTCTCCTGTACATACTGCCCACTGGTATATCCTCCACACTCCTCTACTGTACATCGTGCCTACTGTCATACCCTTCACATTTCTTTCCTATTCATAGTGCCCACTGTCATACCCTCCACACTCCTCTCCTGTACATACTACTCACTGTCATACCCTCCATACTCCTCTCCTATACAAAGTGCCCAACGTCATACCCTCCACACTCCTCTCCTTTAATTACTGCTTACTGTCCTACTCTCCACACTTCTCTCCTGTACATAGTGCCCACTGTCATACCCTCCGCACTCCTTTCCTGTATATATTGCTCACTGACATAACCTCCACACTCCTCTCCGGTACAAACTACCCTCTGTCAGGCTCCCCACACTCCTCTCCTGTACATCTGTACATACTGCCCACTGACATACCCTCCACACTGCTGTGCATACTGCCCACTGTCATACCCTTCACACTCCTCTGCTGTGCATACTGCCCACTGTCATACCCTTCACCCTCCTCTCCTGTACATAGTGCCTTCTGCCATACCCTCCACACTCCTCATGTACATAGTGCCCACTGTTAGACCCTCCACATTCCTCTCCCTCACCTGCACATACTTCCCAATTTTATACCATCCATACTCCTACCCTATGCCTCTTACCCACAAAAACAGTTCTTGAAAATTATACTGAATATCCTCAATGTTACCAGCTCTAGAATGGGCACACTTTTGTTAGTTCAACTAAAGGAAATCTCAATCCTCATATTTGTTCTGTCCATTCTTAGTACTTATTTAATTTTGTAATTACTATTGTGATGTATAGAGGAACATAGGGGATGCCAGCTACTCTAAATATAGCATTTGTAAAAAAAAGTGTCCCTGAAAATATTTTTGAAATGTTGGCAACTATGCACTTAGGCACTGCCCAAGGGCCACAGGGTCAGTAGGGGGCCCCATGAGAGGCTCCTGTGATATTAAAGCGGAAGTAAACCTTTCTAACATTACTACTTTTTAGAGGCCCTGAGGTAGGTTATGCCATAATGTACAAGTATGCACAGCATATTAGCACATTAGGATACACTTAAATTGTCAGACTGGGCCCTCCAGTGCTGTGCTGTGATCAATCCGGCGGGTCCCGGGCACTTCCATCTTCACCCGGTCTTCCTTCCAGGGTTCTGTGCCTTCGGTCACTTGCCTTGGCCGGGCTGCGTTGATGTCATTCCCAGACATGCTCATGTGCATCCTCTTTCTCTCACCCCCCCCCCCTTTACTCTCATCCTCCCTCCCTTACCTCTCACATCTCTTTCATCCCCTTTCTCTCTCTCTCATCTTCCCTCTCTCGCTTTAATTTAATTTGTTAAAACAAAAAATTGTTTGCTTATTTTTTTATTTATTTATTGTTTATAAAAGGCCCCACCAAAATCCTCAGCACCAGACCCATGATGTTCTTAATCTGGCCCTGGCTGGCAGGCCCTGGCCGTGGCCCGGAGGTGGAAGGGAAATTGAAGGGGCGCCTTGTGGCTGCCTCGGAGCACCAATTTGTTGTATGGGTGGAAGATTGGCAAATTGAACAGAGTGGGGAACGTAGACTGGCAAAGTGGCAACAAAACTGTTCCGTGTCTGTGACACTCCAGTCAGTCTTGATCTGGAACTGGGCAAGTCTAGCCGCTGCTTTGGCTGAAAATGACCGATGGTAGTCGTAGAAGGCAAAACCTCCATATTTGTAAGCAAGATCTGTCACTGCATGAAGGTATACAGTGGTGTGAAAAAGTGTTTGCCCCCTTCCTCATTTCCTGTTCCTTTGCATGTTTGTCACACTTAAGTGTTTCGGAACATCAAACCAATTTAAACAATAGTCAAGGACAACACAAGTAAACACAAAATGCAATTTGTAAATGAAGGTGTTTATTATTAAAGGTGAAAAAAAATCCAAACCATCATGGCCCTGTGTGAAAAAGTGATTGCCCCCCTTGTTAAAACATACTATAACTGTGGTTGTCCACACCTGAGTTCAATTTCTCTAGCCACACCCAGGCCTGATTATTGCCACACCTGTTCACAATCAAGGCATCACTTAAATAGGAGCTGCTTGACACAGTAAGGTCCACCAGAAGATCCTTAAAAGCTACACATCATGCCGAGACCCAAAGAAATTCAGGAACAATTGAGAAAGAAAGTAATTGAGATCTATCAGTCTGGAAAGGGTTATAAAGCCATTTCCAAAGCTTTGGGAATCCAGCGAACCACAGTAAGAGCCATTATCCACAAATGGCGAAGACATGGAACAGTGGTGAACCTTCCCAGGAGTGGCCGGCCGCCCAAAATTACCCCAAGAGCGCAGCGACGACTCATCCAAGAGGTCACAAAAGACCCCACAACAACGTCCAAGGAACTGCAGGCCTCACTTGCCTCAGTTAAGGTCAGCGTTCATGCCTCCACCATCAGGAAAAGACTGGGCAAAAATGGCCTGCATGGCAGAGTTCCAAGGAGAAAACCACTGCTGAGCAAAAAGAACATCAAAGCTCGTCTCAATTTCTCCACAACACATCTTGATGATCCCCAAGACTTTTGGGACAACATTCTGTGGACCGATGAGACAAAAGTGGAACTCTTTGGAAGGTGTGTGTCCAAGTATATCTGGCGTAGAAGGAACACTGCATTTCAGAAAAAGAACATTATACCAACAGTAAAATATGGTGGTGGTAGTGTGATGGTCTGGGGCTGTTTTGCTGCTTCAGGACCTGGAAGACTTGCCGTGATAAAAGGAACTATGAATTCTGCTGTCTACCAAGAGATCCTGAAGGAGAATGTCCGACCATCTGTTCGTGTACTCAAGCTGAAACGAACTTGGGTTCTGCAGCAGGACAATGATCCTAAACACACCAGCAAGTCCACCACCGAATGGCTGAAGAAAAACAAAATGAAGACTTTGGAGTGGCCTAGCCAAAGTCCTGACCTGAATCCTATTGAGATGTTGTGGTATGACCTTAAAAAGGCCGTTCATGCTCGAAAACCCTCTAATGTAACTGAATTAGGACAATTCTGCAAAGATGAGTGGGCCAAAATTCCTCCAGGACGCTGTAAAAGCCTCATTGCACGTTATCGCAAACGCTTGGTTGCAGTTGTTGCTGCTAAGGGTGGCCCAACCAGTTATTAGGTTTAGGGGGCAATCACTTTTTCACACAGGGCCATGATCGTTTGGATTTTTTTTCACCTTTAATAATAAACACCTTCATTTACAAATTGCATTTTGTGTTTACTTGTGTTGTCCTTGACTATTGTTTAAATTGGTTTGATGTTCCGAAACACTTAAGTGTGACAAACATGCAAAGGAACAGGAAATGAGGAAGGGGGCAAACACTTTTTCACACCACTGTAGGTCCACCTACTCCTTCCTGCTGGGGGTGGCTGAACAAAGGACGTCTCTGAACATCCCAAAGGCCAGGACGAACTCAGTGGCCAACAGCTTACGACTGAGCCTGGGGTCTTTTGACTTGATAACCACTGAGACATCCCCCCCCAGGCGTATTAATTAGTGTCAGCTATGTCATGGGCTGAAATGAGCAGGGATGCCAAATTGACGTCTTTGCCCTCCAATATATCTTTCCTGACGCTGTTCCAGACAAGATGAGAGGGGGTGACGCTAGGGGTAGAGCCTGGCGTACCTGCAGAAGGAGAAGATGTCATCTGGACCATGACCAGGTCAGGGAGGGCCGTGGGTGGGCGTACTTCCAAAAGTGTGACTCTGGTCTGGACATCCGAAAACTGTTGCGGCTAAGGAGGAGACCAAAGAATGCAGCTGGGAAATGGCCCTGTAGATGGATTGCAGGGATGCCTGCTGGGTGCTGGTCCCAGCTGGAGCTGGAGGCGGGAAGAGGAGCCTGAAAATCTCTGCCTTCCCGGCAAGGGAAAGTCCCTGCGACTCAGCTCAGCTCTGAGTTTGGGGATGGTCCATCCCCTGATGGACTGCAGGCTGCCACACTCTGAGCCTATGGAGGGTGACAGAGGGGCGGGTGTGAAGTCCTTGTTGCCGGCCTGCGACATGGCTCCGGCTATAAGACAAAAATGTGGGGGTGCACATGTTAAGAGGAGTCATAGCCGTAGGATAGGGTGGTAAACAGAAATCTCAGAAAGAAGGAAAAGGAGAAGTACAGGAAAAGGCGTAGACAGTAGCTGAATATGTTCTGTTGTGGCAGAACCATGAAAAGTGGAAATTTAGAAATCTCAGAGGAGTGCGAGGTGACATAGGTGGGCCAGGAGGTCACTGGCCAGATAACAGATAGTTCGGGTGCCTGTTCGTGGCAAACACAAACTTGTAGACCAGAACCCCAGGGTGTACTGGGGTGAGAAGCTGAAGTTTGGTGGGGCCTACGTAGGATTGTTGCGGTCTGTAGTGGGTGACGTATGCTTGGACTGCTAACACTTGCACTGCCAGCAAGCTCAACGTTAAGCGACCTTGTCTGCGAGATGAAGGGTCGCCCTTTGAAAACAGAGTGTCATGTAGAGACATATGTGACAGTAACTCATGCCTGGAGAGCATGTCCAATGACGATTTTTCGGAGTGAGCTGTCCCCCCTGTATGCGACTGGCCCTGGTGAACATGCAATCGTTACGTTTTTTGTTTTTTTTTACCTGGGAAATAACTTCCAACCTGATGCAGGATGGAACCTGAACTCGACTGACCTGAGGGAGAAATGACAGACAGAAAATAATGAGTGGCTCTTATGAAAGTGCCGCTAGAAACGAGTGGCCGATTAAGTGCCACTGAAATGAAGTGTGGCTGTGTGAGTGCTAGACATGTGCAATTCGTTTCTTTTTTTTTAGTTTTTATTTTTTTTTCGTTATATTCGTTCATTCGTTATCGTACGAATGAACGAACGATTCGCTAAAAATTTTAACGAATAACGAATCGTTCGGATCGAACGAATCCGAAAAACAACGAAAATCTGAAATGATTCGAAACAACGAATCTACGAAAGAAGAAAATCCGAAAAACGAAAACAGGAACAACGAAAATCAAAATGAACGAAAAAATTCGTACATTCGTAACTTTTTTTTTTTTTTTTGAATTGGTAATTTTCCGTGTCCCTTACAATGGCGCTGCTTAACGTGCCTCGAATGGATTGAACGAAAAAATTCGTACATTCGTAACTTTTTTTTCCGATTCGTAATTTTCCGTGTCCCTTACAATGGCGCTGCTTAACGTGCTTCGAATGGATTGAACGAAAAAATCCGTAACTTTTTTTTTTTTGCGATTCGTAATTTTCCGTGTCTCTTACAATGGCGCTGCTTAACGTGCTTCGAATGGATTGAACGAAAAAATTCGTACATTTGTAACTTTTTTTTCCGATTCGTAATTTTCCGTGTCTCTTAAAATGTAATAATAGCATACACATTACATAAAATTATGAATTATGCTCCGATTACGAATCTACGAATGTTACGAAAGTACGAATAAATACGAATGCGTCCGAATTTCGAATAAACGAATAAACGAAAATTAAACTAACGGAAAAACGAATCAAAGAAAAAATAACTCTTACGCAAATACGAATCGTTACGAATACGAACACCGACGACTTATGAATTTACGAATCGTTACGAATACGAACACTGACGACTTACAAATTTACGAATCGTTACGAATTAACGGAAACGAAAAAAACTAAACGAAAATAAACTAATTTTTTTGTTGTGCACATGTCTAGTGAGTGCCACTGAGTGTGCTTGCAGCGATTGCAAGGAGTTTATGATGAGATGCGTGTTTGCATCAATTGCAAGGAGTAATGCTGTGACGTGTGCTTTCAGCAATTGCAAGGAGTTTACATTTGAGATGCACGTTTGCAGCGATTGCAAGGAGATTGTGCTGTGATGAGAGCATGCAGCGGTTGCAAGGAGTTTATACTGTGACGCGTGCTTGCAGTGACAGCAAGGGGTTTCGTGTTGAGATGCGTGCTTGCAGCGTCTGCAAGAAAACATGCTGTGACGTGTGCTTGCAGCGATTGCAAGGAGTTATACTTTTGAGAGGCATGCTTGCAGTGATAGCAAGGAGTCCCATGTATGAGATGCAAGCTTGCAGCGACTGCAAGGAAATGTGGTGTGACGTGTGCTAGCAATGATTACGAGGAGTTTATGTTTGAGCCACCAGCTTGTGTCGAATGCACGGTGTACGTACTGTGATGTGAGCTTGTAGCAATTGCAAGGAGTTATGCTGAGCTGTGTGATTTGCAGTGATTGCAAGGAGTTATACTGAGATGAATGTTTGCAGCGATTGCAAGGAGTTATACTAAGATGCATGTTTGTAGCGATTGCAATGGGTTATGCTGAGATGCGTGTTTGCAGAGATTGAACAACGAATCGTAGGATATGATAAGAACCGCACAAATCGGTGTGCGGGATATGACCGATGCTAACCGTTGTGCCGCCGACACGACTAGGCTTGAATAGGGCTGTGAAGTGTATGACATGAAAGTGATACGAATCAGACAGCAGAAACATTTACATAAACAACAAACCGCTTTGAGGGGTACGACAGGGACCAATATGAATCAGTGTGCGGGATGCATCTGATGCGAACCGTTGTGCCGCAACTAGGTTCAAATCGGACCGTGGAAAGTATGCAATAAATCCAATAAATCCAATGCGGATCGGAGAAGAAACAGTAAACGGGCCTGTAGCGGGCCGCATGGTGCAGCAATGTGCGTGACGCATTTAACAAGTAACTCTGGGATTAGTATGTTGGCGGATTAGAGACTGCGTACTGGAGACCTACGAACGATTTGTAAGTTCCGCAGCGGAAACCAAACAAATGGAATGGGGAACATAACGAGAACTAAAAGATGAAAATGAAATGAAAAAGGGGGTTACGAATCCTACCTACTAGTGAGCAAGACTTGATCGACAAACCATGAATAAGCAACTGCAGCGTACTGTATTTGGAACAACAGACTCACAAACACGCAGTAAGCTGAAGAGTCGGCCTGGTGATGTGACGAATCACGCACTGGAACCAACAAAGAGCAAAGGCAAGTGGTCGGCTTAAATACCCTCTGGGCTCCTTCTATAAATTCAGGCCACCATACTGGCCTTCTAATATATATACATATATTTAGCTAAGCTACTTATATATTTAACTGCTGTAAGATACTGAGGTTTCATTTTCATTCATGGGTTTTATATAGCTCTGCTTTTTTGGTCTCTAAGCTTCCTGTATGCATACAAATGTATTTCAGACATGCTTTATTTGCAGCATCAACGCCCTATGTATAGAACAGAATGCACAGGTCATTTATTTTCCACAGTTGTTGAGGTCCTCTTAATTGTATTTTACAAACCAGTAAATATATTATATATATATATATATATATATATATATATATATATATATATATATATCTTGTAAAGTTCAGGGGTGATAGCACTTTGGGATCACATGCAAAGCTGTTTCTCATACACATAAAAATACTTTTCTTTAAGGCACACAAAATAGGTGCTTTCAGCAGCAAGCATAAATAGCTTAACACATATATTGAGAATATGCTGCCATATGCCCCTTTTTGGCACATGGCCCAATACCCTATTGAAAGCATAATTGACCAAACTATACCTCCTGACCCAGTTCATTAGCTGTTGGGCCTACCCATTATCAATATACTTACGAAAATTATCTCTCATGGTTGCAAGAAGCCTAATGCCCCGTACACACGGTTGGAAATTCTGACGGAAAAAGTCCGATCGGATTATGTTGTCGGAAAATCCGATCGTGTGTGGGCTCTAGCGGACTTTTTCCGACAGAAAAAGTTTGAGAGCAGGACCCAAAATTTTCCGACAACAAAATCCGATCAGACTTTTTCCGATCGGGTGTAGAGAATTCCAACGCACAAAGTGCCACGCATGCTCAGAATAAATTTGGGGGCGAAAGCTATTGGGGGCAAAAGCTATTGACTACTAGCTTCTTCGTAGTCCTGTTGTACGTGTTGTACGTCACCTCTTTCGGAACGTTTTGAATTTTCTGACAACTTTGTGCGACCATGTGTATGCAAGACAAATTTCGGGAAAAATCAGTCGGAAAGAATCCGACGGATTTTGTGGTCGGAATGTGTATGGTGCATAACAGCTCTAAAACGATAAACAAGTGACACAATGAACTAGTCTAGACTAGATAAGACTCAACCTATATAAATGTATGTATGATGTCCATAACATGAAATACCTTATCACACAGATTGTATATTTCTATAAAAAAATGAAATGTGGCCCCCTGGACAACCATGACAACAGTTAACTGTACCTAGGCCCCATGAGGTAGAGCCCTCTAAAATAAGAAAAGATCTACAAGAACCGGTGAGAGAGAACAGGAACAGTGTTATTAGAGATATGCATGACAAAAAATGTGTTTTGTTTCAAATTCTTTTATTAGGTGAATCATTTTGTTTTGTTATTATCTTTGTTGTTAGAATGATTCATTTTCGGAATATGTTTCATATATTTGGATTCTTTTCATATGGTCAGATTTCTTTCGTATATTTGTTGTTCCGAATCAATTTTTGTTTTCAGAAGTTATTGCGGAAGATTGACAATATTAATTTTAACGTGTTAATTTTGTAGTTTGTAAAAGTTGTAAAAGTTTGTTATTTCAGAAGATTTCTTGTGTACTCTGCGTCATCCCTGCTAGTCCAACCCACAAAGAGAAATAGAATGAGCTGATTGAACGATATGGAGTTGAGTGCATCCAAAAGAACAAATGGAACAAAATTATTTCGGATTCCTTCGCTTGATGTTATGATTCGGAGATTCTGATGAATTCACTTCTATCCAACCCAAACTCAATAAGTAGGAATCATCATCTTATTTCACTTTTATATTGTGATTCAGAGATTCAGATACATCGAAAGTGAAAATGAAAATTTAGTCTGCATTTTGATTCGTAATGAAACTAATCACACATTTGGTGTGATTGGTAACAGTTAGACATAGTTACATAGTTGCTATGTACAGTATCTCACAAAAGTGAGTACACCCCTCACATTTTTGTAAATATTTAATAATATCTTTTCATGTGGCAACACTGAAGAAATTACACTTTGCTATAATATAAAGTAGTGAGTGTACAGCTTGTATAACTGTGTAAATTAGCTGTCCTCTCAAAATGACTCAACACACAGCCATTAATGTCTAAAGTGCTGGCAACAAAAGTGAGTTCGCCCTTAAGTCAAAATGTCCAAATTGGGCCCAATTAGCCATTTTCCCTCCCCAGTGTTATGTGACTCATTAGTCCTCAGGTGTGAATGGGGAGCAGGTATCAGCAGGTATCACTCTCTCATACTGGTCACTGAAAGTTCAACATGGCGCCTCAATGGCAAAGAACTCTCTGAGGATCTGAAAAAAAGAATTGTTGCTCTACATAAAGATGGCCTAGGCCAAAATATTTTGAAAAAAAAAAGATGGCCTAGGCCAGGGGTGTCCAACCTTTTGAAGAGCGAGGGCCATCAAAGCAACTTGGTAACCGGTCGTGGGCCAAAATAGGTGTAATGGGCGGATGACAGGCCTGTATCTACGCTGCATATGCAGAACAGATATGGACACAGCCCATGCTACTCTATGGGCCCTCCAATTCAATCTGACGGAAGGGGACGGTTCCCCTTCTGTTTTTTTTGTTTCGTTTTTTTAGTGTATCGGATTGAAGGTAAGCAGGGGTAAATGGACATAGAGATGAATGGAGGGTCCGATTGGGTCCTAAGGCTGCTTTTACACTGATGCGCCACGTGCACCTGTGGCTTTCCTGCAGGTTAGCTGCACTTTGCCATAGACTTCTATTACATCCTGATGGTATAGTGCACTTTCTGAAAGCGCACCAAACCCACAGGTAATAACAGAAGTCTATGGCTCAGTGCAGGTAACCCGCAGGTGCAGGATTAGTTTAACAGCAGCCTAGTAACCACTGAAGAACAGATATACACCTTTTTTTTTTCCTTTATATTTCTTTATTGTTTTCTTGATTACAAAACAGAACACATATTTATACACATATCATATCTTATTATCTTTCACATTACTGTTCCCATCTATTTTACCCCCTACCCCAACCCTCCCCTCCCACCCCCTCACGTCTTCTGCACAAACACTAATTTCCTTTCTTTGCACTCTTTTTATTTATATTTATTTGTTAGGGGGGAGTTGTGAACTTATATGCATTTGCTCCTCCTCCTTTCTCATAATTGTGCCTCACTTTTCTATTTCCAATCAGCTGTGCGTTCTTTATGGTGGGCAGTCTGTTTTCCTCAACCAGGGTTCCCATAATATTTTAAATTTATTAAAATTTCCTCTTCTAATAAATACAGCTCTTTCCTTCCATATTGTCGCGTTCATTGTATTGACCCATTCCAACGGGCTGGGGGGTTTTGCTGCCTGCCAGTTTTGTGCCAACAATTTCCTAGCCTGAAACAGGCATCTTCGTACTGCTGCCATGGTATTTTTTGGACCCTGACTTGCTTCCATGCATCCTAGTATACAGACCTTTGCCTCTGATTTTAATTCAATCTCAAAAGTTGTGTTAATGATATTTAATACTGTCCTCCAATACCTCTGCAACTTCGGGCACCTCCACATCATGTGTATGAGATCTCCGGAATCCTGACATCTAGGGCATTTATCGTCTGACTTCCTCCCATACATATACAACCTCTTTGGAGTATAGTATACACGGTGTATTAAAAATAAGTGTGAAATTTTCTGTGATGGAGACAATGACACCATTGGCCCCTGATCTAATATCTGTTCCCATTGTTCGGTTGTTATGACTCCTAGGTCTTTCTCCCACTTCCCTCTATTTTTCTCCACCGAGTCCCTGGGAATTGATCTGGTACTAATCCGTAGGTATAGATCTGAAATAATACCTTTAAGATCTCCCCCTTTAATTATTCTTTGAAAATAGGGTATCTCTTCCCATACCAGTGGTTGTACTTTAAATTGAGCTTGTAGGGCATGTCTAATTTGCAAGTACCTATAGAATAGCTTATTTGGTATCCCATATTCTCTTCTTAATTCTGCGAAGGATTTCAGTATGTTGGCCTCATATAGTTGTTTTACCCTGGTTATCCCCAAGTTCTCCCATTCTCTGACTCTCCCCATGGCCTGAACTTCCTTCAAGTTATTATTGTCCCAGAGGGGGGAGAATTCCGTCAGTCCCATATATCCCATTGCCATTTTAGCTGCTTTCCACACCCGCACAACCATTCCCAGTGTTGGACCTCTAACCGAGAAAGAGTTTGCCTCAAGATTACCTATTATGGTACTATGGGGTGCATCCAGCAGCATCATTTTGCTGCTGGAGTTCTCTCCGTCTTTTATGCCACATCCGCTCAGATGCTGTAACTGAGCAGCAAGAAAATAGCTACGCGGGTGTGGAACCGCCATCCCTCCCTCATTTATTGGCATTTGTAATGTTGAAAGCCCAATCCTTGCTCTGCCCTTCTTCCAGATCAATTCCCTGAACATGGTTTCCAACCTTCTGAACCATTCCTTCCCTATCCATACTGGGCTATTGTGGAGTATGTACAACAATTGCGGCATCCAGATCATTTTGATGAGGTTGATACGTCCTGCCACTGACAACGGCAGTCGTCCCCATATATCTGATTTTTTTTTAAATTTGTCCAACAACGGGCCCAAGCTATGAGTAAGCACTGAAATACAGTGCGAAACGCGTCAGCTCTGTACCCCCCTTTTTGCCGTGTTTGGATTGTAGTGTCTTTTTGCTTTTAAATAAACCCTTTGGATTTTATTTTCCCGGTGTGCGGCTGTCCGGAGTTCTTCCTTTTGATTTCTAACGGGCCCAAGTTGTTACTGATATACTGCGCTGGGTGCCTTGTTATCGATATCCCCAAATAGTCAATTTTTTCCACTACTTTTAACTGCGCCATGTCTCCTAGATTTATGTTATCAAGTGGGTCTATGGGTAGGAGTGCTGACTTTCCCCAGTTTATCACTAAACCCGAAAATTGTCCGTATCGTTCCACTATCTGCACTGCCCCCTTCAAAGACCCACCGGTGTCCCCCAGGAAGAGCAGTATGTCATCTGCATATAGTGCAGTTTTCTCCTCCACAATCTTTCTCTGGAATCCCTGAATCTCTCGTGTGGATCTAATTAGTGCCGCCAGAGGTTCTATTGCCAGTGTGAAGAGGAGGGGAGACAGGGGACAACCCTGTCTCGTCCCCCTCTCCAAACAGAACATCCTGGAGCATTCACCATTGATTTTGATTTTGGCCTGTGGGGTATTATAAAGTGCTTTTACTAATCTAATAAAGGAGGGTCCAAACCCAAATTTCCCCAAAACCAACCAGAGGAAGTCCCATTCTAGGCTATCGAAAGCCTTTGTTGCATCCAGCGATAGAATAGCTCTATTGCCCATGTTTTCTGTTGGCGTCTGTAAATTTAGGTAGACCCTCCTGATATTGGTACTCGTTGCTCTATTGGGAATAAACCCAGACTGATCCGAGTGTATGAGTTTCTGTATATATTTATTCATTCTAACTGCAATTACCCTAGCTATAATCTTGATATCGGAGCATAATAACGATATTGGTCTATAGGATGATGTATCCAGTAGGTCCTTCCCATCTTTTTGGAGAACAATTATAATTGCTTCTGTCATTGAAGTGGGCAATTTCCCTTCTACTACTGTACTGTTTACTGCCTTCAGTAATTCTGGGAGCAATATCTCCCCATATTGTTTATAAATCTCTACGGGCAACCCATCTGGCCCGGGAGACTTTTGATTCGACATCCCTCTTACTGCTGACTGTAGCTCCTCTAAAGTTATAGGGGCCTCCATAGCTTCTCTTTCTTCCTCCTGTAGCACCGGTGTCTCTATTCCTTTTAAAAAGTTCTCCATTGCCTCTGTCCCCTCAGTTGTTTCTATTCTTTTTGATTTATATAGATCCTCATAGTAAGTTTCGAATGTCTCCAAAATTGTCGTGGTCTGGGAGGAAATCACCCCTTCAGTTGTTCTAATTGCAGAGATATTGGAGGGGGTTGAGTTGGTTTTGGTCAAGAGAGCGAGCATACGGCCCACGCTCTCTCCTTCTGCGTATGCTTTCTGTCTCTGAAAAAGATGTTTATTCTCCATCTTCTTTGTGACCAGCATTTTATATTTCTTCTGTTTCTCAAGCCAACTTCTTTGCCTAGCACTAGACGGTTCTTCTACATATAGGACTTCTGCCTCCAGCACCTCTTTCCTTGCTTTCTCCTCCCACTCTCTAGACCTCCTCTTAATTTGGGCCACTTGTTGGATCAATAATCCCCTTAGAAAGGCTTTCAAAGTGTCCCATACCACTCCTACTGGCGCTGTCCCTTCATTCAAAGATATAAATTCCTTTAGTTTTTTATTTACCTCCTCAGGTTTTTCTATGAGTTCCAACCAGAAGGGACTTATTTTCCAACTATTACGGGGACAACTTTTCTTTGTATACAATGTAATCACCAGTGGCGAGTGGTCCGACACCCCTCTTGGGTAGTATAGAATATTTTCTATTGACTGCATCAGGTCTCTATTCCCCCATACCATATCTATTCTGGACAGAGTATTATATGTGCCCGAAAAGCAAGAGTACTGCCGCACATTTGGGTTTCCTGTTCTCCATAAATCGCACCACCCGACTTCTTCTAAAAATTGCGATAAACGTCCCTCCCTCATACCATCCCTCCCAGCCTTTACTGGGAGTCTGTCTAGTGTTCTGTCAAGTACCTCATTAAAGTCTCCTACCACCATTACTGGGATGTCCTCCTTATCTAATAAAAACTCCATTAGTTTGTACAGCACCTCCATTTTAAAAGGTGGAGGGATGTATATATTGGCAAGTATATAGGGCTCACCTTCAATCACGCAATACATAAAGATGTAGCGGCCCATTTTATCTATGTTGATTTCTCTACATTTGAAGAGTAATCCTTTTTTTACCAATATACTCACCCCTCTAGAATATGAAGAGAAAACTGAATGACACTGGTGTTGAAACTGCTTATTAGTTAATTTTGCTGCTGTTTCCTTCACTAGATGGGTCTCTTGTAAGCAAATTATTTCTACCCCATATAGATCAAGTGTAGAGAAAATAACGTCTCTTTTGGTTGGGTTGCCCATCCCCCGGACATTCCAAGAGACTATGTTAAATGTTTTATGGCGCACAGCTGATTGGAAAGAAAAGCCACAGAAAAAGGGGTACCATATGCGGGATCACCGCATATCTGATACTAAGAAGAGTGGGGCATTCCAAAGAAGCCTGCGGGGGAGGGATACAAAAAAGAAAGTACTTCCGTGTATATACCAATAGTTCTAAACAATTTATAAGCATAGAAAAAAGAAAAAAAGGAAAAGGGAAAAAAGATATAAAAAGAACAAAGAAGAGCTTTATTACCCCATAAAAATAGGGATAAAATCGTCTCCCCTGATTTAACACTACATAATTTTTAGGTGTGCTTTCTAATTCCTGTGCCTTTCGTCTTAGTACTACAGTGTTGCTTTTTATTCCTCTTTTTTGTGTTTGTGATGTGCTGTTTGTGCTTGTAAACCTTATTGTTCCCATCCCTCTACTGGCCAAACAATTTATAAAAAAAGAAAGAAAAAATAAAAAGCAAAGTTTATTACCCCCTGAAAAATAGGGATAGAATCGTCTCCCCTGATTTATCACTACATAGTTTTTAAGTGTGCTTTCTAATTCCTGTGATTTTCGTCTTAGTGCTACAGTGTTACTTTTTACTCCTCTTCTTCTTTGTATTTGAAATGTGCTATGTGTGCTTATACCCCTTGTTATTCCCGTACAGCTACCCTTATCCCTCCCCTCCCCCCCTTCCACCCGTCTACCCTTATCCCTCCCCTCCCCCCCTTCCACCCGTCTACCCTTAACCCTCCCTCCCCCTCCCTCCCTCCTCTGCCTATCTAGGCTACCCATAGGGGCTGTTTTTGTGACCCATTCCTCCCTTACACAACACACTCTATTCATTTATATTATACCACACCTTTGTACGTCTTCCCCCTCTTAACCCAAACCTGCTTCCCAACAAAAAAAAAAAGGGAAAAAACACATTTTCAACATTTCCTCTCCCTCCCGCCTTCCTCTCCCCTCATGTTCCAACCCCTTAAAGTTCCATTTTATTATCTTCAAGCCATTTGGCTGCTTTTCCTGGTGTATCAAAAAATATAGGGCCCTCTGGGGTCGTTATCCGGAGGCGCGCTGGGTATAGCAATGCATAGGTGATTTTATTCTTTAAAAAGCTGCGTTTCACTGTCCTAAAGTCCGTTCTGCTTCTACTCAGTTCTGGAGAGAAATCTGGGTACAACGAAATCCTTGCTCCATTGAAAAAAATGTCCCCCATTTCTCTCGCTTTTTGTAATGCAATAATCTTATCATTATAGTTAAGCAGCTTTAAAAGTAAAGGTCTGGGATAACCGTCTTTCAGCGGAGCTCTAGTTGGGACTCTATGAGCCCTTTCTATCAGGAACAGTGGTGAGAATGTTTTTTCCCCAAATGTATCTTTGAACCATTTCTCCAAGAAATTTATGGGGTAAGGACCCTCGCTGCGTTCTGGCAGGCCCACAACGCGTATGTTGTTTCTTCGTAATCTGTTCTCTATTTCATCAAGTTTTGATGCCTGCCAGACCATTTGTTCTTTCATTGCTTTCATTTCTTGTTTCATTGGATTAACTTCATCTTCCACTGTACTCAACCTTTCTTCCGCTGCTGCTATCCGTGCAACATTTCTCTGCATTTCCTGGTTTAATGATTTCAATTCTACCTTGATTTCAGTTAGTTGATCACTCAGTTTATTCACTGACCCTCTGCAAGCATTTACTGCTGATAATACTACTTTCAAGGTAGGTTCTTCCACCTCCGATAAAGCCCCCCCTGGGGCCAACACGGGCATTGCTATGGTAACTGTGGGGACCAAGGCGGGTGCTCCTGCTGATATCTCCCCCTTATTTTCTTCAGCATGATTTTTTTTATTTGCAAGTTTTGGGGCAGATGTATCTCGGCCCTGGCTTCTCCTATCTGCTGATAATGTTTCCACTGGGGGTTTCGTCTGTGCTTGTTGATGTTGATTCCCTCTGCCTGGTGAGTGTGCTGGGTTTGCTGTTGTATGTGCATAGCGTACTAATTTAGCAGCTGCAGCTGCACGTGTTGTTTGGGAGCTTCCGCCCTCAGTGTTAGAGTGGTCCTCTTTTTTTTTTGTAGACATCGCTGCTCAAGTCTTTATTGACTTTATATATCCCCCTGTGCACAGCCAGAAAACACAAGCAGAAACAGAAACTGTCCCCCCACAGTACCACTGGCCAAAAAAAAAAAAAAAATAAAAAAAAAAAATGGAGGGAAAATGCAATACAGGGATAAAGATTTTCAGTTTTCAATTCTCAGTCTCCATAAAAAAAAAGAAGCCGTGCACAGTTGTATTTTCCCTTACGCTCTCTGTGCTCTCTGTACGCTGTGTGTACCCCCTAAGCCTCAGGGCTCCAAGAAAGACCTAACCCCACAGTTTTTTAATTTTAGGGTTTAAGTTGAGATAAGATTTAGTGAGATCAGTCCCATACACATGAAAAAAAAAATTTATCTTCACACTTGCTTGCCTTTAGGCACACTAACCAGACCTGCTGCTGCTGACTGCGGGGGGGTAGCGTCCAGTGCTCTACGTATGACCCCAGGGTCTGCTGCCGGAGATTCCGGCCGTAATCCGGCAATGTTGCGCTTGGGGGTTTCCCTTTCTTCCTCGCCTCCTCGCCTCCTCACCTCCTCCTCTCTCCTCCTCTCCCCTCACGGCGCACAGCTCACAGTGGAGCCGCCCGAAATCTCGCGGGATCTCGTGTGGACGCCGCGCACGTTGATTCAGGCAGAGAAGGGGAAGGGTCCGGAGCGCTCCACGTAATCCTCCCGGTGTCCCTCCTTGTATCCACGGTGAGGGGAAGCAGGAATCAGCAATGTAGAGGTGGAAAGGGGAAATGCTTTACAGAGGAGGCTCCATCAGTGGCACTAGAGAGAGAAAAGATCTCTTAATCAGTCGGCGCCCTCTCCGCTGTATCTCTCATGCTGTCTGCAGGGAAGCGGTGGGTATAGAGCAGGAAGAAATAGCACACGTTCTCTCACATCCTTCTCACACGTCCCACTGCACTCAAACACCTGCGCTTGGTCACGCCCCGTTTTTGGTGCGATATACACCTTTAATAACAGTCTTGCATTCAGTTTTCCCTGGCTGTTGCTGTCCCAGGCAGAGTGCATTTGGTATCAATTGTGACAAGAGCTGGCACTATACAACAGGAAGCATCAGCTTACCGCCGGCTTCATTCACAACACTGATGCTCTGGGATGGTGGGTTGGAAACCTGCGATCTGGGCTTGTCAAACCACCATCCCAGAGCAGGAGGTCGCGGGCCACATCAGAGGGCTCTGTGGGCCACTGGTTGGGCAACCCTGGCCTAGGTTATAAGAAGATTGCCAAGACCCTGAAATTGAGCTGCAGCACGGTGGCCAAGACCATACAGCGATTTAACAGGACAGGTTCCACTCAGAACAGGCCTCGCCATGGTCGACAAAAGAAGTTGAGTGCACGTGCTCAGCATCATATCCAGAGGTTGCCTTTGGGAAATAGACTTATGAGTGCTGCCAGCATTGCTGCAGAGCTTGAAGGGGTGGGGGGTCAGCCTGTCAGTGCTCAGACCATACGACACACACTGCATCGAATTGGTCTGCGTGGCTGTCATCCCAGAAGGAAGCCTCTTCTAAAAATTATGCACAAGAAAGCCTGCGAACAATCTGCGACAATCAAGACAAGCAAACTAAGGACATGGATTGCTGGAACCATGTCCTGTGGTCTGATGAGACCAAGATAAACTTATTTGGTTTGGATGGTGTCAAGCACGTGTGGCGGCAACCAGGTGAGGAGTACAAAGACAAGTGTCTCTTGCCTACGGTCAAGCATAGTGGTGGGAGTGTCATGGTTTGGAGCTGCATGAGTGCTGCTGGCACTGGGGAGCTACAGTTCATTGAGGGAACCATGAATGCCAACATGTACTGTGGCATACTGAAGCAGAGCATGATCCCCTCCCTTCGGAGACTGGGCCGCAGGGCAGTATTCCAACATGATAACGACCCCAAACATACCTCCAAGACGACAAATGCCTTGCTAAAGAATCTGAGGGTAAAGGTGATGGACTGGCTCCAGACCTAAACCCTATTGAGCATCTGTGGGGCATCCTCAAACAGAAGGTGGAGGAGCGCAAGGTCTCTAACATTCACCAGCTTCGTGATGTCGTCATGGAAGAGTGGAAGAGGACTCCAGTGGCAACCTGTGAAGTTCTGGTGAACTCCATGCCGAAGAGGGTTAAGGCAGTGCTGGAAAATATTGCAGACCACACAAAATATTGACACTTTGGGCCCAATTTGGACATTTTTACTAAGGGATGTACTCATATTTGTTGCCAGCGGTTTAGACATTAATGGCTGTGTGGTGAGTTATTTTGAGGGGACAGAAAAATGACACTGATATACAAGCTGTACACTCACTACTTTACATTGTAGCAAATTGTAATGTCTTCAGTGTTGTCACATGAAAAGATATAATAAAATATTAAAAATGTGAGGGGTTTACTCACTTTTGTAAGATACTGTAACTATGTAACTATGTCTGTTAGCATTCCTTGAGCAGTGTTGTTTAGCTTACTGTCAACCAGTATTTCCAAGACCTTCTCCAGGTATCAGTCAAATGTATTTATTTAATTATTAGGTTTAACATTACAGAAGAAGTTCAGCTGAAAGTGACTAACTATTACTAGCTATACTCTGACCTGGAAAGATAACACACTGTTATAACACTCTTTTTGGTTTCCTGTTAGGAACACTATAGCACTTTGTATGACAGCAAGGTTATTTGGAAAGAAAATTCCCTAAATAAGGTTTTAAAAAGTTACTGTGTACCTAGTTCCCTGGCTGTTGTGCCAACTGAGTTCCAGGTCTTCTCTGGTCTATTACATGGTTCTTCTATTACTTCCCCAGCGCTCACAGGGGTAATTAATAAATATATGTATATATTTAAGTCATACAGACAGTTTTGTACATACTTTGACTGGTTAAGTTCATCTGCATAGGGTGTATATCATATTTAGATTATCCTGCCACAACCTTTCTTATTACTCCTTCCTATATACAATTCTTAGTTCTGCCTGAGTGTGTTTCTAGCAAGTTTTGCTGATGGACAGAGATGACAACCATGCTTCCATAGTTAGACTTGGGTGCTTCTTGGGTAGACCTATTGAGAGACTGTTCTATTATTCTTGTACTATTTTCTCCACATAGCAGACACTGGTAAATGTCACAGACACTTGATACCATTGTGCTGTTCATACAACTTTAAAGGCCTTGTCTTAAATGTTTAACATTGCATACGATAAAGTAATATTGTACTATTTTTTCCTTCCCCTTTCCATAGGAGAAAAATTATATATCAGGCCACATTATATAATATTTCTGCAATATACAGTATGTGGCACCATCCTACTATATTGGAAAAAAACAGAATTTTATACAAATAGCAGATTCCCAGTGGTGGCAGATTTAAGATCCTCAGAGGTGATGTCCTGATATCTTAAAATATTTCTTTATGTATTAATACTTTGAGGAAATGGACATTCTCCGACTTATAATGATTTTATTGCTGGTTGTGCATAGTCAAATCTTGTTGAATTTTTTACATCTATCAGATCAATAAAATTCAAAACAGTTAATTACTGTGAGGGTTCTACCTGATTGCAATATAGATACTGTATGTGAAAGTTAAACAAAAGGTATCAGGAGAAAATCTACAAATGAATGTTTGGCCAAATAGTTTAACAGACAGTTATGAATAATGTAGCATCCCAGCCCTGAGCTGTGAAAATTTAGAGTACAGCTCTGCTGTAACCAGGTGAGCTCCAATTTACTTTTTAGGTCTGATCAGATTTATCCTAAACCTGGTGATTGATTGTTTCTGCCTGCGTCTGGAAAAATGTTCCAGAAATAGTGTGGGATGATTAATCAATGGTTTATGAATAGTTATTTGACCTTAACCAGTCCCTGAGAGGTTGACCCAGAAGGCATGGCTATGGAGAAGACAAATATTTGGGGGGATCTGGTCAGAGTTCTCTTCCCCTGGGGCTTCCCCCCTGGGAGGTGACCTGTGTGTGTGTTCCAGAGAATCACTGCTACTAGGCCTCACCATGTGCTATGAGCTGAGGGCCTAAATGAAGACTAGCCTGAAGGAAACTTGTCTGTAAATGATCAGCTGGAGGGGTGGGTGCCTTTCGCCTGTAGCTCCAGGTATGGAAGTTCATCTTGAGGATGAGACGACAAAAGTTGCTGCAAGGACTGTGACTTACTCAAAGTGTCTCAGATTTGCTTGCCGTCACCTCTTTCTTCAACATTATTTTGAGGCTGCTACTGTTAGGCCTAATACTGCTTGAACAAAGATTTTCCAGGAAGCTGTTCTTTAAAGATTTATGTGCCTTTGAGTATCCTACACCATCAACCCTCCTCCCTACATTTTGTTCAAGATCTGCAATAAAAGGTAAAAGACCCCCTGACTGAGCCTGAATTTGTTGGTGTGTTTCTGGGACTACAGGGCAGGCAGCCTCTGAACAGGTAGGGGTGTCCCAATTCTTTTCTGGCTGCCCCTTTAGGGGTCATCGCTACAATAACCATACTTTTGATTTAAGGCTGAGTTAAAGTTATAGAACCAAAAAAAAAAAGAATTACAATTCTGTGCTCAAGAACTATGAACGTCTTATTTTATCTTCCAAAAAGAAATACATTTTCTGCAAATTTACGTAGAAAGAGATGAACTGCATAAAACTGCTTATACATGAATTGTGGACTGCCATGGTTTAAATAAAAGAATAAAAGTGTTAGATGGTTCAGTCAGCATCTTTTCTGGCATATTCTATTAACATAATGCTCAGCAGTATCTGGCTATGCAAAACTAGGTCACTTATTTAATGAATGGAGGAATGACCTTTAGTGGTTATATATACATGACATAACTGAAACATGAAGGATAGATCTCAGGTTTCCTTTTCTACATACCCACTGACCTATATTAAATCAATCAGTTGGAAAAATGCCAGGGTTTCCTAGACGACCTTTCCCTTGTAGGCAGATTACAATCCATGAGCTGACTTAACAGTTCCTTGTGTGAAACCTGTCTGATGTTATGTAGGAAAATAAATGACCTGTGCACTCTGTTCTTTACATAGGGAGTTGATGCAAATATATATTTGTATGCATACAGGAAGCTTAGAGACCAAAAAAGCCAAGTTATATAAAACCCATGAATGTGGCCTGAATTTATTATATATATATATGTGGAGGGTGCCCGGGAAGGTATTTAACCGGCCCACTCACCTGTGGTCTTCGTCGGTTCCGGTGCGCGATATACTACATCACTAAGCCGACTACTCGATTTCGCTAGCGTTCGTGAGTGCCAGACGTCTCGTGGATTGTTCCCGTTTGAAGGTTTTTGTGCATTGTATCTGGCTCGGCGGCCACAGGTAGGGGTCTCGTTTGACCAACATTTCACTTATGAACGTTACTTACCTTGTCACGAATCTCGTTGTCCACATACGCACGAGTCATCCATTAGTACCCGTACGTTGCATCCGTACCGCTATCTGCATAACAGTAGCCGGTCGCTTACGCATCACCTGATTCGGAATCAGTCGCAGTAACGTTTTCATACGGTCACATTTCAGCCATTTCACCATTTCAGTCATTTCGCCATTTCACGGTCCTGCACCGACACGCCGTTCGAATCTAGCCACATCCGATTCGTCCCGGTATGTCCCAGCAGTGGAACCCCATTTCAATACATGACCCAGGGAGCGGTCGTTTAGCCGCAATTTCTCGACTCACCGGTCGAAAAAACACCTCTGTCATGGCATCATTTCACTGTCACGTATCACGTTCCGATTCAAGTCTAGGCGCACCCCGGTGCCTCGATTCGTACCGGCACGCCCCAGGTGCTCCCAGGCCCCATTTCATTCCGTGCTCCAGAAGTACGGTCGCTGTCAGTCGAAAAAGTTTTTAGGCTCACCGGTCGGCGCCTCTGTCACGAGGAAAACATTTCACCTCACGAGTCACGTTTTGATTCGAAACCGGTCGCACCTTTGCGGATCGGTCTTCGCCTCCAACGTACCCCAGGTTTGTTGGCCCCATTTCAGTAACCACCCCTGAGTCTGCTCGTCGTCGGTCGTGAGACCCGACCGACCGTTCAGCACCTCAGGGAATGGTTCCCCTCATTTTCTCTCACCGCCAGGCCGCACCTCGCTTCGAACCCAGTCGCGCTGCGCGCCGGTTCGGACCGATGCGCCCTGAACATCCGTTGGCCTCATTTCAGTACATGCTCCAGAAGTCTGGTTCGTTTTACAGTCGCCATCGCGGCTCGACCGTTTCATACTCCTGTCATGCCGATCAGTTCGCTGTCACACAAAAACGTCCCGATCCGAATCCGATGGCATCCACCATGCATCAGTTCGTCTCGACGTACCCCAGTCGAATTTGCCTCATTTCATTCCAATTCTCGACCAGTGTCACTCAGCAAGGCACACTCATAAACGACACCTTGCGCCCACGACATGGCACAAACGTTCCTCACTTCACCCCGATTCGAACCCAGCCGCATTGCGCGCCGGTTCGTACCGATGTGCCCTGAACATCCGTTGGCCTCATTTCAGTACATGCTCCAGAAGTCTGGTTCGTCGACAGTCGCCATCGCGGCTCGACCGTTTCACACTCCTGTCATGGCAATCAGTTCGCTGTCACACAAAAACGTCCCGATCCGAATCCGATGGCATCCACCATGCATCAGTTCGTCTCGATGTACCCCAGTCGAATTTTGCCTCATTCCGTTCCAATTCTCGACCAGTGTCACTCAGCAAGGCACACTCATAAACGACACTTTGCGCCCACGACATGGCACAAACGTTCCTCATTTCACTCCAAAAAAAAAAAAAAAAAGAGGATATATGCATAGACGGGGGACACACCCCACGAGGCACACCTCACCAGCTGTCTTTGTTCCCTTCTCTAGGTCAGTCCAAATTCAGTAGGTCCACCCTGCAACAGGTTGGACGGTATTTCTCCAGGTAAAATATAGAAACTCACCGTGTACACACGTCCACGTACGTGCGCACACCTGTCCTTTCGAAGACACAGCAGCTGGGTACGTATGTTTACACAAGGAAAGAAACAGTCTTGGCTTATCTCACCCCCCTAACAGGTCCGGTCGACCTTCTCGTGACCTCAGAAGCCACATGACCTCGCCTCAGGGTACAGCCCATCCGAGGACCATGTCTCAAGCGGGCAGCGAGGATCTCACCGCCCCCTTGTCACCTTCCCCAGTGTCTGTAAGCGACAGCAACCAGTCCCTCAGGGGATGGACCATCCCCAGGCTGACGGCAGAACTTAGACGCAGGGGCGTGCCGTTCCCCGCCACGGCCAGGAAGGCGGAGCTCTTCAGGCTCCTGTTCCCTCCTCCTGCCATGGCCGGGCCCAGTGCTCAACAAACTTCCTCCGGTCTATATCCACGGTCATAGCACAACTCCACACCATGGTGTCGTCCGTGGCGAACACAGTCACGGACGTCCAAGCCAGAGTGACTCTCCTGGAAGCTCACCCGGCCCCGGCCGTCCCCAACCCTGCCGCAATGCAGCCTCTAACACCAGTCGCCACAGGTACCGCAGGGACAAGTCCCGTCGTCTGCCCAGCACACCTGATTCCAGCCAGCATTAAAGAAGGACATACTGGATGGCAAGGACGTCAACCTCGCCTCCCTACTCATATCGGTCCACGGCCTAGACGAGAACAAGGCCATACCTGGGGAGATGTCTCGGTGGTCCTCAAAGCTAAGGACCCCAGACTCAACCGCAAATTGTCCGTCCCAGAATTTGCGTTGACATTTGGGATGCTTAGAGACGTCCTATGTTCAGCTTCCCCTGGCAGAAGGGAAGAGTTGGACTTATATCTCCACACCGTGGCAGACTTGGGTTACAAACACGACGGGTTCTCGTTCTACGACTACCACCGTTCCTTTTCCGCAAAAGCAGCCGCCAGGATGGCGCAGTTCCAGTCACCCACGGACTGGAGCCTAAATGGACACAGAATTATTCTGTCGCCATTTTGCCGGCCTGCGCGCACCGCTGTCTGACAATCCTCCACACGCAACGCCACCTGGTGCTCCAGTGTAGCAATCAGCCGCCCGGTCGAGTTTCCCTCGACCTCGGCTTCAGCTCAAACCCGCCAGCACCGGCACAGAAACCCCAAGTCGACAAACTCGGACGCCCTGTCCGGACCATGGGAGGAGCGGCCATCTGTAATAATTACAACTACGGCTCGTGCAACTTCAGCCAATGCAGGATGCTCCACGTGTGCGTCGTATGCCACAGGGCGCACCCGGAAAATGTATGCAAAGTCAAGCCGAAAAACCTATGACTGAGCCGCATAAACGTCCACGATTAGGAGTCTATCTTGACTCACACCCCACCCCCTCACTTGCCACGTTCCTCATACAAGGATTCACGGTGGGCTTCCACACCGGCCTTGTCTCCCTGCCCCACACTACCACGAGTGTAGAAATCTCAAATCAGCGGCCACCGACGAGCAGCAGTAGAGGAACTACTCCTAGCCGAGCTAGAGCGAGGTTTTCATCGTAGGTCCCTTCACACAACCCCCCTTCGACACCTGGAGAGTCAGCCCTATTGGGCTTGTCAAAGGCAAGTTCTTGAATGAAGTTCGTTTGGTGTGCGACCGGTCTGCGCCTCGTTCTTGCCGCGTCCCCGGCCTCGGCTCCCTGGTCCCCTCCGAGGAGTTCTCCTTGAGATACGCCTCCGTCGACATGGCGTTCCAGGCTATCCTCAAAACAGGCACAGGGGCCTGGCTGTCCAAAGCCGACATATCGGACGCCTTCAACCTTCTGCCGATTCACCCGTCTCTCTGGTGTTGGCACGGTATCAGGTGGAGAGACAGGTGCTACTTTGCCGCCAAGCTCGCGTTCGGCTCCAGAGTAGCCCATGGCTCTTCGACACTTTTCGCTCAATCCCTCACCCGGATTCTCCTACACACGGCCTATGCACAGAAGTCATCCACTACCTGGATAACTTCTTACTGGTAGAGCAGCCCAACGGGTCACCAGTAGGCCTCGACAAGTTGAGAGTCGTCTTCCAGAACATCAATATCCCCATAGCTGAGCACAAGGTCGACGGACCCGCACACTCCGTCACCTTCCTCAGAGTTGTCTTGGACACATGCTCCATGCAGGCCAGCCTCCCCCCTCGACAAGTTGACCCGCATCAGGGCAGTTCTTTAGGACTTCACCCGCACGAGAGGATGCTCCAGTCACTACTTGGCATACTCAATTTTGCCATGCGGATCATCCCTCAAGGTCGTTCCTTCATCTCACGGCTCTTAGTCTACCTGTCACAGGCACGAGACCCCGGTCAGATCCTCAACCTGGATGCCGCGGCCATAGCAGACCTAGCGATGTGGGAAGAATTCCTTTCCTCATGGAACGGAATATCCATGTTTATCCCGGCCATCTCACCCCGCTCACCACAGGTGGTGACAGATGCCGCGGCCTCCACGGGCTTCGCAGCCGTTTTTTGGCTTCCGTTGGTTCACTGGCCCTTGGCCCCCGCAGATTCTCTCCCTGTCCTACAACACTATCTGCCTGTACCTGGCCGGCGCACAGCATTTTTTGGCCCTTCAAGATCCCACTAGACCGTCTGTCTTCTCGTCCCGCGCCGTCCGAGCCGTCCTACGCGGTGTCCAGAAGCAGCAACCGGCAAACAGAACCAGACGTCGCCCCATCACGAGTGCCATCTTCCGCGAGATGTCCGCCATACTCCCTGGTTCCGCCTTTGGTGTCCTCCTCAGCCAGGTCATACAAGCCGCCATCTACCTGGCCTACTATGGGTTCCTACGTCCCAGCGAATTCACTCGTAACAGCTCGACCAGCCAAACCCTGTGCAAACGCCACCTAGTTCGCCATCAAGACCACTTCGTGCTCCACCTCAGCGTCTCCAAGACTCAGCAAGCTGGCCACGGGGTGAACATCCATCTGTACAGAACCGGCAATTCCTGGTGCCCAGTGACGGTTCTCAACTGCCTGCTCTCACTCCTGCCAGAGCAAAGGGACACCGATCCCCTTCTGCTTTTTCCAGTCAAACCCCTAAGCACCTGCCAGTTCATGACACACATAAGAATTCTCCTCCGCAACCTATGCCTCAACCCCAGCGAATACTCCGGTCACTCTTTTCGGATCGGGCCGCCTCAGCCGCCTCACAGCAGGGGTCCCAGGCCACATCATCCAGAGACTCGGCAGATGGAAGTCAGCCTGCTTCACCCGGTATATACATGACCCACAGGCGGAAATGTCACGGGCCTTCGCCCAGCTCACGCAGTAGCCAATTCTAAAAGGCAATAAATATCTTCAAACCCTACCTCCAGTTTTTGCCCCCTTATTTCTGGCGTACCGTCCATAGACCAAGGCACACTTCAGGTCTCCCTTTTCATGTTATAGATCTTATTGGTTAAGTTATTTCCCTTCAGATACGTGTCGGCCATAGGGCTTCAACCATAAGTGGAAGGCCAACATGGTGGCCTGAATTTATGGGAGGAGCCCGGGAAGGTATTTAACCGGCCCACTCACCTGTGGTCTTCGTCGGTTCCGGTGCGCGATACCCACCCTCCCATTCCCCCTTTTAAGGGCATTTCTCACAACATCACCCTCATCAAATACTCATTTCTAATCAGGGTATGCCCCCTTATTTCTGGCGTACCGTCCATAGACCAAGGCACACTTCAGGTCTCCCTTTTCATGTTATAGAGGTTAAGTTATTTCCCTTCAGATACGTGTCGGCCATAGGGCTTCAACCATAAATATATATATATATATATATATATAAATAAATGTATTTATTTACTCCCGAAAATTCGTTTTTATTTATTTAGTTTTTCGTTAAAAATTGCATTCGTCCGAAAATCCAAATGAATTAAGGTCGAATCTGTCATTGAAATCTTTTCTCTCTACGTCGAATCTTTCCTCTCTACGTCAAATCTTTTTCTCTACGTCAAATCTTTCCTCTCTACGTCAAATCTTTTCTCTCTACGGCAAATCTTTTCTCTCTATGTAGAATAATCTTGGACTAATAGAGTTAAGGTTAGGCACATTCGACCACAGGTTCAATGGACACAGATTATTGTCAGCATCAAATCTCCTATCTATATCGAACTGTTGTCACAACGAAAATGAAAATAAAGAATTTGTTTGTCGGATCTTTTGTTTTTCGGATTCTGCACTTTGAAAATACCTGAAATTCGGACGAAAATGCATTCGGACGAAAACGAATGCACATGTCTAATTCTAACTACCCTGTGAAAGGAAGATGCTTATACTTACCTTTTCTGAGGGTGCTCTGGTCCGGTCATGTAATTGACTCCCAGTAGCGGGGGGGGGGGGGGGTGGAAAGGAGGGAGGAAATTCCACTTTAAGGCCAATAATATTTTGTATTAGCTTAACAGCATTTCGTTTTCTACAGTGGTACCTCACTTAGTATAATATCATACTATCTTTTACGTTTTGGAGCCAAAATACACAATACAGGGAGTTTTAAATTCTGGGTATAAAATGTGATACATAAGTCACAAGAAACACAATTCACATACCTGCTCTGTTAGTGCCAACAGATAAAATTGTATAAGAACCATCCCTGATAAGGTTGTAATAGTCTTGTTAAATGTGAAATGCATGTTACTGCTTGCCGATCTTTTCCCCAGCAAAGCTGCAGATGTTTTGACCTGCATTTCATAGAACATGCAGCAACAATTATATTTTTGTCTGATTTGCACTTAAAGATTTCACTTTCTGTATGCCTAATTGTAAAATGACATTTAATGTATTTATGTACCACTACCTTTTTTCACTGAAGTTACTTTATCATAGACTCCTGCTATATGAAGATTACAGAGTTAATATTTATATAATCTCCATTGCAAATCTGTTTTTGCAGAGCAGTAGGTTTGCAACTAGGGATGAGCCCGATGTTTGAATCGAATGTAAGGTGTTAGCCATAACGTGTTCGCCGAATACCGAACATTATTGGGCGTTCGCAGGAAATTCGAGCGCCCGCGGAACGCGCCATAATGAACGGCGAGACCGTCAATGCACTGCGAGATCGCAGTGCATTGACGGCTGCTTATTGGCCAAAGCATGCACCTGACCTACATGCTTTGGCCAATCACAGCGCTGCTGCGAGAACCATGATTGACCAAAGGCAGGGTGCCTTTGGCCAATCTTGGCTCAGGGGGCTGAGTCCATGCCCCACACTATGTAAGGCAACTAGCTGTACATAGTTTTATGAATGAGAGCAGCAAAATGACATTTGTAAAGTAAAAAATGTAATTTAAAACTGCCCGCGGCTGTAAAATCATTGAAAAAAATGGCATGAGTTCCCCCGCCCAGTCCATTACCAGGCCCTTTGGGTCTGGTATGGATATTAATGGGTACCCAGCACCAAAATGTTAAACAAATTACGTGGGGGTTCACCCAAAATCCCTACCAGGCCTTTCAGGTCTGGTATAGATATTAAGGGGAACCCTGCGCCAAAATTAAAACAAAATGGCGTAGGGGTCCCCCCCCCAAAATCCATACCCGACCCTTATCCAAACACGCAACCTGGCAGGCCGCAGGAAAGGGGGGGACGAGAGAGTGCCCCCCCCCCCGAACTGTACCAGACCACATGCCCTCAACATGGAGAGGGTGCTTTGGGGTCCCAAATTGTCTACTGTAATTTTTACCATTTTGACACTTTTTTTGGTGAATGTGTAGGGGTACAATGTACCCGATACCCATTCACATAGGGGGGAGGGCCAGGATCTGGGGGTCCCCTTTTCCTGTGGCCTGCCAGGTTGCATGCTCAGATAAGGGTCTGCTATTGATTTTGGGGGGAACCCCTGCGCCATTTTTCTTTTAATTTTGGCTCAGGGTTCCCCTTAAAATCCATACCAGACCTGAAGGGCCTGGTACGGATTTTGGGGGGACCCATACGCCATTTTTTTAAAAGTTTTGGTGCATGGTTCCCCTTAATATCCATTCTAGACCTGAAGGGCCTGGTATGGATTTTGGGGGGACCCCCATGCAATTTTTTTTACATTTTGTTGCCGGATTCCCCTTAATATTCATACCAGACCAAAAGGGCCTGGTAATGGACTGGGGGGGGGGGGACCCATGCCGTTTTTTTCAAAGATTTTTATCTATATTGCCAGGATCCGACAATTTATTACAGCCGCGAGCAGTTTTAAATTACATTTTTTTTCCTTTAGAAATTTAATTTTGCTGTGATACTGTTCTAAACATGGGAAAGATACGCTACTTTACAGGCATACTAAGGACACCCCAGGCACGATATTTAAAGAAATATTTAATTTTTATTGTTTCATTTTAAGTATTATTAAAATCACTGCTCCTGAAAAAACTGCAGTTTTTAAAACTTTTTTTTGCATCGATACATGTCCCCTGGAGCATGACCCGGCTCCCCAAACACTTTATATGGCAATAACTTGCATATAAGCCTTTAAAATTAGCACTTTTGATTTTTCATGTTCGTGACCCATAGATTTTAACGGTGTCCGCACAAACTTCTGGTGCAAACCGAACCAGGGGGTGTTCGGCTCATCACTATTTGCAACCAGCCAAAAATGTGGCAGTGATCCAGAATGATGCAACTCAGTCAGGTTCCTGCCTTCCTTCCTGTTAAATGCCAATAGGTACATGCTAGGTATTATTTTGAAATGTAACAGGGAAGTTAATGTGATTGCAGCATACAGTAAGTAATCTGTTCCTGACATACTGTCTATCTGTATACTGTATATATATATATATATATATATATATATATATATATACACAAAGTCCTGCCTATTTCAGCAAGTGCCAGAATTCATGCAGTAGGCTTTCGCTCAGTCCCAACAATTTACAGTCAGGTGGGCGTATCCTCGAAGTGCATTTTCGCAAAGAAAACAGCAAAAAGACAGTCTGTCAGATCATCACACACTGAGGTTTAAGGCTAATTTAACAAACAAAGTATTCTGCCAGGTGGATTTGTGGAACAGGGTGGCAAGTCTCTTCTACAGACCTCACTTCAGGCTCAACAGAGGAAACCTATGAAGAGCATATTTAAAAAGATACTGACCTATATGTCCCACTAGGCTTCCCTGAAGCCCACAACTGCCCCAATCTGCAATCTGAGTGACAAATATCTCCCACCCCCCTTCTTGTGTCCCATGTTAGCCTATGAAGAGACAACTAACTGTTGGTTTTAGTAGGCATATGAGGCTGGAATGACAGAGAAAAGAGGCATGCAGCTGCAAGTTCTCTGGTGACCTTGGAGTGGCCCAGGACGCTTAATTATTAGGGGCAAAGTGTGGCAACCCTTGCTATCCAATTTTGGAAAAAATTGATGTTTCTCCTCCTACAGAAGGCAAATGAAATTAAATATATTTACATTTACACAAAGAAAATACATGTATTCAAAATTACTCAGACTAACCTCTAACACAATCAAATTAACGATTTACAGTATTAACAGGGATTAAAAATTAAAAAGGGAGTTGTATTGAACACTATGCCACCCTCATTTTCCCCAAAATTAAAATAGAAACATAGAAAAGTGATGGCAGAAAGAAGATGGAGAGGTCCATTGAGTCTGTTTTTTCTTTGTTTGTTCTTTTTGTTTCATGTTTGTCCCAGGCGTGTGTGAAGCTGTTGACTGTCTCACTACCTCTGCTGGAAGTTTATTACAAGCATCAACTACCCATACAGTAAAATAATACTTTCTAAGATCAGTTTTGAACTTTCCTCCAGGTGGTTTGAGGCCATGTCTCTATGTTCTTGATTTTGGATTTATATTGAATATACTTCCCTCCTGAACCTTATTCACCCCCTTGATGTATTTTAACATAATAGTAACTACAACAGTCAGATTTAAATTTCATGTTTGTGCTAGGAGTCCAGGTATAAAGACACTATTGAGAACTACAGTGGAACCTCGGATTACGAACATAATCCGTTCCAGGAGTATGCTCGTAATCCAATGTACTCACATGTCAAAGCGAGTTTTTCCCAATGGAAACTAAAATAATTCGCTCCGCATTGACTTCAATGGGATGCAATACCGCATGCGGCCAGAGGCGGGGGGTGCCGGAGACCCTCGGAAACGGCCGAAAAGGCCCAAGCACACTTCGGGTGACCTCGGAAAACCTCAGAAAGACTCCGTTCACAAGCCTTTCTGAGGTTTGCCGAGGTCAGCCGAACTGTCCTCGGGCCTTTCCGTGCATTTCCGAACGCCGATGATTGGCGCTGTTCGGCTCCGGCGCTCCGCGCCTCAGGCCAAAAGTGGTACTGCACACCGCTTTTGGCCTGAATCCTGCTCGTTTTGCAAGACAACACTCGCAAACCAAGTTAGGATTTTTATAAATACAGTGCTCGTTTTGCGAAACGCTCGTTAACTGCGTTACTCGCAAACTGAGGTTCCACTGTATTGGTTTTATTCCTTTTGCATTAGCAAAAGCTCCAGTCCATGTGTCGTGCCTGTGCCTGCTACTGGGAGCCAGGAGCCAGTTGGAGTATAACTCTAGAGGGGCAAAAGTGCGTTTGACCTTGACTAATGATTAAAGTCCAGCCCAGGAGGTGATCACATATGGTTAACTGGGTGTTATGCATGTGACACATGGGTGGTCCGAAGAGAAGTCTGGGATATCTGGAATTCACTGGTGGTTGGAATTCACAGAGTGTGTACAGAACACCCTCCAGAAACATAATTTCCTGCTTGTGTGATTGGCTCACTGCTTTTCCCAGAAGTCTGCACTAAGATACAAGTCAGATTTTAAGCATGCCCTGCAAAAAAATGTCATTTTTGGTGAGATACTTTCAATAGGATATCACGGCTAAAGGGATATAGGCCCAGCAGCTTTCCTCATTAGAGCACAGCTGATTGATAATTAAGAAACTACTCATACAGAGACACTGTTTTAGTTGCGCTGCATCATTATTTGCATCATATATTAGAGGGGTGGAGTAAAAATGCCTAACGGTCCTGGGCAGCAACTAGTAATTCACAGATTTGTGAGCACGTTGATTTGCTTGTGAATTATGTACATTAGGTTTATATGTCACAGATAGTTTATGTTATTTTGTATTAATAGTGACTGAGCTAATTGTCTTTCGCTTTCCATGATGGATGACGATTATGAGGCCATAAAGGATGCTATAATTAGTAAAAGTATCATTTGACACCAAAGGTCAGGAAATTCAGGTAGCTGCAGAAAGGAACTACAGACACTTACATGAATGTGGCAAGCCGCCTACGCACCACATTCCAGCAGTAGACTAAAGGCCAGAAAAAGATTCTAATGAGTCCCTGGATGACCTGATGATCCCGTTTCAACTCTCACATTTGTCCCACAGAAGTTCAGCAGAGTGGCTGGAAAGGTGTGGAATTAAAAACAACAATCCCTGCAACACATGTGAGTCAAGCCCTCAAATCTTCAAGCAACGAGCACCTGGAGCTCCTGTTTAAACTTTCAGCCTGGGTTCAGACTAGTGCGTTGCGATTTCAGGGCCCTGCGTGACTGCGCAGTGAAACGCCGGCTGTTCTGCGGATTGTCCGCGTTTTAGGTGCGAAGCCGCTGCTTGCTGACTTCGCAACTCATTTTACTACTTCTGAGGGGGGAATCTACGCCAATTTTTTTATAAAAAAACGGCATGGGTTCCCCCTCCAGAGGCATACCAGGCCCTTAGGTCTGGTATGGATTTTAAGGGTACCCCCTACGCCGAAAAAACGGCGCGGGGGTCCCCCAAAATCCACACCAGACCCTTATCCGAGCACGCAGCCTGGCAGGTCAGGAAAGGGGGTGGGGATGAGCGAGCGCCCCCCCCCCTCCTGAACCATACCAGGCCGCATGCCCTTAACATGGGGGGGGGTGCTTTGGGGAAGGGGGCGCCCTGCGGCCCCCCACCCCAAAGCACCTTGTCCCCATGTTGATGAGGACAAGGGCCTCTTCCCGACAACCCTGGCCGTTGGTTGTCGGGGTCTGCGGGCGGGGGGCTTATCGGAATCCGGGAGCCCCCTTTAATAAGGGGGCCCCCAGATCCCGGCCCCACACCCTATGTGAATGAGTATGTGGTACGATGTACCCCTACCCATTCACCTAAGGTGTAAAGTGTAAATAAAAAAACACACAATTTTTTAAAAATATCGCACTGCTCTGGGGGTCTTCTTCCGTCTTGGGGGGTCTTCTCGCCGGACTCCTCCGCTATTTTACCTAGCTCTTTTACCGAGCGGAGAAGCCCGGCTTTCTTCTTCTTCTTCGTCGCCGTCTGGGGGTCTCGATCCGCCTTCGGGGGTCTTCCGGGTCTCTTCTGTTCTTGCCGCTGTCGTTGCGTTCTGCGCCGTCTTCTTAAGATGTTGAGTCGTCGCTCTCTCTGGCCGGAATGGCAGAGCCGCGATGTGTTGGCACTTATATAGGGACAAGGGGGCAGGGTCACATGCTCATGTCACATGGTGACCCCGCCCACATATGATGTCACAGTCCCGGGGGATGCTGGGACTGTGACAAGGTGTCCCAGCACAGCGCGGCTCTGGCATTCCGGGAAGAAGAAGAAGAAGAAGAAGAAGAAGAAGAAGACCCCGGAGCAGTGCAATAAAATATTTTTAAAAAATTGTGTGTTTTTTTTAGTTACACCTTAGGTGAATGGGTAGGGGTACATCGTACCCCATACTCATTCACATAGGGTGGGGGGCCGGGATCTGGGGGCCCCCTTATTAAAGGGGGCTCCCGGATTCCGATAAGCCCCCCGCCCGCAGACCCCGACAACCAACGTCCAGGGTTGTCGGGAAGAGGCCCTTGTCCTCATCAACATGGGGACAAGGTGCTTTGGGGTGGGGGGCCGCAGGGCGCCCCCCTTCCCCAAAGCACCCACCCCCCCATGTTGAGGGCATGCGGCCTGGTACGGTTCAGGAGGGGGGGGCGCGCTTGCTCGTCCCCACCCCCTTTCCTGACCTGCCAGGCTGCGTGCTCGGATAAGGGTCTGGTGTGGATGTTGGGGGGACCCCCACGCCGTTTTTTCGGCGTAGGGGTACCCTTAAAATCCATACCAGACCTAAGGGCCTGGTATGCCTCTGGAGGGGGCCGTTTTTTTTTTTTTTTTAAAAAATTGGCGTGGACTTCCCCTAAAGAGGTGGTACAATGACTTGCGAATTTCTGTTCAGAACGCAAGCCAGGTGCGAATCAGATGCGTGCCCATAGAAGATAATGTGCCTGAATTCGCACCTGATCCGCACCAAAGACGGTTGCGTGTTTGTGTCAATTCGCATTGCGCATGCACCGGACATGTGTGAACGTGCCCCATTGAAAACAATGGGTTTTCAAATGTCCTGCGAATTTGCAGTATTTTGCCCCGCTGCAAATTCGCTATAGTGTGAACCCAGGCTCAAGCATATATGGTCAAAAATATAAATTTAGAGGGGTGGCTTACTAGGCATGATGTGAACGTACATGTCCCCTGCTATCTCCTCTGAAGCTCTGCTATATTATCGTGTTGACACCCACCTGGGTACACTTTTCTTAACTTTTCACTTAAAAAACTTTACACCTACATTCATAATAAAATGGAACAAGACCTACAGGACAAAAAAGACAAAATTCTTTATTACACACATAAAACATCTATTTGCATAATATACCAGGAATCTAGGTTTAAAATTTATGGACATGTTGCAGGATGTTACTGCTGTGAATATGTCCCTGAGTGTGGGACATATACTGTTTCTGGGGGTACTCACTGTGTTCCAGTCAGGTGACAGTTCATCTGCATCCTCTAAGGGGACAGTGCCATCCGCTTCTGGTGAGCCCCCAGAGGTGTCCCCTAAGGTGGGCAGGCTGGCCAGGGCATCTTTGTAGGACTGTCCACCAAATAACAGCTTTTGAGCGGCCTCCTTATAGTTATCTTTGGCCGCTCGGCGTGAACCGGTGCCATCTTGGCCATGGGGGTCAGTCTGACCTTTGCCTCCATTTGTCCTTTCGGACATATTTTTGGCTTCTAGCATACCCGATTGTGTTCCGGGTGTCTCCCGGTGGCTGGCAGAGCAGTTTTCGGCCGAATACGTGGTCCGGGAGTAGTAGGAAAAGGATTATTATACGGATGGCTGGCGGAGCTGCAGACTCATGCACCCCTCTACATTAGCCGCGAAGCCACACCCCCGTCAGTGTGTTATTTAAAGGTATACAAAACATATCTGAACCTAGAGTGTCAGGAGGGCTGGAAAGTTCACAGGGTTTAAGGCTGCACAGAAGAACATACAATACCAAGCAACCCCCTAGGGGGCAGTGCTACACGTTCCTGCTGGAGCATACTCTGCGTGGCATTATGGACAGGGCACTTGATGCAGAGCAGTGGGAGGAAGAGGAGGACTTCCTTTCCTCTCAAGGCCGCTTTATGCAGACACCATTCTTGCAACGCCACAGAACACACAAGAGGAGAGGGAGGGAGGGGGAGGAGGATTCTAGCAGTTTTGGAGGCATTGAAGCAGAGGAAGACATACGTCAAACCTTAAGAGATGGTTTTCAGTACCCAGAAACCTTGGGAGTAGTAAGTGGCTGGGAGAAGGCAGGTCCAGATACCGTAACCCTCAGTGACCCAGAGGGTTTCTCATGCCTCCACAAACTTGTGGTGCATGGGCTTCCTTATTCTTCAAAACCTGCGAAAGGACCCGAGAAGTTGTGGCATCAAGTAGAGAGATAATTATTGGTTGGCAATCCTCCTTGGCCACCATTACAAGGAGAAAGTCTCGGAACTCATCCTGCCCTGGCAGAGGGAGTTTATGTAACGTCTTTCTAGACAGTCTCATGGAAAAGCTATTTTTGAGGCTTCTGTTGGTCAAAGGAGGACCGGTGGGGAAGGGGGCCGCCTCAGTGATGTATTTCAAAAATGTTTCTGTTCTCTGCGCCTAGGGCTGTCAGCTTCAAGATCCCATTGGCAGAGTCTACATCATATGGTGGAAGATTAGCTAGGGGCGAAAACAGACATGGAGAGCTTTCCAGTAGATGATCCACTGGGTTTCTGGGTCATGACAATAAACCACTGGCCAGAACTTGCCCAGTATGTAATTGAGCTGCTGGGCTGCCCTGAACATAGCATGCTTTCCGAATGGGCATTCAGTGCTGCCAGATGTTTTGTGACAGATAAAAGAGCGCGTCTGTCCACAGACTCCATTGACCGGCTGACATTTGTCAAAATTAATCAATCCTGAATTAGCAGCGGCTATCAAGCCCCTGATGCCGATGTTGCTGATTGAGGCTGCATTCACACCTGAATATGGCGCAGCGACAGTGCGTTTTTTGAGCTTTTTTTGTTTTTTAGTGGAGTGTTTTTGCAACAGCACCATTGATTTGATTGGGCCTCCTTCTGCTCCAAAACGCTCCAAAGAAGCTCAATTACCAAATCTTGGCACAGAGCCAGGAGTGTTTGCGGTTGCGATTTTTGCCATGATTGTAGCATGTTTTGTTGCTCGACAATCACAGCAAAATCACACTATGTTTGGGGTGCCATTAAGAAATAATGGCATCGCAAACACAATTCCACCCACGAGTCAAATCGCTCAGGTGTGAATGGAGCAAGTGTTATTGGGATCTCAATTTTCTGCAAGACTGTCTTGGTTGCCTAGCTTTGTGGGGGCTGATTTTATCTTAAAGTAATTCTTTAATATAGGTTTCATGGGCACAATTAACATTCAAGGACCAATTTTTCCACACCTGTTTGACAGATGTTTCAAATTTCAATGATTTACAGCAAGATCAATTCTTGCTTTCATCAAGAGTATCCCTAGAAGGTTGCCGGGTGAAGTCACCACCAACACCCAAAGACCAATTTTTCCGCAACTGTTTGACAGGGGCATCAAATAATTTTTTTCTACAGCAAGGCTAATTCTAATCTCATCAAGAGTACCTCTATAGGGTTACGGTATGAAGGCACCACCAACAACCAAACCCCAATTTTTCCACACCTGTTACTTCTATCCAAAGTCTGCGAAAGAGACACCAGACTTTATATAAAAAAAATGTATTCTTGGCCTGAGTGTATAATTTGTAGGGTTGTCCCGATACCATTTTTTTAAGACCGAGTACAAGTACCGATACTTTTTTTCAAGTACTCGCCGATACCAATTACCGATACTTTTTTTTAATGGCATGTGACAGTTTGACTGATGGGTACTGATAGGTTGCACTGACTGATGGCTTGCACTGATAGGTGGCACTGACGGATGGGCACTGATAGGTGGCTGGCACGGGTGGCTGGCACAGATAGATGGCACTGATGGATGGAACTTATAGGTGGCTGACACTAATGCTGGCACTGATATCAGTGCCAGCATTAGTGTCAGCCGTCTATCACTGACAGGTGGCTGGCACTGATAGGCGGCACTTATGGGCACTGATAGATGGCACTGATAGGTGACTGGCACTAATAGATGGCGCTGATAGGTGGCACTTATGGGCACTGACAGGTGGCTGGCACTGATAGATGGCACTGACAGGTGGCTGGCACTGATAGATGGCACTGATAGGCGGCACTTATGGGCACTGATAGATGGCACTGATAGGTGGCACTGATGGGCAGGCACTAAAATGCAGCAATAAATTACATGAGAGGAAAGGATTTATTTTGTAATGCTATGCTGCGACGCCCATCTTGGTACACCCTGCACTAGGCCACAGTAAGCAGCAGTGGACATCTTGTTACACCCAGCCCGAACAAGATGTCCGCTGCTGGCTTACTGTGGCCGGGTGTACCAAGATGGGCATTGGGATGTTCGACCGCTGACCGAATGCGATGGCTCCAGTCACTGATCCTGATGCGGCTGCGCCCTGCACCCCTGCCAGCTTACCTAGCTAGTTCCACTGCCATTATGGACTCCTCGCCCGCCCTCTCCGCCCATTGACTCCGCCCACTGACTCCGCCCCCGACTTCCAGTTCATCGCAGCCTCTGACTCCGCCCACCTCTCCCAAGTATTGGGTCAAGCATCAGGAGCATTTGTGCGAGTAAAAGTACTCGCGCAAATGCTCGGCTCGGTACTAGTATCAGTATCGGGACAACCCTAATAATTTGGCTTCTTCACTGTGGTGCAAAACTTTGTTACTTACATCCAAAGTCTGCCAAAGAAACACCAGAATTTATCCAAAAAATCTCAAATTTTGTTCTGAGTGCACTAAATTGTGGCCTCATCATTTAGACTGGCTCCCCAAGCCATTGTGTACAAAATAAAGAAAACTTGCAGGGAAAAGCAATTTGAATTTTTTTTCTTAATAAATGTCGGTTTTGCTGCAACAGGTTCTATACATGGTACAGATGCACCACTTTACAGGCAGACTAAGGGGACCCCCGGACACTATATTTAAAGGAATTTTCCATTTTTATTGTTTCACTTTAAGCATCATTAAAATCACTGTTGCTTTAAAAACGATCCTTATTAAAAGTTTTTTTTGCATTGGTACATGTCCCTCAGGCCAGTATCCACACCCTCATTTATGGCCAATAGCTTGCATATAAGCCTTCAAAATGTGAAACTTGATTTTTAAATTTGGGTCCCATAGACTTCAATGGGGTTCGGGCAGGGCCATCTTTAAGGCAGGGCAAAAGGGGCATCTGCCCTGGGCCTCATCATTGTTGTGGGGCCCTTAGCAGCTGCCTCATACTTGCCAACTATCCTAGTTTAAATTCCCTTTAGTTTTAGCCCCGTGCTGTGTTCTGATATCTCAGTGTGAAGTTCTGTTACTAATGCTGCTTAGCTATGCCCTATTGCTGTGTACAGGTGACTCACCTGCAGACCCTGTGTTTACATGTAAATAACCTGCATTGTTATGTAAATAGCAGTGACATTAATATGTAAATAGCTGCGGACCAGCAGCACTGATATGTAAATAGAGGCAGCATTCATATATATATCATGCCCCCCTAAGGTCATATCCACCATCACTTCTGCTGAATGCTGCCCACTGGGGAGGTAAAGGGACGTGCTTCCAAGTCTTGCCTACAACTGTGATCATTAAACCTAACAACAGCCTATTGAGCAAATTGGAGGTGGAGCCCTTTTTCTAAATAATACGTGCCACAGCGCCGTGAATTTTGGTGTATGTGAATACACACATCTCAGCAGATGCGTAAGGGTGTCATTAACAATTAATGGAACTGCTGTGTATCTGCTAAAGACCAGCATGTTTCTGTGGTGCCAGGAAAGCGATTTTGCATGCGTTCCCGACACACACAAATGTGAATGCAGGCTAAATGTCTCAGTTACATTGGTGGTCAGTGTCAATCTTCTCATTACATTGGAGCTTGGTGTAGGATCCTTTCATTCAGGTCCCCCTTACATTAGTGGTCAGTGTAAATCCCCATTACATTGGTGGCCAGTGTAGAAACTCCTCTTTATATTTGTAGTCTAAAAAAATCCAAACTTGCATTTGTGGTCAGTTTTGAATCCTCACTTACATTAGTGGTCCATGTAGAAGCCCCCTTTAAATTACTGGTAAATGCAAATCCCCCTTACATTGGTGTCCAGGGTAGAAATCCCACTTTATTGGTTGTTGATGTAAAACCCCCCATTACATTGGTTGTCAGTGTAAATTCTTCATTGCATTGGTAAACAGTGTACATTTCACATTGGTGGTAAGTGAAGAATTGCCCTTACGCTGGTGGTCAGTGTAAATCCCCCCTTTACATTGGTGGTCATTGTAAACCCCCCTAACATTAGTGGTTGGTGTATAAGTGTCACCTTACATTGGTGGTCAGTATAAATTTCCTCAACAATGGTTGTCAGTGTAAATTCCCCCTTACAGGGAGGTCATTGTATATTCCCCCTTACACTGATGGTTGGTGTAAATGCTCTTATCACGTCGGTGTCAGTGTCGAAATCCCTCTTTATATTGGTGGGTGGCATAAAATCCCCTGTTACATGGTGGTCAGTGTAAATTCTCCCTCACATTGGTGGTCATTGCAAATTCCCCAAGGATTTCCAGCTTTGCTCTACATGATTCAGAATTTGTCACAGTGTACTGCCTCCTAACTAATCCCCCCCACCACCATTGCCACTGATCACCCCCCCCCCCCCCAGCACTGCCACTGATTCCAGGAGTCCTAGGGTGTCCTAGGAGTTTTCTGTCTATTGATGGGTCCTCTCGCCTCCCCAGTCCATGGTGTGCATGCAGTGAGGAGATGATGTGCTGTAATCTTTAGCAGCCAATCAGTGAGCAGTAATGATGTGCACTAACCTCTTGCAGCCAATCTTAGAGCAGTAAGGATATACAGTAACCTCTAGCAACCAATCAGTGAGCAGTAATAATGTGCAGTAACCTCTAGCAACCAATTAGTGAGTGCTAAGGATGTCCAGTAACCTCTAGCAACCAATCAGTGAGTAGTATTGATGTGCTGTAACCTCTATCAAATAATAACTGAGCCATAATGTGTGCTGTAACCTCTAGCAGCCAGTCAGTGAGCGGTAATGATACACTGTAACCTCTGACAAACAATCGCAATTGCTGCCTGATTTGATTCAGTAAACTGCTATTTTTTTTTGTATGTCTCAGAGCAGGTGGAGAATGAAATTGCATGGAGGGGGGGGGGGGAAAAATGTTTGCCCAGGGTCCAATCCATAATAAAGACGGCCCTGGGTTCAGGTCCAAACGTTTGCAATGTTCGAGAGTTCTGGCGCGAACCGAACCAGGGGATGTTCAGCCCATCTCTAATGTACAACATAGTGTATAACATAATGAATGCAGTGCAGGGATCAGGAGTTTAATGTACAACATAAAGTAAATTGTGCAGTGGTCAGAATTATAAACATATCATATACAGTACAGGGGTCAGGAATATAATATACAGCACAGCGTATACAGTGCAGGGGCAAGTGTATAATGATCAACATAGTGAATTCAGTGCATGGGGTCAGGTGTATAATGTACAATGTAGCATTTACAGTGCAGGAAATGGTAATATAATGTAAAACAGAGTGACTGCAGTGCAGGGGTCAGGAGTATGTGTACAGATTTGTCAGTAATATTGTGCCTTCAACTGCTAGTCAATGGCAGAAATTATGCCCCAAAGTTGGTGTAAGAAAGTGGAGTAATAGATCTCCCTACCTCCATGCTAAAATATCTAGCCCCCACATAGGACCCCCTATAGGCGAACTAATGGAGGCACTTCCTTGAGCAGCATCCATCTCCTTAGAATGTGTTGGCATAAGACTAGTGGAGCTTGCATCAAAGACAGATATACCTTGAATTTAGCTATTTATCTCTGTATTGGATTTAAATGCACATGTTGAGCAAGTGGGCAAGTACTCTCCATATGTTTATTTGAATTTGAAAGTCTAAGATGCCCTTTTCCTTCTCCCCTTTTTGGGGCCATGTCTGTGGCTCCCTGGTCTGTGCATTCGTCCAATAAGTACCATCATATGCCTATCTTCTGTTTGGCTAAATTGGGAGCACCTTTTTGGATCCTTCTGAGATATTTTCTATCTTACACTCATTCAACCTTTTCTAACCACACCCCTTTGAGCCCATGAGGAAGCTGACAAGATGAAGCACGTCGGGATGAGTTATCCCCCCCAATGTGATGCTCTAATGTACAATACATGTATAATATGGATGTTGCATTAACATTGATCACGCTATATACATAAATCGAGAGGGATCTCTCAAATATTTAAAAATCAAATCTGACATGAAGCAGCCCTGTGACTGTCTTTCTAACAGTAAATAAGTTAAAGTGATTAATAATCCCAAAAGTGGAACTTCCGCTCGTTGTACTCTTTCCCCCCTCCGGTGCCACATTTGGCACCTTTCGGGGGGGGGGGGGGGGGGAAGGGGACAGGATACCTGTCTTTCACAGGTATCCTGTCCCCACTTCCGGGAGCCTCAGCGGTGGGTATTTGCGTAATCACTGGGGCTCCCTCCGCCTTCCTTGGCCGCCGAGCCATTAGGAGAGAGTAGCAGAGCCTCGCTTATCCTCCTTCCCTTGCCGCCGGGCCATTAGGAGAGAGGAGCAGAGCCTCGCTCATGCGCAGTAGGGTTCCCGGCGTGAAGCCGTAAGGCTACACTGTTGGGTTCCCTTACTCGCAATGGAGGCGGCATGCACCCGACAGCTAATGGAAACATCAGCTGCGGTGCAGACATCGCTGGACTCCAGGGCAGGTAAGTGTTCGATTATTAAAAGTCAGCAGCTGCAGTATGCTCCGCTTTAAGCATTGTGTAGTCCACATACAGTGTTTTCACCCTTTCTTTTCTACAGCTCATATACGGAGCGCTTAGTTGTGTGCAAGCTGTAGAACTCAGACCAAGGAAAGCTATCTCTAGATAGGTCTTTTTAATTTTGTTATATTTATCTGTATAAATAGTCCTTAAAATCAGTCTATATGAATGAATGCATTAGACATTTTATTTTTAGGTACAACTATGTTATCTATTCAGTGTAGTCTAGTCACTCTTAAAGTACTTTCCTTGCTGATAATTCCTTTCTGTTCTCTACAGGACTCTCATCAAAATGGATCTATTAATAGAACTTACTTGTCTGAGATCTATATTCTGCTGGTCAGTGAAACATCCTGGAATTCCTCCATAGCTGTCTTATCTAGAGAACTAAAGTGACATATTGTAATTAGTCTTTGACCGAATGATAGCTAAGTATTTGAATTACACCCAGTCTCTCTGTACACAGTGCATTAGTTATTCTATTGCAGTGGAGGCTGGTGGCTCGAGCCCGCCACCGCACACCATTGACAACACCTAACACCCACCCACCCCAGTTGCCGGCTCGCCCAACAGGCCCCTGTCAGCCCCGCACTTACCCCATGCAGGTCACGGCTGCGGCCGCAGCTTCCCCCCTTCGTCTCCCCCGTGTCCCAGCCGTCACGTCTCCTCCTGGCCAAAGGGGACTTCGGACTTGCGGCCAATGGGGTCTTCAGACTCCCGGCCAATGGGGCCTCAGGACCTGCTTCCTGATTGGCTGGGAGGAGAAACAAGACGACATTAGCGAATATTAATTTGCTAATGTCAAACAACAGGGTTGGCTCAGAGCGAAATGCTCTTCACCTTGAGCCCACCTATTTTGAAGCCAATTAGAGCCTCAGGCTCCACTTATGTGCTTCTAAAAAAAAAATCCAAAGAAATTCATGCGTCCGCCCTGCATGTAGATTAGGGAGCCGGGTGCATGGATTGGGGAGGCAACGTCCATGCGCCCCTAATGACCGACCACCACTGTTGTATTGGCTGTCTTGGGGTTCGGGGTTCAGTGTGTACCTAAGCTAATATCTGTCTGTAAGTGCCACAAAGCAGAAATGTGGTGTCAGGTTGGCCTAAATCCCAACCAGTATAATTTTATTTATTTATTTTTATAAAAAAGCACCATTGGTTGCATAACTCATCCCTCTTAAGTCGAAAGAGATTTAGAAAATAATAATAATAATAATAATAAAATATGTGTATGTGTGTGAGGGTGGGGTGGTGACGAGTTGGTCAACTGGAGAGCATAGGAGGAGGAACAAGCTTTAAAGTGGTTGTAAACCTCTAACATATGATCAAAGTATATCCCTCTATATAGTGTGTACTGGTCTCAATCCAGAGTACTAAATTTAATTTCCGTCAGCTTCTTCGTTCCTCTGCTATCTAAATGAGTTACTTCTGAGAAGTTTTCCTGACACCAAGAAGTAATGCATACTTACCAACTGTCCCGAATTTCCCAGGACATTCCCAGGATTTGGACGTTTTTCCTGATTTTTCGCGGTTCCCCGCCGCCTCCACTAGAGGTCTGCGGCCGGCGGAGACAATGACTCCACCGGCCGCCATTTTACCGAAGACCAAGAACAAAAGGCGGAGCCAGCTGGATGGCTGACAACAGTAATTGAGCTGCGGCCCAGCCCACCCCTCGCTACCGGTCTGTTTGTTACCTGTTGTGGAGAGGGGCGAGGACCGCAGCTCAATTTCTATTGTAGCCACTCGGCTGGCTCCGACTCTATCTTGATTACCTCGGCCTGTTACTAATAATGTACGGTAATGGCGGTGGAAACTCCGCTACAGGCACACCGGATGTAAGGAGGGGCTCCGCTGGGGACACCAGTTGTAAGGAGGGGCTCCGCTGGGGACACCTGATATAAGGAGGGGCTCCGCTGGGGACACCTGATATAAGGAGGGGCTCCGCTGGGGACACCTGATATAAGGAGGGGCTCCACTGGGGACACCAGATGTAAGGAGGGGCTCCGCTGGGGACACCTGATGTAAGGAGGTGCTCTGCTGGGACACCTGATGTATGGAGGGGCTCCGCTGGGGACACCAGATGTAATGAGGGGCTCCGCTGGGGACACCTGATGTAATGAGGGGCTCCGCTGGGGACACCAGATGTATGGAGGGGCTCCGCTGGGGACACCAGATGTAAGGAGGGGCTCCACAGATGTAAGGAGGCACTCCGCAGGGGACACCTGATGTATAGAGGAGCTTTGCTGGGGACACCAGATGTAAGGAGGGACTCCGCTGGGGACGCCTGATGTAAAGAGGGGCTCTGGGGACACCAGATGTAAGGAGGGGCTCGGCTGGGGACACCTGATGTAAAGAGGGGCTCCGCTGGGGACACCTGATGTAAGGAGGTGCTCTGCTGGGACACCTGATGTATGGAGGGGCTCGGCTGGGGACACCATATGTAAGGAGGGGATTCGCTGGGGACACCAGATGTAAGGTGGGGCTCCGCTGGGGACACCTGATTTATAGAGGGGCTCCGCTGGGGACACCTGATGTATGGAGGATCTCTGCTGGGGACACCTGATGTATGGAGGGGCTCCGCTGGTAACACCTGATGTATGGAGGGGCTCCGCTGGGGACACCAGATGTAAGGAGGGGCTCCGCTGGGGACACCTGATGTATGGAGGAGCTCTGCGGGGGACACCTGATGTAAGGAGGGGCTCCGCTGGGGACACCAGATGTAAGGAGGGGCTCCGCTGCCAGGGACACAGATCTGTAAGGAGGAACTCTGCTTCTGGGGGCACCTGATGTAAGGACGGACTCCACTGGGGGCACCTGATGGTATCTGGTGGCAGGCGATGTGGCAGGTGACACGCTCAGGGGTCCCACTGATTCTGGATTATGGTGAGTTGAATGATTTTATTCTATATTACAATGTATTAATAGTAATAATGCGCTTCAATCATCCTGACACCACAACAACCATGGTGCTGGGATGATTGAAGCGCTAACACCAGGTGTTTGGAGTATCTTTATCTGCTGATTTGTTAAACTCTGGAATACATATTTCTATTGTGGTGTAGGATTTGGGCCTGCTGTCCCTCCATCCCTCTTTTCTTCCTTCTCTCTCCTTCCCTCCTTCTTTCCTTCTTTCTCTCTCCCTCCCTCTTTTCCCCTTTCTTTCTCCATCTCTCATTCATCTCAGAATCTAACCAAACCCCAATTTGATCCACGCCCACTATTTCACGTAAACCACGCCCATTTTTCGACGCAGCGTACTGCGTATTTTTATTTTTTGCTATGTCACGCCTACAAACGCATGCCACGCCCCTAATTATAATAAGACTCAAAATAAAGCCAAAAAAAGTGTCCCCATAATTTTTTTTACAATGTTGGCAACTATGGTAATGAGGTAACAGGCACAAGCCTATGATTAACAGCCTCAGCTCTGTTCCTGTGTGCTGTGTGAAGGGGTAGGGGTGTCCCTTCCCTCCAGTAAGCTCTCAGCTCACCTCACTGAGCTCTGCCACCCCCTGCTTTCTGAAAGTTCAGACAAGCTGTATACATTGTGCACTTTGAACAGCTGTAGAAAAGACACAGCTGCAGATAAACAGGTACAACTTATGTAGGAGGATTTGTTTCAAAGAGTTCACAACCATTTTAAAGAAAAAACGAGCAAGCGACGCAGTGCCGTATCGCAAAAAATAGCCCGGGCAGGAAGGGGGTAATTCTTCCAGGGCTGAAGTGCTTAAAGAAAGGATATCAAACACAGAATGCAGGTGCTTTTCCTCTGTAGGAGAAAATGACAAGGCACCTGGTTTCTCCTTGGAATCCAAAGCAAGAGGTGTAGGGTAACTGTGCTGGCTTTAGTGGCTCTAAGCTGTCCCTCTGTAGGTAGCTAGCTGGGTATTGCCCCTGGCTGCTTCTCCTCTATAGGCTCTGGGGTGTAGTGGTTGAGGTTACTCACTCAGTCCATTTAAAAGATCCTGTAGCTAATGTGGTGACTGCTGAATAGGCCTCCAGCTGGACAGGTCCCAATGGCTCCCAGGGCAACTTAGCTAAGCCTAGCTGAGGCTTAAATTTATCCCAATAGGATACTAGCATTGAAATGGGAGAAAATATATATATAAATAGTGCCCAAATCATTGGCCATACATAGAGTGGGTTAATAAATAATGTTCCGCCAGCAATTTAAATGGTAACAATGCTGCTTCCGGAAACAGGGGAGAAATAGGATGGGTATCCAACAACCAAAATGGCGGCGACGGCATTTCCGGTACTTGCGGCACTTCCGGTATCGCGATAAGTAGCGGGGGCACAATAAAGCATTTAGCCAAGTAAACAACGGATGTAGGGTATATAAGAGATAGGACACAACCAACCAGCAGCTTTCCTGATGACGCAAACACTGCGAAAGGCTGCTGGGAAATATTAAACGTCACTTCCGGTCTAGGAACGAGGTGTGGAACGCACACCGGACCGCAGTGGAACGCACGCCGCTATACGGAGGGGGATACACAGAATAGGAAACAGACCTGTAACCCTGCATATACACAAGGCTGGATCAGCTTAGTGCCGGCTTGCAGGCACCTAAAAATGTGATTTGAATGTGCTATTTTTAAATCTTTTAACCACTTCAGCCCCGGACCAATTGGCAGCCAAAGGACCAGGCCCCTTTTCGCGATTCGGCACTGCGTCGCTTTAACTGACAATTGCGCGGTCGTGCGAAGTGGCTCCCAAACAAAATTGGCGTCCTTTTTTTCCCACAAATAGAGCTTTCTTTTGGTGGTATTTGATCGCCCCTGCGGTTTTAATTTTTTGCGCTATAAACAAAAATAGAGCGACAATTTTGAAAAAAAATTCAATATTTTTTACTTTTTGCTATAATAAATATCCCCAAAAAAAATATATATAAAAAAACATATTTTTTCCTCAGTTTAGGCCGATACGTATTCTTCTACATATTTTTGGTAAAAAAAATCGCAATTAGCGATTATTGATTGGTTTGCGCAAAAGTTATAGCGTTTACAACATAGGGGATAGTTTTATAGCATTTTTATTAATATTTTTTTTTTTTACTAGTAATGGCGGCGATCAGCGATTTTTATTGTGACTGCGACATTATGGCGGACACATCGGACATTTTTGACACATTTTTGGGACCATTGTCATTTATACAGAAATCAGTGCTATTTAAATAGCACTGATTCCTATGTAAATGACAGTGGCAGTGAAGGAGTTAACCACTAGGGGGGGGGGAGGAGTTAGTGTGACGTATTGTGTTTTTTTTTTACAGTAGGGGGGCGTGGCTGTACGTCTGACGTCATTGATCGTCTTTCCCGATGACAGGGAACAGCCGATCAATGACAGGCAGAGTAGGAAGCGCGGGGAGAGGTTTGTTTACACAGACCCCTCCCCGTTCTTCAGCTCTGTGACCCGATCGCGGGACACCAGCGGCGATCGGGTCCGCTGGTCCCGTGGCCGTGGTCATGGAGCTCCCGACCGGGTCGCGAGCGCGCGCGGCGGCGCGCGCGCGACCCCACGGCTAGGCAATTAAAGAGGACTTATATATAAGTCCTTTTGCCTGCCCGTGCCATTCTGTAGACGTATATCTACATGAGGCGGTCGGGAAGTGGTTTAATAAATAATTTTTGATATACTGCACCATGATGGTTATTTATATATCCCTATGATAACATAACGGAGTAAGTAGCGTTTACATATTACCGGAAAAGATTGGTGGTGAAGTCTATTGCCCCGTACACACGGTCGGAAATTCCGACCACAAAATCCGTCAGATTTTTTCGACGGATTTTGTTCGACACTGGTGTTGCATACACACGGTCAGACAAAGTTGTCGGAAAATCCGATCATTCTGAACGTGGTGACGTTCGTTGCGTACGACGGAACTACCTAGAGGCTAGTAGCCAATAGCTTTGGTCTTGTAATGTCATTTGAGCATGCGTGGCAATTCGCTACACACGATCGGAAAAAGTCCGATAGGACTTTGTTGTCGGAAAAATTTGAGAGCAGGATCTCAAACTTTTTCCGACGGAAATTCCGATGGAAAAAGTCCGATGGAGCCCACACACGGTCGTAATTTCCGACAACATGGTCCGATAGGACATTTTCCGTCGGAAAATCCGACCGTGTGTATGGGGCATATGAGTGGATTGGTTATCCCAAATGAACCAGAGGCGAGTTTTTTTGATATTTCTGGTGAGTGGCCATTGCATTTGGTGGTGGTGAAGTCACACATATATTGTTTCTGCCTGATGGATGAAGAAATATATTCTTCTCAGCAAGAGTGATCAGTCACTGGGGACATTCAGTGTAATAAAGCAAAATTAGTTTTATTTATTTTTTGCACGGATCAGCAATTTTTAGGATTATATGAGCAAAAATCCTTTTGATTATTCACGGTGGACATTTATTAAGAGGAAGAATAATTTAAATTTAAATTTTTTAATATAATTTTAATTTTGTTTGTTTTTTGTTCTATTTTTATTTCTATATTTTTATACTTTCCATATATTGGTTTGCACAGCGCAGCACTTTAGTGCTATTTAAATGCACTGATTCCTGTGTAAATGACACTGACAGTGAAGGAGTTAACCACTAGGGGGGGGTAAAGTGTGTGTGTGTGTTTTTTTTTTTTTAAACTGTAGGGGGGCGTGGCTTGGCGTCTGACGTCACTGATCGTATGTCCCGATGACAGGGAACAGCCGATCAGTGTCAGTCGCACTAGGAAGCACGGGGAGAGGTTTGTTTACACAGACCTCTCCTCGTTCTTCAGCTCTGTGACCCGATCGCGGGACACCAGCGGCAATCGGGTCCGCTGGTCCCATGGCCGCGGTCACGGAGCTCAGGACCGGGCCACGAGCACGCTGCCGGCGGCGCGCACGCGACCCACGGCTGGGCTCTTAAAGAGACACGTACAGGTACGTGATTGTGCCCAGCCGTGCCATTCTGGTGACGTATTTAGGCATGAGGCGGTCCTTAAGCGGTTAAACAGAACTTTGGGAGAGAGGGTTTAGGACCAGGACACCCTTTTGTAGTTGCAATGTTAATTGGCAGACTCCGAGACTTCTATAGGTAGACGGCCATGCAGGGAAAGGCACTCAGCAGGACACCACATCTGCATGTACAGTATAGACACGCTGTCTTCTATGTCAACAATCTTGAACAGTTCCTAACAAAGGTTACAATGAACTCTTTCACTCCCTCTACAATCTCCTCTTGTAGATCTTCACTCAACTGAGCTCCCAGTCTCTCTTACTAGACTTGCTGATCCACTGCCACCGGATCTCCTGAGCTCTTCCAATCTCCTCACTGAGTATCTTCCTCAAGCGTAACCCCCATGTCTCTGCTGGGTCCCTAGCTTAGCATTCAGGATACTCCTCAAGCGTCACCCCACTGGCCTGCTCGGTCCCTGGCTTGACACACAAGCCTGCTCTGTAAGCGTCACCTCTGCTGGCTGGGTCCCTGGCTTGACATCTGCTGAAGTTTCCCAATTCTTCACCGTACTGCTCTGGTACTTTCTTCGGCTACTCACTGTGGTCCCTTATAATAATAAAGGATGGTTCCCTTAGTGGCGACAGCTTCCCTTCTACCTCCGACCACAACAGGCAGAATTGGCACTATGGCACTTCTGGTTGGACTGCACGCTGCAGTCCCAACCCTACGCTGCTCTCTTGCTTCTGGATAGGCCCTCAGACAGCCTAGCAGCCAGATGTCCCCAGGATAGGCCTCAGGCTCTGGCCTAGCAGCCAGGGCCAGTACAACACATGTCCACCTAGACAGCCATCCAGGTGGCACAGAACCCCAACCACCTGACCTCACCCAAATAAATAGGCTCTCCCAGCAGGCCAGGGGACCCAAGAAGATCCCTGCCCATTGGCTGAGATACCCCATATATTCCTAATCTGTCCTTGCAATGCCCTTGTCTTATCTAATGCCACCAGATACCCGGCCATCTAGTGACAGAAGAGAGAAGTGCAGCAATTCCAGAATTAGGGGGGGAATCAATTAATCTCCTATCAATTGGCCAAGGCAACTAAACTGGCAGGTAAATTTACTAGCAACCCAGCCTAAACATCAGGGTTCTACAGTGAGTTGAACTATTTCATTTTATATAACAATGTAATAATAGAAATAATGCACTTCAATCATTTTGACACCATAACAACCATGGTGCCTTGATGATTGAAGCGCTAAACACCAGCCATTGCCCCAATAAATTACCCACAAAAAAACTTATTTTTTGGCAGTGCACCTCCGAGACTAGACTCTGGATCCGCCGCTGCGGGGCCCCCCAGCATTCAGAGCACTCAGTCTCCATGCCTAGTAAATTAGCTCCACCTACCTCTTCCATCTGCTTCAGCGTGGCTCAGAGCCTGAGGGAATGGAGCACGTCTGAAGAGAGGTGCCTCTGCCTGAGCCTGTGAGCTGCCTGTGCCTGTGAGCTGCCTGCCTCTGCCTGTGAGCTGCCTCTGCCTGTGAGCTGAGCAGCTGTCCACAGTCCACCTGCACAGCACCTGCTGCTGCCTGAGGTGTTGCAGTCTGTCGCTGTGTCCATGTTCTGGAGGCTCGGAAGTTGGCATTGACCCTCACCCTGTCCATTTTTCCACCAGTGAGTTCCCCATAGCAGCATTGTCTGCAGGAGTCTGAATCAAAATTGTAAGTACAAACACACATCAGAAGTTGTATGAGACATGAGAGTCTATCGGACCATGTTGTCGGAAATTCCGACCGTGTGTGGGCGCCATCTGACTTTTTCCGTCGGAATTTCCGACGGAACAAGTTTGAGATCCTGCTCTCAAATTTTCCAACAACAAATTCCGATCGTGTGTAGCGAATTCCGACGGACAAAGTGCCACGCATGCTCAGAAGAAATTCTGTGACGGAAGCGCTCGGTCAGGTAAAACTACCGTTCCTAATCGACACAGCACATTCGTCACGCTGCAATGTTAAAATGTGTTTAATGCAGCGCATTCTCTTTTTCTTTACAATGCAAGAAGAATGACGTTTTTTAGCTGCTCATATTCACACTGACTTCTCCCAAACTTCTTTCTTTATTCTTTTTCCTGATTTATTGGCTTGAATTTTTTTATTCGTCAGATCTTAAGAATGTTTATTTTTTTTTCTTTATTTTTTTTTTTTTTTGACATTTATATTGTGTTTTTTTATTTTTTAAGATGTTTATTTTTATTTTTTTTCATTTATAGTGTTTTTTTTAAAATCCAGATTTCCTTTATCTTTTTTGTGGGGGGGGGGGGGGGGGGTTGTGTGTCTCAACTTATCCCAACCCCATTATTATCATTTGTATTTTTTGGCTAAATTCACTAGGAGGTTGTTTGTTGTTGGTGCCCCTGGTTAATTTGACTTTATGATTTGTGAAGTGTACCTGCCTACTCACAAATAAACTGTCCTTTTTGAAGTAATACACATAGGCAAGGATTTATTGAAATCAAAAATACCTTTATTAGGTGTCAGCAACAAAATAAAGAGGAAGGCAGCGATGGAGAAACTGGGGAAATTTGCAAAGCCTTTGACCCCCACGGCAGACATCAATTTTTTTCAAATCAAAAATTGGTGGCCTGAGGAGTACGTACCTTAAGGGAGTTCAATCTGGTCCTGAAGTCCAATACATCCGGAACTGCAGCAGATGCCATCTATCTTCCCAGGCTGTGGTCATACGAGAGGCTCCATCTTCTCTCAGACCAGACTGAATCCAGGTTATCACACTCTGGTCTTCCTTCCACGCTTCCTTCCAGGCTGTGGCTGTGGTGCTGGAGGTGTGGCAGAAGGAGGAGGAGGAGGAGGAGCATGGTCCATCTCGCAAACATGTGTCCTTGGGGTAATTTCCCCAGACACCCCCTTATTTAATACTTTGAGGATTACCTCCTCGCACATGCTGCGTTGCCCCGCCTCCATCTCTTTCAGCTTTGTGGCAGCCAAGGCGGCAAAGGCCTCTTCATAGGTGGGTGTGGCTTGTAGTGCCACTGAAGCCTCCCTGATCAGTCGGAGCGCTGACTCCCCCACATCCCCCCCTTTCTGGGCCTTTTGCAGGGAAGGCGGAGGGGAGGGACTTGGGATCGAGTCAGGCTCCTAGGCCTGCCCACCTCTTGGCTGCCACTTACCCCTGCCTCCTCCTGGCTGCCACATTCCACATCCACCTCCTGGCTCCCACATTCCACAGCCACCTCCTGGCTGAGGTCTTCCTGTGTATGAAAAAGGGACATAGTTTGAGTTATTGGTTCATCAAACACACACAATTTTCAGCTATTGACTGTTGCAAATTGTTAACAAATTGAAAACCTTAGAATTCTCAGCCCAGCAGTATATATTCTTGCCCAAAATTTCTCCAACACTACTGTCTATTGATATGTAAAACACTTTAGCAAATAAAAATTTTTGATCCTAAATTAAGTGAACATCATTAATTTTTCCATGAAAAAAGTGTAGAAAAATACTATACCTGGCTCAAGCTGGGCTCCTCCACATCTTCCTGACTGGAAGGCCCAGGTTGGTCGTCGAAAGCCTCATCAGGGGTGGAATGCGTGAAAGGAAGCGTGGAAGGAAGAGTGATTCCCTGACATCAGTCTGGTCTTTGAGAAAATGGAGCCTCTCGTAGTACCACAGCCTGGGGACATATACTTCATCTGCTGCAGCTCCAGATGCTTGAGACTTCAGGACTTTATTGCGCTCCCTGAAATACATACTCCTCAGGCTGCCAATTTTGGTTCTTAACTTCTCAACGGTTGCCGTGGGGATCACCGGCGTTACAAATTCCAGCAGTTCCTTCATCGCTGCCCGCCTCTTTATTTTGTTGCTGTAGAGTGGGTGCTTGGCCTGTCACAAAAGGGGCATCGAACGGAACTGATCAATGAACAGGGGGAGGAAGCTGACGTCATTGAAGCCCTCCATATTCTCTGCAAGACACAACACCAGACAAAACACTAAATAATGTCAGGCTAAACTCTCCTAATCTTCTCCATAAATAAGTCTCAATGTATAAGCAGTCTAGGCTAGTGATGTACCAAGTTCAAATTGTACCTTCGTTATAGCGATCGTCTCGTGCGTCAGCTCTCTCTCCCCTCTGCTCACAGATCGTCGGTACGACACACGCGTGTGACGTTTTATATACAGTGCGCATGCGTGAAACTCCGCCCGCCCCTGACGATCTTTCTCGTCTATTCCCCACCCCTTCTCTTTACGGCGCAGTGGGGAGAGCACATGGCGGGGACACAGCAGGTGCGCCCTAACTATTCCAGCAACGAGGAGGAGGACGAGGAAAGCCCGGAGGCAGAAACGTCCCGATCCCGGAGGCTAAAATTTAAGGCGTCAAATATGTCTTTTGGAGAAATGTTGGAGATGGTGGACATATTGAAGAGGAGCGACTATGATGGGAAGTATGGGCCTTACCCCAACCCAAATGTCAGAAAGGCCAAGATCATGGCTAAAGTTGTGAAGAGGCTGCAAAAGAATTTTGGGTTACAACGATCCAAGGATCAACTGAGGAAACGCTGGTCAGACCTGAAACTGAGGGAGCACGATCCGTACAGAAAGATCAAGCAAGTTCTTCAAAAAAGTAAGTAGTTGTCGTGTGTTCATCTGTTTTTTTTCTTGCTTGCATACTGCTCCATGTGCTTTGTTTTTCAATGTTGGACATTTGAAAATGGCCACTTACATGTTCGTGTGTCCATTCGATCGTACTAAACCTCGATCGTTCGGCCACTTATAATATGCTGTTTGGTGAAGTTGGAGTTAACTACATTGTTTGTTTGCCTGTTTTTAGTCAAAGGAAGTTTGTTGTCTATAGGGGTTTCTTCGAGAATGAAATGCAAACTTATTCAGTGTAAAGGAGAGGTGACTCAGTAGCTGTTTACACATCTGGACTCTAGAGCACTAGTGCTGGGACACCCAAACACCCTTTTTATTAGGGTGTCCCACACATGTTCTCCAGTGGATACTATAGGGGTGTCTCCATATGACAAACTTGCACCAAACAGGTAATAAGTATTGCACCTTTACAAAGTGTCAAAATTAATGTTGTTGGCCTTTGAACCTGGCCACAAACCACTATTGTACGTCACTTCCAAGCAATGTTTCATATTTCATATTTTCTGCCCTCATAGATTGGTGTGCTAAGTATTCCTTTTGTACATTCTCATAGGGGAGAGAAGACTCGGGGCGTCTGAGGACACCAGGAACCCCACACCTCCCAAAGAAGGGGAATTACCAACACCAGAAGCAGAGGAGGAGGAGGAAGGAGAGATTGTAGAAGTTGGAGAACTTGTCACCACAACAGGTGAGTGTCATAGACCACAGCTACAGGTAAGCTAATCAATGTATGCCTGCATCTTAAAAATACCCCGTTTTTTTATTTTTTTTATTTTTTTTTTGATGTGGATGTTGTGGAAGAAGAATCGCATTTTACCAGTGAAAGTGCACACGTCCTCATCGGGGAGATAATGGTGTGCAATCGAGATCTAGATGATATCAAGAAAAACATCAATGATGTTCAACAAAAAATGACGAACATCATTGAATGAAACCACACAAACGACTTATCACACATTTGTGGGTGTGTAACCCAAAAATTTTTACGTAAGAACTTTGCCAAATTTGGAAGATGCACACAGTGTGTCAACATGTGCTAGCTCCCATCATGGTGGATCAATGACAACGTTTTGTGGGTGCAACCACTTTACTAACTACTAAAGTGGCTGAGGTGAAGGGGTTGCACCCCCAAAACACGTACATTGATCCCCATGATGGGAGATTGCACATTTGGACATTCTAGGCATGCGTTCTTGCATCAAATGCCCATTTTGATCTCCAAATTGTGTGCATGTTCTAAATTTAGCTTTTCCAGGGGTGACACCCCATGTGATGAAGGCACGATCAAACACAGTTTGGACATAGTCATGTCTGATCTTGTCTTCACTTTTCAAAGTTGAACTTTGTAAGTTCCTGTGTTCAGTATGTTTTGCTTTGCTACATGCCTGGTTTACACAAATGCGCCAAGTTAGTAAAGAATGTTCTAAAGACCAAAGATCTTTTGAGTTTCCAAAAGCCTTTTTGAAAGGCACTTGTGAATGTATTTAAAATTTTACCATAGGAACAATGTGTGGCTTCCTTATTCCAAACCCCAAAAGCATTATTTGCGTCAAAAGTAGATGAATTTGGTGACAATGGGTGTTATTTACTAAAGGCTATTTCACTTTGCACTCCAAGTGCAGTTTTCGGTGCACTTTTGCAGTGCACTTGTAGTGCATAGTGGATTTGTCTTTTGGAAATTACACCCATAGTGCTTTGTAATAAACCACCTGTGACGAAACGCTCCCACACTCCTGGCTTGAGTGCTTTCGTCATATACCACTTCCTCCCAGTCTGGATATGGATCTCAGATATTCCAACCGCTCCCAAGCACCAAACGAGACGACACTTGCTAAGCTGCTCAACATGGACTGTTCTTTATTTGACATGTCACACAATTTTATACAGCCAGATGACTAAGACCTAACTTAATTAGCATGAGCTAATTATCTTAATCAACACTGGACTCCTTCATTCAATTGCAGGGTTAATTAGCACATACAACAATCGGTGAAATATTCTTTAGAATTACACAAGACAACAGACAGGCTGTCTGGAGTTGACGATATTAGCATCTGACAGTGTGTGTCCCAACAGCATGGGACAACACACATTATATATACATATATACAGCATATACATATCCAAGTAAAACCAGCTCATAAACAGCACCGTTCCCCCAAATGCCAGGGCCCGTAATCACAAGGCAATAGGCTCGCATTCAGTCCCCTCCAACAGCCTCTATCCCGGCTAGGTCTGTCACACCACCTATCATGCCATTTTCAGGAATACACACATTTGTGTCATGGTGATGAAAAGGAGTATTTTTGGGGTCAGTTATGCACTACATACCTTACCTAGAAAAACTATTATGTATCAGACCCACAACATGAGAAGATTCTTTTTAGGAAGAAGAGACTGTAACCTCCTCTCGCCAAGAAAGTGCATTCCCACTGTTGAAGATAAAGGCCCAAAAAGAAAACAAAAAATAAGCTAGAACACACCTACAAGAAACACAAGCAGTAAATGAAAAGAAATCTTAGTTCAGTTTTTCAAAATAAATTTATTAAAAAATGCCTCTCACACATCGTCTGGCATATCAATGGCCCCCCTACCCACAAAGTACTCCATATACCTCTCGCGGACTTCGTGGGCATTTAGGGGGGGCAAGCTAGGACGTGCAGCTTGAAGGGCTGTGAGGTTGTCATTTTGTGGCATGTCTGCATCAGGGCCAACAGACACAACATAGTTGGTGCTATGTCGTTTTAAGAAATTGTGCAATATGCAGCAGGAAAGCACAATGTGGTTCAGTTTATATTCCGCCATGTGGATAGGTGTCAAAAAGAGGTGGAAGCGGCTGGCCATGATCCCAAAGGCGTTCTCCACCACTCTGCGGGCTCTGGACAGCCGGTAATTAAAGACCCTCTGGTCCGGGGTGAGGGTCCTCATCGGGAAGGGCCGCATCAGATGGCTTGACAACGCAAACGCTTCATCCGCGACAAAGACGAAGGGGAGTCCTTCCGCATTCTCATCTGGAGGTGGCAAGCACAGACTGCCACTCTGGAGACGCCAGTTGAACTCCGTGTGCGCAATGGCACCACCATCCGAGATCCGGCCATTCTTCCCCACGTCCACATACAAAAACTCGTATGTCGCCGACACCACCGCCAACATCACTATACTATTAAACCCCTTGTAATTATAATAGTACGACCCCGAGTTGGGGGGTGGGACGATGCGGACGTGTTTCCCATCAATTGCACCTCCGCAGTTAGGAAAGTCCCAACGGCTGGCAAAGTGGGAGGCCACAGTCTGCCATTCCTGTGGCGTTAAAGCAAACTGTGGAGTCAAACAAGAAAAAAAAATTAGTCAGTTTGCACATAAACATTGCAAGCAGATTAGACACAAACATTTTGGAACAAGATCAGACTAAAATTTAACCAAGAAAGTATTTCCAAAGCAAAGTACAAGGTCCCCTTAGCAGATTACTCACCCCGCATCACTCCCCCCACCTCTGATGGGCCATTGACAAAAACTAGGGGTTGGGGGGGAGGATTGGACAGGTAACCCTCTCCACTTCATTGAGAGCCGAATGGCTAAATAATGTGTGATAGTTTGGCCAGACCCTCCTTACTTAACACTATTGGCAGCCCACCGGAAAGATAAAAGAAGAGTCCTAATCCCAAAAAAGAACAAAAAAAACATAAAGGGAAGCACATTTTGACATTCTGCTCTTATCTATCAAGCTAATAATAGGAGGAAAAAACAAAAAAAACAAAAAAAAAGCATTGAAAGTATTGAGCCAGCCCCTTGCACTACATGCTTTGCTGAATTCATCCCTAAATATGACCACTATAAAGAGGTAGGTATATAGTGTGTATTAAGCTTGGCAAAGCCAGCAGATAGAGGATTGGTATCATCTGACCGAGCAGTTGGGGGAGGGGGGGTTCCTAATGAGTTTGGCACACCAAAAAAAAATAAAAAAAGGGAACTCTGCATGAAGTAAAACACACAGAAAACATTTGTGCATATTTTAGGGGGTGTTTGGGGGAAACCAATACTATGGAGCAGACAAAATACATCGCTTAAGTGACTAGGCCATAGGTGTATATTGGCCCAGAAGAGCATGCTGGGGAGGTAAGTGAAGGCAAAAATGCATGAAGGACAAAAGGGGCACAGCATATTAAAGCATATTGCAATCATGGGAATTAGGGAAGGAGGTCAAAAATACAAGACATTAGCAAACAGAGCATACATAGAAGTAAAGGAGAAATGTTAATGTTACCTTAATATAGTCCTCCTGCAGGAAATGGATAATAGCAGAACAGGTCTCTGGAATAATGATTCCCAGAGCCTGGGGAGAGATACCTGTGGAGAACTTCAGATCCTGAAGGCTTCTCCCTGTCGCTAAGTACCTCAACGTGGCAACAAGCCTCTGCTCCGGAGTGATGGCTTGCCTCATGCAGGTATCCTGCCTGCTGATAAAAGGGGTCAGCAAAGCCAACAGACGGTGAAAAACGGGGTCCGTCATCCTGAGAAAGTTCCTGAAATCATCAGGATTATTCTCCCGGATCTCACGAAGCAAAGGCATGTGCGAGAATTGGTCACGCTGAAGAAACCAATTCTTGGTCCATGAACTCCTCCTCGCCCTGTTCATGGACTGGTCTTGGGTCAAAGCTAGAAGCCCCTGCACAGCACGAACTCATGAACAGCATGAAACATAGCTCACAAATGGTCGGCTGGTCAGAACGGACAAACAGAAAGCACTGATAAACAGCAAGGCCTGAAAGAACGAAATGAATACCAGAAACGAGCAGACAATAAGCAGTGAACATCAAAGCGTCCTATATCAAGATAGGCCGCAATGACCAACAAATTCGAACTGATTACACACACCGATAAACAGATACGCACGACAAGCAGAAACTGAAGAGCAGTAACGATCTGAGTCTGAAAACTGAAAAGCGCGAAACGAATGTAACAAAACTCCTACTAACACGCGATAAACACAGAATCAGCAGAAGGAGTCCAACGGGTGCCGGACATGGTGCTGAACTTCCCTTTTCTAGTCTCATGGAACACGGCTTACGTCATGGCGTTCTTGAAGACCGGAAATTCCGCAACGTTGTCCGACCGTGTGTACGCAACACTAGCTTCGGACAAATTCCGACGGAAATGATCCGACGGAAATAGTCATCGGAAAATCCGACCGTGTGTATGGGGCCAGTTTTTTTTTTTTGCGCTATAAACAAAAAAAGAGCTACAATTTTGAAAATCAGTTTAGGCCAATATGTATTCGTATTTTAAAAAAAAAAAATAATTAGCGTACATTGATTCGTTTGCGCAAAAGTTATAGCGTCTACAAAATAGGGGATAGATTTGTGGCATTTTTTTTTTTTTTTTACTAGTAATGGTGGCGATCTGTGATTTTTAGCAGGACTGCGACATTGCATCGAACATATCGGACATCTTTGACACATTTTTGGGACCATTGACAGGCGCTATTTTTAGCGCTATAGTGCCTGTAAAGTGCCTCAATGTGAAAGTATCCTAAATCCTAGACCAAATGATTAAAAATAAACAACAATTTTATTGAAGATTACACATAGATTGTTTAAAAGAGAAACAGGATTGAATAAAATCAAAGTTACAAGCTAGTTGTCCAGGGTGTAACCATCCTGGCTAGGAGATCCAGTTGCATTGGCTGATGCGTTTCACGGTCTAACCTGCTGCATTAGGGGGGGCATTGTAAATTCTCAAAATACTGTGTGTTATTGTCACCAGCTTGATGGCAATTGAGCCTGGGGAGCCCATGGAGATTATCGCCAGCCAACCTCAATGGGAAGAGGTATCCGCATATGTAAGTGGACAGAATTTGATTAAGGCTTTGATAAAAGATAAAAGAAGAGGAAATCTTAAATGCACCCTAGGGTGCCCTGATGGATATTTTGAACTGGGTGGTTCTTCCAAGCGATCTTCATTCCTAATGTCAACAATGAACACCAAGATGCGTGTGTGTCCCTCTAGGCTCAATATGGCAAAATCCTTACTCTCAAGAAACATGTACTGTATTTCCACAAAATGTAATTTCAAAGACAGGTTCAAGGAACTGAATAGTCATCCAAGCAGCTTATATATACATGATCCATTTGTTTTCAAACATTATCCATGGCTCCAAGATGAGTAGATCCTTGCATTATTCTCAGGCAAAATGTCCTCTCTCTGGTAGGGTGACAGAAACAATTGAGTACTGTCCGTGATACTTTTCTTGTTTGTACTGACATGAAATTTTGAAGAACAAGCTTTAGGGGTATGTCCCCTTCTTCAGGGTCTAATTCACAAACATTTTAACAGAATGTTAAAAAAAGACAATCTCTGAGAGAAAAAAAAAGGGGGAGCATACAATATTTTGGAGCCATGGATAAAGATTTAAACAAATGGATTGTACAGTGAGGGAAAAAAGTATTTGATCCCCTGCTGATTTTGTATGTTTGGCCACTGACAAAGAAATGATCAGTCTATAATTTTATTGGTAGGTTTATTTTAACAGTGAGAGACAGAATAACAACAAAAAAATCCAGAAAAACGCATTTCAAAAAAGTTATAAGTTAATTTGCATTATAATGAGTGAAATAAGTATTTGACCTCTTCGCAAAACATGGCTTAGTACTTGGTGGCAAAACCCTTGTTGGCAATCACAGAGTTCTGACGTTTCTTGTAGTTTGCCACAAGGTTTGCACACATCAAGTCATTAAGGTTTCGAGGCTGACGTTTGGTAACTCAAACCTTTAGCTCCCTCCACATATTTTATATGGGATTAAGGTCTGGAGACTGGCTAGGCCACTCCAGGACCTTAATGTGCTTCTTCTTGAGCCACTCTCTGTTGCCTTGGCCTTGTGTTTTGGGTCATTGTCATGCTGGAATGCCCATCCACGACCCATTTTATTGCCCTGGCTGAGGGGAGGAGGTTCTCACCGCAGATTTGACCGTACAAGGCCCCCATGCATAATGTTTCCACATCCATGTTTGATGGTGTTCTTGGGGTCATAGGCAGCATTCCTCCTCCTCAAAACACGACAAGTTGAGTTGATGCCAAAGTGCTTGATTTTGGTCTCCTCTGACCACAACACTTTCACCAAGTTCTCCTCTGAATCATTCTGATTAGTCTCTGCCTCTGAAATTGTGGACTAGTGAAAAGGCTGACGTAGTGTGCATGTAGTCTGCACAATTTGTCTTGCTTTTGTCCCAGAAATATTACTATACATTTTATTTGACTATAAACCGGCCTCATCTCTCCTTCTTCAATTGCAGCCCAGTGAAACCACTTTCAAATGTGCATCAAGTCTGTACAATATTTAATATGGCAAGTGACAAGCTGTATCTGTTGGCAGGCAATGGTGGCAAGTGACAAGCTCCATCTGTTAGCAGGCAATGGTGACAAGCTGAATTTGGTGGCAGGTGACAGTGGCAAGTGACACACTCAGGGTTCCCACTGATTCTGCATTATGGTGAGTTGAACTATTTATTTTTTTAGTACAATGTAATAATTGAAATTATGCGTTTCAAGCATCCTGACACCATATCGACCATGGTGCCATAATGATTGAAGCGCAAACACCAGCCATTGCCTCAACAAATCTGATCTAAAGAACCGAGAGATACATTGTATCTCTTCTCTATCTCTCTGAGGAATGTCTTTTTGAGAGCTCTGGCTCTGCACTGTTTATATAGAATCAGGGAAATGTCAGTTTAGATTGAGAGAGGGGTTGAATCCAGAAGTTTTTTACTTTTCATGTGTTTTTTTTTTGTACTTATGATTTTTTTTGCGATCACATAGGGGACCAATAGTCCCCTATGTGATAGCAGATATGTGACAGGTCCTCTTTGGGGGAGGGGTGTGCAAGGAGAGGAGAGCAGGCTCCCTCACTTGCGATGCTCACTGTCACTGTCAGCTTTTAAATGCAATTGTCGGCTCTTTTTCTTCTATACTTAACAGAGCCTGAGAAGGAGCTGTCATTCGGTCCTGCCACTAAATTAACAAAGGGGCGGGGTTTACCCAGTTACATCACCAAGTGGCCCCGCTCCTTTGTTTAATTTAGTGGCGGGACCGAATGACAGCTCCTTCTCAGGCTCTATTAAGTATAGAAGAAAAAGAGGGACAATGAAGCTGACAGCGTTGGCAAGTGAGGGAGCCTGTCAGTACAGACTTGGCCTTTACTATATGTACATCTCTTCTC